>CM019122.1:25660507-26033898 GCA_009720345.1 Fragaria iinumae | reverse complement strand
CGGTCCTTACCGAAAGCCAAGTCTTTCCCCAAGAGGGCATGTGTGTGACACCACCATGGTCAAGAATCCACTTTCTTGCTCTTGAACAAGCATTGTCTTGGCCACCATCATCAGGTCCTTCTCCGAGAATACGCATGCAAATGTAGCTGAGACCTGTGCTGAACATGGTGCTGTGACCTTCGATGTGTAGTCCCCAGCCACCATCTTCATTCTGAATCAAATTAAAGTACCCGATCATACAATAAAAATTAGATTCTTCTTGCCGTTACAGCTCTAAATGGAAAGATTTTGGTCATATTCGTGCCACAACAAATGTTAAAAGTCATATGTACCTGATGATAGTATAGGTAACGCAGAATTTCTTTCCGGTGCTCCTCGGGGAATACACTGTTGAGATGCCCTGTAATATACATACATATGACCTGAAAGTTTAGAGTAGAAACTAAATTTCAGTTAGTCGTCATTTAAATTATAGAAAAAAATAAAAATAGAAATAATGTTTTGCAGAATATGTAGTGCATATATGGTTGTTTAACATGGTACGTAATGATCGGAACTTTGGTTTTTCAAGATCCTCATCAACTGGCATCGCCATTCCCCAGTTTGCTCTGGGTTAGCATGCACATACACACGTACGTATACGTAATAATTCGTTTCTCTCTATGCAGGATATATATTCACAATGGTACGTACTAATAGAAATGACTGTAATTTATAGCTATAAAGAAGCAATGAGCTGACCAGAGGAGGAAGGAAAAACAAAGGGCCGGCATTTTCCGCAGGCCAATGACCATCGCTTGCCTGCAACGCTGAGAAGAAGTGGACCGACCTTCTCAGTGCATCTGTAGTTTTTTCATGTGTTATAGCCTCGCCATCTTCAATTTTTACCGGAGGAATTGTGGGTTTGAACTTCTTCTCTCTCAGGAACTGCAGTTTCCAGTAGTTAACAATCAATAATATGATCTTAATTCGACATAGAACTTCCTTTCGAATTATTATTAGAGTTAATGTTAATGATCACTCAAATAATACTTAATTAATGACTAATTAACTGTTCTTTTAGTTAGTGTATATTTCAACTAGCTTTTTACGTAGTGTAACCAACACCGAATGGTTCTTCATGGAGAAAGACATAAAGTAAGAAAGGTTGTTATTAGGTCATCGCATTCCATTGTATCAAGTACCTGCATCCGCCAAAGAAGGTCACCACTGGGCTTCACCTGATAGCGACTGTTGTAGAACTGTAGACGAGCCTCTTCAACCTCAGCTCGCTCTTCATCCGTCCCTGCGTCGGGATCGAACTCCCACGTCTGCCTTCCGACGAAGTTGTTTGTGCTGTAAATGTAAGGCGAGGAATCTTCCCCGCCTTCTGCAACCTTAAGCTTCCACATTTTCAGAACGCTGCTATTGTTGCTAGCTTCAGCGGACAAGTAGTACGTATAGCTAGCTCAATGGCCTTCCTTATATATATATATATAGCTGGCTAAACATGTACAATCGTAGACAAAACGCCATTGGAGTGTGAACGAAGTAGATTGTTCCTATTTTTCTATCGTCGATCTTAAAGATCGAGGCCACATTTTTCCGGAGACTTAGGACATGGGAGTCCATTAGGACCAAAATACCTAAATAATGGACGTTACCTCATATACTAGACATGGAATAAACGATCGACTTGTGCAAGTTAGCTAACTCAATCTCATTATGTGGAGAATACAGACGTACGTGTACGTACTCCTACCACATGTTGTGTATTATTGTGATTAGTTACACTCTGTTCGGAAAAATATGACATGCATGTTATATACAATACTTGACTGTTGTTGTGGTGTGTTATTCGAATAAGTTAGTCTTCTCCGGTCCGCAAAATATGTAATCCATGACATAGATATATTGTTTTTATTAATGTTGTAGCTAGTGTAGTATAAGAAATATACAAGGTACGTACGTAGATTTTATTGTTGGTATTAACAAGTACATCCAAAGATCACTGAATCCATGATTTTGTTATAATTAACAACGTGAAAAATCTTTAATATAAACTTCTATTATTGGATCAGGCGGCTTCACACAACACATAAGAATTTGGAAAGATCTTCATCCTAACTAGGAGTTGAGGAATTTGATTCAAACACGGGCACTGCAAGAGTAAGTGATATTGGAATAGGCTATGGAGCTGCCGGTCTCAAAGGATGATAAAAATGGGCAGTGAAAGAGTTATATATATATAGGGCCAACTCAAATGGAAAATCAATGCTTCGAGTTGCCGGTCTCAAGAGACTAATAGATTATTCATTGAACCATTCACGAAATCATAATTGCAAATAAGTGCATCCAATATGATTTCTTAGAACATGATGAATTATATTGTTAGCCAATAATTTAACATGACCAAACAATTTAAAGGTCATGAACTGTGAATATCTTTTTCCAAATCAATGAAACAGCACACTCAGACATGACCTCTTGTCCAACAGTCCAAGAATATGATGAAGTCTTCCCTGTAGAGAAAAATAAAGGTCACTAATTAGTATTTAACCACTATGTTCATCATTTTTTCTAGTTGGTTGTCCGGAATTTTTTTGCTGGTTTCGTATGTTGATCTGTTGGCATTAACTTGCAGTTCAAAAAAAAAGAAAAAAAGAAAGTGTCATACTAATGCAACGAACATGTTATTCTTATGAGGAATAAATTAACTTGAAACTCTTTTTTCACCGCGTTCACTTATTCAAATTTTTTTCTTTTCATAAATTTTCCTAGTGTTCAATTTTCTGTCGATTCCTTGTACAATAATAATAATGGAGATCGATGGCCGAAGGAAATATTACGATGGCTCTGACGTAACTGCTGTATGGTACGAGGGTTACAGGTGAAGGTTGCAATCGGAGACCAACTACGTATTTGGTCGTATAGGTCTGCTATATAAAGATCTTAGTTCACGTATGACGTATGGGGGAATCTTTTAGTTATTTCATTGTCGATCGATGGCATTGATGGGAATGATAAAGAGTAAAAATAGTAGTCAAGTCTCCGCCGACGGTGACAGCCAAGACAAAATTAACCAAAGCCTGCTAGCTCCGTTACGTTGCCTGAAGTGATCGAGGAAAGTATTGGCTTCACAAAACACCGAGGGCCGGTGGAGCCTCAAGCTATGGTCCTCAACCACCATCTGGTCTAGCGTCCAAAGCAAGACACCAAACAGTGGCTGCAACCGATCGATGACAAATTGTCCTATGGATGATACAAGATGGGAATGTTCTTAAATCTCTCGCAAAATCTCAAAATAAGAAATCCAAGACCAAAGGAGATACATTCGGTCGCCCGTTCAATTAGCTTTGCTTAATCTTGCTTACGTTTGTACGCAAAATCTCAAGGTGTTTCAGCTTGATGCCGCCTTAGATGCTGTCTTCTTTTCTATTGCCAAAACCCAAAAAAAAGGTCTCAGCTCTCAGGCATGCATGCATCCTATACAATAGCATGGGCAAGGTAGAGCTTCTATCAAAGTATTATGAAATAATACATTCCTGAAACTGAAGAGATTTCAGTAATTTCTCAAATCTGCTTGCATTGGCCTATGTAGAATGAACAAAGACTACATTGAAGGAAATCTATTAACAAATATTGGAAGAAAGTGCATGACTAGTTAATCTGTGTTTCAAGCTAATTACATTTTACATGTTCAAAATGAAAACTAGTCATCTTCAAAAGTCGGTCAGCCGACGAGAAGATTGGAGATCTTCTCTGTAGCTGCTCATGTTACTAGAATGACGAGAAAAATCCACGGTCGAGCGCTGAACTAGCCGCATCAATTGCTGAACCACTTCTGAGATAGGTGGCCGGAACTCCGGCTCTCGCTAATAGATTCAAAGTATAAGTTAGTAACATTAGAATCTTAATCAAGTCCAGCCTAAACCAGGGACAACATGCAGCTTATAATATGAATCCCTAACAGAAACATAAGAATTTCACTATGTAGAAGCTATGAAAAAGCGTGTTTAAGCATGTTATGGTATGTTAAGTCTTTATATTATATGAATTATGTATTAATATATATTTTTTGGCAAAGAGGTACTGCATGAGGTCATATATAACTGCATGCTTTAGCTTTTGGTTTCTGATAGTTGTCTAAGATTAGAGAGTTTCTCACCTGAACGCATAGGGCAATGATATCAGCAAACCGGGAGGCTGACTTGGGATCGTAGAGTCCTCGCAGGCCAGGGTCGACCATTTGTGACAATTTGTCGATATCATGGAGCTGTGGAGTTGCCCATCGGACAAGGGACTGCTGTGCAGGTGGTTTTGAACTAAAGAAGGGAAGTAACAAAGCTAGTTAAGAATGGCTAGACATTGACTAGCTCAAATAGTGAAGAAAACAAAGAGTAAGATACCAATGTAACGCACCTGTCGACTGGTTTTTCACCTGTCAATAATTCCAACATCACTACCCCAAAGCTGTAAACATCACTCTTCATTGTATAAGCTGATGGCTTCGTGCATTCTGGTGCATTGTATCCCATCCCTAGGTTTTGGCTAGTGCGCTGAAAAATAGAACAATCACTTCTAATTTCTTGTTCTTCTAAAGCAAATTAAAGAGTACATAGGAAATCCTGAATAGAACATTGATGCAAAGCGGAAGTAGTTTACCTGATGAAAGGTTGCCAAGCCATAATCAGAGAGACGAGGATTGAGTTCAAGGTCTAGAAAGATATTGGATGATTTGATGTTCTTGTGAATTACGGGTGGGGAGCAAACCTCATGGAGGTGCCTGAAAACAGTTCACGAAAAACTTGTTATTGGCCAGTACTAATGTATCAGCAATTTCAAGAGCAGGATACAGTTCACTTACTCAATAGCACGCGCAGTGCCCATAGCAATCTTGACTCTTGTGTTCCAAGTTAGAGGATTGCTGTAGTCATCTGACTGGTGTAAGAACTCATTAAGTGAGCCATTCCTGAAATACTCGTAAATTAACATGTTGTGCCCGTGTTCTGCACAATAACCAACAAGTTCGGCTACATTGGCATGTCGAATCTTGGAAATGCTCACAACGATGTCAGAAAAGTCTTGTGGTGATGTGCCTTGGAACAATGAGGAGTCAATCTTTTTAACAGCCAAAATCTGACATGCATATGACATTAAATTATCAGTAAAATTTCAGACATCTTTAACAAGATAGTACTGTCTTTAGCACCAGTTAATCAGAATATGGAGTAAACACAGATCCTAATATCATCAATTACTGGTAACCAATCACAAGAGTGGAAAGCACATTAAAAGTTTACTTAACATGAACCAATATACAAGATTAAGCGGCAACAGGAAAGTAGGAATTAATTATCATGTAGTCAAGAACAGATGTACCTTCCCACTCTCAAATTTAGCCTTGTAGACACGTCCAATTGTGCCCTGTCCAAGAAGGCGAGCTGGTGCAAAATTACCTGTCGCAATCTGCAAGTCTGCTAAAGCATACGATACAGCTTTCACAGAGGTACTTCTTCTGGCAAAGGATTGCAATCGGCCAGAGATGGACTTAAAACCAGATGATGGAGATTTTTGAACAGGCTTTATATCAATAACGGCTGCAGGATCAGAAGATTTCAAGCCTGTCACAAGGATATCATCTAGTTACTCGAGAGCAGACCCATTTTGTATATATAGGACTAGGAAAGGAATTGCAAAGTAAAACTAATTATTCTAAATCCAAGGTTTCTCTATAGTTTTGACCAAAAACAAGCTGAAGAAATTGAATTACCATCATAATCAGAATGCATGTCTTTAGTCAAGTCCCTAGATGAAAACATAGAGAAGGATTTGTGCCTGTCAAGTCTATCATCATCAAGGAGATGTGAATTATTAGGACGTTTCTTTCTTGAAAACAAGAAAATTATAACTCCAAGCAGAAACAATACGGCGAAGGCTATCGCGGCTATTGTCAATCCCATGGTTACTGAAGACTTCCCCCCGCCACCACTGTTACTGCTGCCTGACCCCCTATTATGGTTTACACCAGGAGGAGAAGGTGGAGATGGCCCAGATGACCAATTATTTCCTCCATACCTTCACATACATTGTCAACAAGTCAGATACAAATTGTAACCACTGCATCCTAGCTCAGAGTTATTTCAAATATACTCACTTTATTTTTATGCTCTTCAAATCATTAGGGACCCAACCAGTAAATTTGTTGTTTTCAACATTCCTGCAAGCATAATACATTGCTCAACTCGAGAAGGGAGCTTGTAGAACTTGACAAACTTAAGTTCATGAAAAATGGTTTAAGAAAACAAACGAAAAACAAAGATCTGAATCATCAAATGCTCTATCACCATATATACTCACAAATCATTAACTGGAGTGTACAGGAGGACATTTATCGTCCCAGTAAATTGATTGTTCTGCAGATACCTGCATGGAGACATAAGATGGATGACTTAGCAACAGGCACCTTGAATATATAGATTTAGATTTAAATATATAGTTGCACGCTTCTTACAATGTCTTGAGGCTTGAGAGCTTTGCAAAACTCTGAGGCAAGTTGCCAGTCAGTGAGTTGTGCGATAGGTCCCTATACATCATTCCATGATATGATGAGTTAGTCAACAGGCACAGGCTAGTTTAAACGGAAATGTGTATTTTAAATAAGTCAGCAGAACTCACAGCTTTTTAAGTTTAGTAAGTTTATTGAACATATCAGTCAACTGTCCGTTGAGCTTGTTATTACCAAGATTTCTGCATGCCGGAAAAAAAAAACATTTAGACGTTGGAGTGACTTCTTAGAGGAATATGGTAACACAGAAACAACTACTTACAGAGTTTCAAGGTCAGACATCTGAGATACTGAATATGGTACGGTATTTGTGAAGCCATTGTTAGAAAGATCTCTGCACATCCGGGTCATGAAGTATTAGTATTGACATTTGACAATAACAATAATTAATAGAAACTCTGGTGATAGCATATTTGTTATATTCTACAAAATGTTTGTACAAGAACTTACATATATTTTGCGTTAGGAGGCAGTTGATATGGTATATTGCCGCTGAATTTGTTGTTGCTTAAGTCACTGTACTATGACGAACAAATGCACACAGCATTCAGGTTATGTGCTTTTAAAAGATAACAAAATCAACAATAAAAATGCCTACTCTAATGAACTGGGCCTTACAAGGAGGTGACAGATGATAAGCTTGCAAGCTGGTACCCCATTGTTCCACTGAGGCCAAGGTCAGACAAATTTCTGCAAATAGTTTAAATAAGCGAAACATGTAGATTTCATCAGAGATTTGGATAGTTCTAGTACAAATAGAATAAGGTAGGAAATCAGAATTACATTTCAGTTACAGCTGAGCCTTTGCATTTGATCCCTTTCCAAGAATCACCACAAGGGTCACCTCCACTTGATTTCCAATCACTTAGTTTTGATTTAGAGGTTAAACTGTTATACATCACATTAAGGGCAGTGACTGCCAGATAGAGAAAAGTATTAGCTTATTGATATGGAGAATATGTACCTACCGAACATGCATCATCATGGAGGGGACAAAAAAACCAATAACAAGCATGTTCTCTTTATGCCAATAACAGTACTCGGACAAACAACAAGCATTCAAATGAACATTCTGCAACGAAATGCTTCAAACCATTTTAATTGAAGCCTCTTTTTGCCGATAACATTGTATTTGAAAATTTGAAACCAACTAATATGAAAGCAGAACTACCATCTTGATTTCTATGGTTTCAATCTGAAAAGGAAATTCTCATTGCATGGGACATTGGTAATCTTATGATTTCATATATAATCAAGACAAATGTCATATACTTTTAAAAAAGAGACGATCAACTAATTCTACAGAAGAAAATGAAACCTGCATTCAAATATGCAAGAAACTATTAATGCTAGAAGATGCAAACATACCATCCTGAGTATTGGTCTTCGAATAAACGCTGACGGTGCAGAATCCAAAGAGAACACCCCACAACACAAGAAGGTTGTGGAACATCCTTTCTGGCACAAATTAAAGAGATCAGTAAAACCCAGAAAGTGAGAAGAAGAACAAAGATGGGGTTTTGATTGGTGATGAAGAAATCGTTTTTAAACCACGAAACAGAAGAAGAACCGAACACTTAATAATATTTTGTTTCATTGATTTCTGTTTTGGAGAAATGTTGTTTTTACTGTGGGCTTCTTGGGTTGGTTTGCGACAGAAAATTTTGAGTTGGCCAAAATTAGATGAAAGAAAGGAAGAGCTAAGCATTAGAAAAATGTCAAGTTAAAAAACAGCTATTTTAACAGTCTGAGGCCGAAAGGTCTGGACAAAATGAGAGCCTCATAAACCTCCAACCTTTTAGCAGCTTAGATTACCCGCGTCTTTCAACTGTTTTTCAAACGAGGCTGCAATGGACTCCCCTATTGTAATTTCCATTTCTTTCTTCTTTAGTTGAAACTTTGACATTACAGTTATATATTTATAGATTTGGCCAAATGAAGAAAATTGGGTGTCCATCAATCATGGGTCATGACGTCATGTTGTTCCCATTTTTAGCTGTATATATGGGTTGTAAATCGGCATTTTACTCATCCAACTATTGGATAATGATCTATGTAAACCAATGTGAGAAGACCAATTTTCTGCAACTGTAGACTAACGTGAGAATGCCAAGTCAATCTACAAATGCATAGTCAGTCTACCACTCCATGTTTACAGAGCTCTCACTCACGTTTTTATCTTAGATAAAACTTAGTAGACACATGTGGATTACTCTAATACTAAAATTTAACATAGGGAGCTTATAAATATTACTTCCTCACCCATATTTTAAGTCACTCTCTTATTTTGTTTCTGTTGTGTGCATTGTTCATCCATCTGCATAAACTTCTATCACAGCACACGCATATTATTGATTCTGTTTATCGGGAACAGTACATTATGTAGGCATGTATCACTGTATGACAAGGAAGTATACTTTCATCATTAATTTCCCAGCATAACTACAGAATGTGAAATTTTACAGATGTTAAGAGAATAAAGTTTTCTAATATTCTCGAAACAAAGATAAATAAAGAATAACAGTCTACTCATTTATTGATAGAAATACTTATTTATAGACATTACATAGAGTCTCCCGAAGGATGTAGAACATCTATCAATACTGTAATCTATTCTAATAAGGAAACGATTAGGTCAAGACACATAACAGAAGGACAGGAAAGTAATTTCCTTAAACACTCCCCCTTGTGTCGCGTGCCTAATACGACATAGTGCATGAAATGTTGCCTCGTTAAAAACCTTGTCAAGTAAAACAAAAACATCGTGGGCAAAACAAAAGACTTGGACAAAGGAAAAAAAAGCACAACGCACCAACTACAATTGAAGATAACATATGATGTAGACTCCTCCTGATGTCTACATAATGACTCCCCCTGATGTCTACATAACGACTCCCCCTGATTGGTAACTCAATTTTGGAGTTCAGATAAACGACGCATACCAATGCTCTTCACATGTTTCTCAAAGGTAGATTTAGGTAGAGACTTGGTGAACAAATCTGCTACATTATCCTCAGAACTCACCTGGTTCACATGGATATTCAAAAACTGTTGCTGTTGCTGATTGTAAAAGAATTTCGGCGAGATATGTTTAGTATTATCACCCTTAATGTAACCTAACTTCATCTGTTCAATGCAAACCGCATTATCCTCATAGATGCAAGTTGGTTCAACCGTAGTAGATGGTAATCCACTAGACTCTCGAATATAAGACACTACAGACCGAAGCCAAACACATTCTTTAACTGCTTCATGTAGTGCAATAATCTCAGCATGATTCGAGGAAGTAGCAACAAGGGTTTGCTTGGTTGATCTCCAAGATATCGCCGTATTCCCAATTGTGAACACATATCCAGTTTGGGAACGTCCTTTATGTGGGACAGAGAGATACCCAGCATCAGCAAATCCGACTAACACATTATTTGGTGTTTCAGGATAGGGGACTAGTCTACCATGCGCATGAACCGCGACTATGGCAACGTCGGACACAGTCTCTTGGTGGGAGGCCGAGGGCTGTGATCCACCGATCCCAGACATGATCTTTTGCTCTCTTGTTTCACTGTAGGGAAAGAACAGGCCTAAGTCAATGGAACCCTTTAAATACCTGAAGATGTGCTTAACACCATTCCAATAACGATGCGTTGGCGCAGAGCTAAATCTAGCTAACAAGTTCACAGAGAATGCAATGTCTGGTTGAGTGCACTGAGCCAAATATAACAGAGCTCCAATCGTACTAAGATATGGAGTTTCAGCTCCCAAGATCTCTTCATCATCACCTTTCGGACGGAACAGGTCCTTTTTAATATCCAGACTTCGGGTAATCATGGGAGTGCCAAGAGGATGTGCTTTGTCCATATTGAATCACCTGAGCATCTTTTGGACATAAGCCGACTGGTGTATTCAGATTCCAGTCCCTCGATGCTCTAGTTCAATGCCTAGGCAAAATCGAGTCTTCTCAAGATCTTTCATCTCAAACTCGGATTTCAAGTAGCTAACCGTCTCATTGATCTCATTGAGATTTCCGATGATATTCATATCATCAACATAGACTGTTACAATTGCAAATCCGGAACTTGTTCTTTTTATGAACACGCATGGGCACAAATCATCGTTCTTGTATCCCTTCCCAATCAAGTAATCACTTAGACGAGTATACCACATTCGTCCGGATTGTTTCAATCCATATAGTGAACGCCTCAATCTGATGGCATAAGTACTCCATGGTTTAGAGTCACTTGAATTGGGCAACGAAAGGCCGTCAGGCACTTTCATATATATCTCTGTATCAAGATCCCCATAGAGATATGCAGTAACCACATCCATAAGCTGCATATTCAGTTTTTCGGACACTACTAAACTGACCAAGTAGCGGAAAGTAATGACGTCCATAACAGGAGAATACGTCTCCTCATAATCAATACCAGGGCGTTGCGAGAATCCTTGAGCCACAAGTCTAGCTTTATATCGCATGACTTCATTCTTCTCATTACGCTTCCGAACAAAGACCCATTTATGTCCAACAGGCTTAACATTTGGTGGGCATGGCACAACCGGACCAAAAACTTGCCTTTTAGATAGGGAGTCTAGTTCAGCCTGGATTGCATCTTTCCATTTCAGCCAATCTGCTCTACGTTGACATTCTACAACAGAGCGAGGTTCTATTTCATCGTCGTCAATAATCTCCTGAGCGACGGAATAAGCAAAAGCATCATCAATAAACATGGAAGACCTATCCATAAGAACGCGCGCACTTGTGTAATTTAACGAGATTTCTTTGTTCTCTGACATCAACATTGATTCTGAGGCGTCCCCCAGAGGTTTCAATATTGATTCATGGACATAGCTATAGTCAGAGACAATCTCATGTGATGGATTCACAGTATTGATGATGAGCGGATCATTTTGTACCTTGATGTCTTGCTTTTTCCGCGGCAAGACATCGATTGAACCTTTTTTTGGTCTCCCCCTCTTCCGGGTGGGAGTCGAGGCCGTAGCTACCCCTCCACCATGGGCATCAAGTACGCCGGCGACGCCGGTGGTGCCTAGCCCGGGTGTGGCATTAACTTGCCCAGTTTTCGGGACTTCCAACCTTGCAGGAACGTTTGCAACAGGGATAGTTGATCTCGTCACTTTGGCGATATCAGTAAAGGAGTCAGGCATCGAATCTGCAACTTTCTGAAGATCGAGAATTCTTTGCACTTCAATCTCGCTCTGAGATGTGCGGGGATCATAATGAGACATAGTGGGGACAGACCACGACAATTCATGTCGTTTAACCGGAACATTACCGTTCCTTTCTTCCCCTAACGACGGGAAGTATGTCTCATCAAAGTGACAATCTGCAAATCTTGCAGTAAAGAGATCTCCTGTCAAAGGTTCTAAATAGTGGACAATCGTTGGTGCTTCAAAGCCAACATATATACCCAATCATCTCTGAGGACCCATTTTAGTACGCAGTGGAGGTGTAATAGGCACATAAACCGCGCAACCAAATATGCGTAAATGTGAAATGTCAGGCTTATATCCAGTTACCAACTGGTACGCACTAAATGGTTGGTTGGCGGTGGGTCTGAAACGAATAAGTACAGCTGCATGTAAAATTGCATAACCCCATGCAGAGACGGGTAGATTGGTGCGCATCACCAAAGCCCGAGCCACAAGCTGTAATCGCTTGATTGTTGCTTCTGCAAGACCGTTCTGTGAATGAACGTGGGGAACGGGATGTTCAACATCAATCCCAATAGACATGCAATAATCATCAAAAGATTTTGATGTAAACTCTCCTGCATTATCCAATCGAATAGACTTGATCGGATGGTCAGGGTGGTGAGCCCTGAGTTTTATAATTTGAGCCAGGAGTTTAGCAAATGCAGCATTCCTTATGGATAGCAAAGCGACGTGTGACCAACGCATCGATGCATCAACCAGAACCATAAAGTATCGAAATGGTCTGCATTCTGGTTTGATAGGTCCATAAATATCACCTTGGATCCTATGTAAGAATGGAATGGTTTGTTTTGTGTCTACAGCAAAAGAGGGTCGTGCCTGCAACTTTGCTAATGAACAAGCTTTGCAAAACGAGTGGTGAGCATTGGAGATTGCCATGGAGGCATCAGGAGTGGAACCATGCGGCACAGAAGCCTGTGAAGGCTGTGACAGCATTTGCGACGGCATTAAGGCTGAGCCCTGACCATGAGTAGTGCTCACGGCACTGCCACCATTTTCGGTGGCTATGTGTGTTCCCATACGCCTCTGTGCTCTGAAAAATGGATGACCGTGTGAATTTTTAAGAATACAGATCATCATATCACGTCCAGGATGTCCCAGACGATCATGCCAAAGCTTATATGAGTCAGATTCGCAGAAGTTGCGAGCAACTGCATAGGATTCAATAATCCGAACTGTAGTAAGATATAAACCACTACTTTGACTCAGAAGTTTCTCTAAGATGCGCTTACGGCCACATTCATTAGAGGTAATACACAAAAACTCTTTATCATTCTCACGATGAGTTTCCAAATGGAAACCGTTGGCGCGAATGTCCTTAAAACTTAGCAAGGTTCGATTGGCCTTTGGCGCGTATAAGGCATCAGTGACATGAATCTTTGTGCCGTTTGGCAACAAGAATTGTGCAATACCTCACCCTTGTATAACCGGCGATGAATCAATCATGATTGTCACTGAGGATTTGTAAGGCACAAAATCTGTAAACAATTGTCTATTCCGCAAAATAGTGTGGGTAGTCCCACTGTCAGCCAAACACTCAATTTCGCCCCGAGACATCTACAAAAGAATGTAAATCAATTAGTCTTGAACTCAAGACATGGCGAACACTCTAAATAACATAGAGGAATTTCAGGGAATTGTGATCAAGTTGTGATCCCTTATTGAGTGCATAAGATTTTCCGCGCAGAATGACCTTTGCTCACTAAAACGGTCATAACTTCGTCATAGAAATAGATATGGACAAACCGTGAGAAGATCTGGAAACTAGACTCATAGAGCTTTCCAGACATGTGTCACTCACATTCTAGTTCGTCCTGAGATGTTCACAAAGCTCGTACGAAGTTGGCGGACAGATTGCTGTTTGCGCAAAGTAGCTTTTGCAATTCGAACCATTCATGCATTATTAAGGGAAATAAAATTCTCAACCATTCTTTAAACCAGAAAACTAAGAGAAATTTTATTAATGCCAACTTAATACATCAAGGATGTTCTAATTCCAAAACAACTAAGAAAAACCAAAGTCTTAAAACATGGCCATTGCCAAACAAAAAAACACTTGAATAACATAGCAGAAGAACCGTCTAATACATAGACTAATCAAAATCCGGAGTTTCAACACTCTCTGAAGAGACACTCTTCTTGGTCTCAAAATCTGCTATAGTGAGATTGGTGGTGAGCTCTGTGTCTCCGTTATCCATCTCATAATCTCCACCAGTAAAATTAGCCTCTTGAGCCAAATACTGCTTATGCCTCTTGTAGATATCTTGAATGTCCTTGCTTGCACAACATTGTTTGTGCATATGCATAGTTGAACCGCATTTGAAGCAAGAAGATCGACCGTGTTTGACAGAGTTAGGTGGAGGATTTCCACCTCTACTAGGGCTAGGGCCTGACCGGCCCCCTCCTTGGTTGTTGGCGGTGGCGCCGCCGTCCCTCTTCCATGTGAGCCTGCGGTTTGGACCGCGTTGCTGGTTCCCTTTGCCGCCCCCACATGGGGCAGATTGCCTACGTGTATAAGGTGCGGCCCGATCGGTTTTCTTTTGCCTTAGAGCTGTCCCACCACTAGCCTGATAAGTTTCAGGGATTTTCTTGGTCCCAACCGGCCTTGCATTGTTGTTGAGAATAATCTCATGATGCCTCTCTTTTTTTTGAAGTATATTCATGAGGTCACTGAAAGTCTTAACTCTTTCGTTTTCATACTCAAGGCGGTATTGATGAGCAAGTAAGCTCATGGAGGAGGGAAAGGTGTTCAAGGTCTTCTCGATCATGTCTTGCTCGGATTTATCGACTCCACAAAAACTAAACTCTGCCTGGAGGTCCAACATAGCTTGGTTGTAGTCCTCAACTTTGGCAAAATCCAGCAAACGAATGGTTCCCATCGCGCAGTCAATTCTGGGAGTTGTACGTCATGTACATTGTTGAAGCGTTGCTTTAGAACGTCTCATAAATCCTTGGGATCCTCTTTTTTCAAATACTGCTTCTTCAGAATTAGGTGGATATGACGCCTCAAAAACATGAGGGCTTGAGCTTTGGTCTCCAATCTAGGAGGAAGAGTATTGGGAACATCCGAAGGGAAAATTGTGGTGGTGTATCGTTTACCGACGAACGTGTGAGTTACGTCCGACACCCACCTATGATACTTTTTTCCTTGAGCATCAAGGATTTCGAACTCTGGCCTAGATGGCTCGGTCATCTACAAAAGACAAGGGAGAGTAGTTAGTATCGAGAATTCGAATACTAAAATCAAGTATATGGAATTAGAACGTGAGCCAAGATGTATTGGTCACAATATCGATGCGAAAAACCGTGACTGTTAGACCGTCACAATTGATTTCTTCCCTTTGTTTTCTCTTCTTTTTTTTTTTTCTTTTTTTTTTAGTTGTACCGTGACAAAGTCGTCACTAATCAAACTTGATATGAGGGGTCCTAATCCCTCAATATCATCCCACGTTATAAAGAAAGGTGGGATGGAGAAGAAGGCTAGGAAACCCGACTATGAAATTAAAAACTCGAAAGCAGCAACTTTTAGAAAAAAATTACCTTGTTTTGATTGCCGGAGAATTCGCTTTCGAAGACGGGCGTGAAAGTGCTTGGAACCTTGGGGATTTGTTGTTGACAAGATGTAGCAGAAGACCGCCTAACACAGCGTGTACAGAGGCGCGCAATTGTGACGTTGCGATGTTAGGGTTTTGAGAACTTTTTCCTTCTTCTTATGTGTTACCGTCGGTCTGTTGAGCGGTTCACCTACTTCTGGATCGGTTCTTGCAGTGAAATTTTGATACAAGAACCATGACAACGACACGCTACTGGTGACAAAATTTGAAGGCGATCAGACTCCGGGAAGAGCTTGAACCGGCGGCGTTAGTGAGACAGAAGGTTCTGGTATTCCAATGACCGGTTCGGTACTGTTCCGGCCGGGTTTTCTTTTGGCTATGGACACAGGGTTAGAATAACGTGCTGATAAAATGTTGAAGGAGAACATATAACGAGAATAACAGTCTACTCATTTATTGATAGAAATGTCTATTTATAGGCATTGCATAGAGTCTCCCGAAGGATGTAGAACATCTATCAATACTATAATTTATTCTAATAAGGAAACGATTAGGTCAAGACACATAACAGAATGACAGGAAAGTAATTTCCTTAAACAGTATGCACATTATTTTTCTTTTCTTAAAGCCCTGAGAGTTTTTTAACAGTAACAAGAAAGTCAAACCAGAAGAGACATCTGTTACTTTGTTCACAATCAGGCTGCTGGATCATTCCCTCATGGGTAGGACCAAATGTGCTGCCAGCAAACAGGCACAGTCAAACAGGGTGCAAGCATTATTCAACTTATTAAGGACTGGTGAGGTAAGAGCAAAATTTCCCAAAAGACAAAGGTTGAGGTCCAATGTACTTTGAGCTAATTGGTTTGACCGGTGAGGTACTGGGTTTAGTTTCCGAGTAGTCGATGACCCTGTCGATAATTTACTAGGCCCTCCAAAATTTAATTGTGATGCCAACATTGTCATCTGCCTGCAATATCCCCACTTTGACTTGATGAAGCACCACGCTTATTCAGTTTGGTCAGAATATATGCCATGGCAACCTTTGCACCCAGGCTAGAGCGACCCCGTGACAAGCAGACCACACCCCCGAGAAGCAGCAAGCCATTTGCTAGCAATTTCTTTGATGGTCTTCTTGACAATTTCCTCTCCCCACCAATAATCGGTTTGTGAACAATAGGTTCTGCAGAGGTTGCTCCGGTGCTATCTGTAGCCTCTAATCCAGGGGGGACCTATGTGAAGAAGAATACCAATCAATAACAGAAACAGGTTTAATAGCATGGTGATGTGAAATTTGTACTAGATTACATTTGTTATTATATCAAATAAAGGAAATCACTAATGAATACTAGTGAACTATAGATACAATTCAGACATTTCCTTTATAAAGTATCTAACGGTTCAAGCAATTAAAATCCTGTTTGGTGCACTCAAAAAAAAAAAAAATAGTTTGATCCGTTACGTCTAAAAATATTGGCAAGATTTAGGGGCCATGCTGCTCACTGAGATTTGCCAAGACAACTAAAAATGACATGCAACGTATACAGTACCCTCAAACAATAATAATATAAAATTAAAAAATACATATCCAATACCACAATGAATTCTCTGGTATAGTGTTATATCCACAGTTACTGTCGTAAGTTGGATCAATCTTTACCAGAACATGCTTCAGATGACAACCATGGTACAAAAGTATCTAAACAATATTACCGTGTACATGAAAGTCCTGACCTTTTTTATCAGAGTGACTGCAGTGGCAGCAGAACTTGATTGATCATTGCTGATTTTAGAATATTTACGCAGTGCACTATCCATCTTACTTATGTAACTCCATATGCCCTTTGAGAAGGCCAGTTTTGCCATCTCTACGTTTAAACCAGCATCTTCTTGGTGAAACATTTTGATCTCACAGGCATTTCTACCAGGTACTGTAGAAGAAATTTAAATCACAACACTATAAACAAAACATTTTGCTTCAAACTGACATAAAAGTCCATGTTTCAATATGTAATGCAATCTGCCAAAATGTCAACCAAATAAGCCCTCAAGTGTTACGGAAATCATTCCTTTATGCACCACCAGTACATGAAGAAAAACTATAGTGCCTTGCTTACAACTGCAAGCATTTCTAAAGACACAGAAAAAAAAATTACCTTTTCTGATTCGCCAACCAGATCTGAAAGTAGTAACACGTACATACTTCTTCTGCCGCGGTGCTAAAGAATGTTCACATTCCTGTCATCACAAAAATTGGAAAGATAATATGAGGCAATTGGTTTCAGAGGTATACAAGTCCTAATATGATCAAGAGAACCAAAGACCAAGCATGGAGTACCACCACATGCAAAATAAAATCTACCCAGGACTGTTTTCACAGAAATGTAAAAGACAAAAATATTTCAATATTAATTACCTTGACAAAACAGTAGAATGTGTTATCTTTTCCCTCCCACAATCTCCAAGCTAATACATATTCTCTTGGAGTCAAAAGTGGAAACTTCTTTATTGTCCGGCCTACTTCAACCCCATTGTTTTTGTCCACATGTAACTGTTCATGCTCAATCAGCATCTTATCCCATTGCTTTCTGTAATCATTGTCCATGTAGAAGTCTCTCAGCAACTCCGGAGAGCAGTCTTCAAATATAGTCACACTCAAGTACTTCACAGGACCAACCTGAAAGCAAGGCCAAAGATACAATAACTCAGTTTGATCAAACTCATTTGCTAAAACCAGTTGAGTAAATTGGCAAAACTAGTCATTCATCTGACAAATGAGTTCAACCCACAATTAGATGCCTAGGGGAAAAATTTGGGATAATGAACTCAGGCAACAACAATACACAAGAATCACATGTGACTTTACACGGCTATGACATCTAACAAAGTCAAATTGGTTAAAATTTATAAGTAAGCAGAGATTTCCAAAACCTAAATAGATTAAGCACAGGATGAATCACCTTAGGCTTGCAGCACTTGGCACTGTAGTACAGAAGATCATTTCCTTTTTCTATGACACTGTCCCATTTCTCATTCTGCTCATTCTTCTCATTCAAATTTTCAATCAGAAACTTCAAATCTGCATCTGTTACCAATTCCGAGACTCTGCGGATACAGAAACATCCATCACTCAATCAATACAAAATCACAGTAAATCCCTCGATATTCAACTTTAACAAAACTCAGTTCCAAACACCCAATTACCAATCAACCCAAAATTCCAAACTTTATACAGAAATGAACAAGAACACAAAACCCCAATTGGTTTCAGATAAAGCAAGAACATAATGAATCTAACCAACTCCCAATTATCAAAATATCCAAAACTTCATCAAACCCAGATACCATGTTTTAGGAATAACCCAATTTCGAAAATCTCAGATTCAAACCAGAAAGCACGAAACTTGAGAATTGAAAACGAACAAAACCCATGAGAAAGTCAGAAACTTTTACCTGAATTGTGAACCCCCAGAGCCAGAAGCAATGGGATTTGAATCAGATGCACTAACTGAAGATGAAGAAGAAGAAGAAGAAGAAGAAGACGATTTCTTAGGCAACAAGCCCTTGAAGCAATTCCAAGCCAAGACAATAAGGACAGCAACAAGAGTAGCCCATCCGCCGTGAACGTTTTCCCGCCAAAACTCCTCCGACGAGGCTTGAAACATGGCAGGGAATCTGCCCAAGTCCACCGTTTTCAGCATCTCTGTTTTTGGGTTTGTGTTAATATTCATAACCTCTCATAAGAAGCAGCTGTGAGGCTTTCTCTCTGTTTTGTGTGTGCGCTTTGGTTTTGTGCTTTGCGAACAACTCAAGTCTCAAGGTATCGAAGTCACCGATGGGTGCTGTTTCCAGAGGAGCCATCCTCTGCGGTCGCCTATAGGTTCTGTTACTGTGGGGAAGCAAGAGGATAAACAGGATCATAAGTTGTATGTTTTTTTATTAATTGTTGACAACGTGAACACGAGGTTGTGAAGGTATTTTGATATGAGGAAACAACAGGATCATTTGAATAATTTTGGTATCTACCATTCTTCCTTCCTTGCCATCTAAATGTTAACAGCTTTGTTTCTTGTCAATCATTTACAAAATTTTGTAATAAAGTAGTTCAACAAAGAACTTGGTATAGGGTTCCGGTGAGCTCTTCGGGTCGGTAGCACAACCGACCGTTTGGTTCATGAATTGTATTGTTCAAGAGGAAATACCACTTCCGGGATTTAGTTAATCGGTCACATTAGTCTTATTGATGATCTTATGAAAATGTAGCTGACTAGTTCCCAACATCAATCCCTGAGCACAAAAGACCTCAGCCTTGATGTGACAACCCAGATTGTCAGCTCTCTAAAGAAACCACAAATGTGATTTGTATTGATATCACTGTCATGGATAAGATAGGAAGATCTGCATCAACAAATTTCATATTGACGAGACAATGCACAACTCCTCTTCCAACCCACATGAAATTGAGAGTAACAGAATAAAACGAACCAAAACCAGAGAAATGTACCTTCAGCTATGACAGAAAAACATCTTCACTTATCGACTAATGCACGACTGGAAATCTGGAATGAAATAGGGAAGAATTGTTCTCCCAAAGAGAAGTCTGCATAGCCTTGCTACAAATGAAATTGATTAAGCATCAAGAACAAACCATAACATTGGAGGTCTTTTTTCCTTTATAAGGTCTTTTTGCTGCATATTATTAAACTGCCTGCAAAGATAATAAGCTTTACATAGCCAAAACATGAGCCAATATCTTCAAGAAACTACTTTCCACCCAAAATGCAAATCTTATCGAGCTACTGACTACAGTTGAAAGCGAAAGCACCCAGGACACATATGATACATGAAGCCCGTCGTCAGCTTCGTGAAACTGGTAAAAAGCCCTTCTTTCAGATACTGATGCACTTTTTATGAATACAGAGACATCAGCAACCTAATAACAAGTTAATCAAAAACTGATAGTATTTAAGTTTCTGTCACATACATTCCAAGCATTCTCGTCTTCCTAAATGATCTGAGCAGAGGAGACGGACACTGGAATTGCATCTTCAAGTTTCACCCTAGTCCCAATGGGACCATCAGAAACAGCAGTAGCTTCTTTGGTACCCTCATCCAAGCGGACCACTTGAGCAAAACTCTTCGACATGTGCTTGATGAAATCAGTGGGAATTTGAACGGTACTTCTATGCTCATTTTCCCCGACTACACCTACAGAAACCAGGCTGGCTTGCTGTCTGGCCTTCCGCTCTTGCATTGCCTTCTGACGATCTTCATAAAAATCAAAATCATCTAGAATGGACATTTCTGTTTCAAAATTCTTGAAAATATTTAACACCTCAATTCCCTGCTCCAGTTTTACCTGCGCATATAGGAGCAATGTCAGGGTTGTGAGCAAAGCTGGACATGCCAAAAAAAAATTACCGTGCTTAAGGATTTCTAATATGAGTTGCTTTTCATAAAATTCATAATGATTAAAATGGATCACATGGAGATATACCTCCTTGGGGGGAGGAGAACAAGGGTAAAGAAAGGGACAAAGGCTAATCAAGTGCACAGGTTTAGGGTTTTCAAGACTAGAGACTATACAAATAAAGAAGAGATTTAAAAACATAATGAAAATTCAGCTTCCAAAACCTTGAGACACTTTGACAAAGAGCATCTCCACTACATCTTAGTAAAGAATTCCAGGGATTTGGCTTGTGAAAGATGTGTACAGATAGCATCTACAAAATTCACTAAACTTAATAGCCATAAATGGCCAAAGACACGAGCATCCCCAATTTAGCAACTTTTCAATAGACAGCTCAGTGAAGCACTTCAAGTATTCAGTAAACAAACAATGTAACTGAATCTTAACTGGGTGATGGCTAATTGTTGAAAATACTACAAGCAAATTACTATATCAATTCAATCATAAAAGGTGGGATTTTTCAAAAATTGTCACCTCTTGAGTATCTCGACTGTTAGTCACTGGCTTGTTATCATTATTTTCAAGAACAATGTGACGGAACTGACTATTTGGGACATCCTTAATTACATGCCACTTGACAGGGAACTGCCCACTCCATTTGTCTTGCTGCCAGTAATCCACACTCTTGTCAAAATCAACAGGTCCAACCATTTCAGCCACCCCACAGAACTGAGCACTGGCATTCACCTGAGAATCATAATTATATGAGGCTAAAGTGAGCAATGAAGGTGAAAAGTTAAGGGAAAAGGAAAAGAGGAAACCAAGAAATAATATTCCTAAAAAGATCATATTTGTACCGAAAACAAGAGAAAAATTGGGCAGCTATCATGCTTCTCCTTAGCTTCATGATATGCAGCATCTAACTTTCTGTTACCGTTTGGTGTGCTAGCCCAGACACCGTATTTGATACTCTTGTGAACATTATCTTCACTGTAAGATTTGATGATAAAGAACTTAGCATCTTTGTACTCTGTTACAAAATCTGGCCGGTTGTATGTTTCGTCATGAACCTTGGTTGTAGGAGTAATTAGTTTAGTGCTCTCAACTGAGTTATCAGCAATGAGTTGTGCCTTTGGCTTTGACGCCCTTGGTCCTCGGTTCTGCTCACAAAGAATATCAAGGGGAGCATTGCAACTGCATATTGGACCGGTGCCTCTAACATGCCGCTTGCTATTCTCTAATGATAGAAAGCCTCGGTTGTTGGCTCCAAAACCGGAAAAGGATCCACTTCCAAGGCTAGAGCCCTGATTAAAACCACTAGGAATGTAGCCTCTGTTATAAGAGTTTGAGCCAGATCCAAAACCATACATAGACCTTTGGTGTTGAGAACCCTGAGATGATTAACAGTTCAGCATTAATACTAAAGTCCATAAGTAATGAATTTCAGCCAGTTTTAGATATGACTTCAGTTACAATTGTTGTCACAGGTAGTGCAATAATAAAAGATAAGTCGGAGTCGAATACTTGCATCACACCAAAGATGGAAGATGACAGTGATCTAAAGGGTGCACCATAGACCTGACCTCCAACATTGTTAATTCGCATGGTTATTCAACTCCATATTTTCACTCGCTACCGATTTTTGGTAGATTTATAGTTGTACTCGGGGTTTTTACTACAATTCATACAAATTTCAGGTCCTGATTTGAATATCATAGGGTCCAAAAAAAAAAGAAAAATAATAATTTCTCCCGCAACTGGTCTTTAAGCCATGGCTTACAATATTTTACTAATAAAGTGTACTGCTATTATAATAAGTTCACTCAGGAAATAGAAACACCACAAATCAAAATTTCAGATTATGGTGATATAAGAATGATGAGATGCATAGATTTTATCTGGGTCACCAATAGGAAAACAGAAAGCAGACAAAAACAATAGAACAACCAAAAATGAAAAATACTAGTAATTACCTAACAAATAATACACCATAAGTTAATTTATGTAATTCTATAACATAAGTTAATTTATGTGATTCTATAACAGAGCTTTCTAATTCTATAACAATTTATCCAACATGGTAATTTGCTTGTGGTGATTAGGTACAAGGATACAGTCAACTTCCATAATCTGATTTCAAACCCCCAAAAGTTAAGTAATTAATAAATTCCATACATGTTTTTCAAAAGAAGTGCCTATGGTGTCAATTTTCACCTGCAGTAATATACAAGTTCTAACTTCCAAGAATACTTTAGCAAACAAGAACAAACTGATGAGAAACTAAGTCATTAGAAGATATGCACAAGTATAAGAGATTAAGAACAAACCATTCCAACATTCTGCCCGAATGAGCCAAGTGGGCCAATTGGCTGTGGAGATACTGCTGGCGACAAAGGAGTATACGACCTCTGCCTGTCCGAGGGTTTTGACCAGTCAGACCAAAGTCCTCCAGATCTCAATCCATCAAACCCTTGCTGCATATCATGATAACCAAAACTACCTGGATTTCCAGGAAAACTGCCTCTACCATAAGAGCCCACTGGAGAATAACCAGGTCTTGGTCCAAAAAGCATGCTGTCACCTTGTTGATCAATACTAACTAAAGTGGTGAGATCTGGCTGTGAAACTGGAGTCGGTGAAGTAATGTATGGCATACTATGAGGTCCTAGCTGCTGATAATAAGGTGGTCCTGAAAATGGAAATTGCTGGGGGGAATATAACTGTCCATCTCCGCCTCCAGAAGGCATAGGTGTTGTGACTGGAGAGTAGGGCCCATATGGCATTTGCGGATTGTAGCTATACCCAGAATGATAGACAAGGGATGGATGATTCTCATTGTAGACACCCTAATCCAGATCAAGTATTGAAGAGCATTACTAAGTAAACCAAAGAAAACAAAACATTTATATGTGAACGGGAATCCAGGATATAAATGCACTCACAGGAGAAGTAATCTCCAAACCTTCCGAATTGAGGTATGGAGGATACTCGTCCCACTCACCAGTTCCATTTTCATAACCTGTATCACACATGAGAGAGAAATGTATGTAAAGTCGCTTTCTATACGTGAAAATAACAAGCAACAACTAAAAGGACTGCAACAAGAATTTAATCTTAATAGATTCATGTCATCAATTACCATTACCTCCTTAAAACAACTTAAGTTAACATAGCCACTAAACAATAATAAGTTTGCTACAAAATTTTAAAATCTGAAATTTATTCAACCTCCCAAATGAAATACAGAGATCCCGATTGGACTACCGAGCTGAAACACAAAGGAATATAGATTCTCCCTACGGTGCTGAATCACCGTATGTTAAGACCTACAAATTAAGACTTGATCCAGCTGTTTCGATGACTTCAGTCCGGATCCACAGAACTATAAGAGTTTAAGACTAACCTCTATAGTAGAAGGTCTGCTGTGCTTGAGGGGAATACACATTAGGTGGAAAAACAGTGTGATCGAAAGAACCCGGTTGAGCTGCTGCTTCCCTTTGATGACCTATTGGGCCAGCATCCTGAGAAGGATTAGGAGAAATTGACCTCTCATTTTTTGCTACAAGAGTCTGATAACATATAAATTGAAAAAGGTTGTCATGCAAAAGAGAAAAGTAACAAGACTAAAATTTAAAATTATACAGTAAATGCAATGGATCGGAAGAGCATTTTAGTGGCGTCAGAACTACCTGCTCCTTCATGGTATCAGGTTCAGCAGGTTTCTCTTCTGCATCCATGATCAGTACGCTCATTAGAAACAAAGCAAAATTCGGGGATAGGAAAACTTGAAACTATGAATATGTGCGCACATATCCACACGTGCAAACCTATGCACCCATGATAAATAGAAGTACATGAATATATTACATAGTCATGTCAACAGATTTTGAAACACTTTTGAAAAGAAAAAATCTTTTGAAAGCACTCGGAAACTGTTAGCTATCCACTAATTAGCAATACGACTTGTTACCAAAAGGTCCTGATAGACATAAGATCTCAAATTGGGCAAACCTGCCACCGATATGACCTTGACCTCTGAAACCATGAATAACAACAGTCATCACAACAAGAACAATTCATGGTTACACAATGGACCGTGCTGTCCATTTCTAAGAATCATGTAGAAAGCTATTAGCTAACCCCAAATAGCAAAGATCGCGACAATGAGAAACCGACTAATGTAGTACGCTTAGCAAAAGCCTTGTGCTCTATCACCCTATACTTTGAGTTCACAAAATCTGACACTCACGGGGTGCAACATCTAATAAGGGCAACTCAAATTACAAATCAGAATCCACTAGTAACTCACACATGACATTACCATCAACTACATAATCTAGTCCAGTCTAAACTACTGAAATCATTCCTTAGAATCACACATAACCATCGAAACCACAGTCACACATGTTCACCAAAAACTTCAGTCTTCATCAAACCCACATACATCGAAAACATAAGAAAAATCAAAACTTGCAACAATATCCAGATTCTAGATCTCCAATTCCAGACAGCCACCTCACTCTAACAGCAACCCAGATCAAGATAAAGTCACAAAGCCCAATTCTCCAATAAAGTTACAAACTTGTTCATCTACTCTCATCACAAAACAAAACCCAAAACTTTAACGAATCCAATTCACCGACTTGGCCAACAAATCACATCAGAACAGAACAAAAACAAAACACCCCTTCTGGGTAAAAAATTCAAAGCACCCAGAAAAAGCAAGAAGAGAATGAGAAGAACAAAAGTAAATATGATATGGGGTTTGATGTGGGTATTGACGTACCAGATGTACGATCTGTACCCTGCGGTTGGTTTGCCGCCATGAATCTGAAGTAGTGAAGATCTTCAATTTTCAAAGAGGCACCCACACAGAGAATCTAAGCAAGCTCACACAGTATCTACCTATATATGATTTTGATTTTTTTTTTTTTTTTTTTTTTTTTTTTTGCCTAAGCTTATATATATCTCACTCTTTTATAACAAAAATATTATTTATTTTTGTTATAAAAGAGTGAGATATATATAAGCTTAGGCAAAAAATAATACTAATAATAATATTTATATTTATATTGACGATTTATTTACTTTGGACATGTAACGTGCAGCTTTATATTTAAAGTTTCTTCATTTGTTGCAGAAAAATAATAAATGAGAAAACTTTGGGTTTTTTATTTGGTAGTCATGAAAATGGTAAAGATTTGCAGTGGACGCCAAGAGAACATGAGGTACCCAGAAAGAGAAATATGCACATGTTAGTTGTTACTGTCTTACTGATAACTGAGACTGAGAGTGACATTTACCTCTTCTGGGGGTTTTTGTTCATAAGAATTTGACAAAATTAAATTGGGAAAGTTACCTGGTTCTGGGTCTTCTGGTTACTTTTGGGTCTGCAACAGTACTTTTAGTATCTGCTGCTGCAGTGTGCACGTGTGGGTCAGGGGTCCTTTTTGGTTCAAAGTTCAAATCATGGATCAAACTGGTCAGCTAGAAAAAAAAAAAAAAAAAAACTTAGTGATCCCTTCATTTACCATGTAGAACTAGCGTAAGAGGAAATGTCTGAATTGTTCGGAAATAGATAGCGGTGGATCTTAGTTTGTAGTAATAAGTGAATCAGGAAGAAAGACCAATTCCAAAGCCTACAAACAGTACTGCCTCAGCATAAACCAAAGGGCCTGAATGCAGACATTGATCTACATTAAAAACCATGGCACCCAGGTCAACAATCCATTAACAACCTCTGCAACCTTTAATAAGTTGCCGGAGATTTGGAAATAGTACGATTCAATTCCTCAAGGGAGGGGACCAAAACCTTTCTTCTTGGCATTGTTTTAGTATCATGCACATAATTGCCAAGGGAAGACCCAGTACTAGGTTTGAACCATCTCATAGGTCTGTGCTTCATAGTTTCTTGTCCAAATTGGCCTTAGAAAGCTCCCCCAAGCTTTTAGGGCGTAATTTGCTGCGTACTTCACACAAAACTGCTTCTATCAAAATCATCATTGGGCAAAACCACTTCTATAGATACAATGATACACATGCACTAAAAGGTTCATAGAAAATCTGGACTTATCTGCAGACCAGTAACAGTTCTCAACATATAGGTTCAATGTTCTATTGTATGTTGGGGAAATCCGTTTCCGTGCTATGCTTTTTACAAATGGAAAAAAGAATCCCCGCCTAATTGTTTCTGCCTTTTCAAGTTGAACAAATGATGGTGTCCTGTAGTATTGAGTTTTCATATAAAAGCATCCATTGGCTTTGAGCTAGACGATACACTATCACTCAGTTCCCGGCCCTTGGTTTCAAATGGGAAAAGCATTACACATATTCCTGAAAGAAGAATTACAACCTCAAACAGCAGAATGGATGCTGTTTGATGACACCCGTGTACCAAAGCTACAGCCACAAGAGGACATATCATTCCACCGATTCTTCCCATTGCGCTTCCAACTCCAACACCAGTTGTTCGGACTGATGTTGGGTATATCTACAGTACATACAAAAGTTCAAACAAAAGATATGGAGATTAAAATTTAAAACTTTGTAGTTGGTAGCAATTCTAAACCATTTTCATGGATAAGCACACAACTCCATGCTTCAAAAAAAGGTCTTTCCAAACCCATTTTCTTAGTTGCAGGGTTTTTTCAGATGCTTTTTATCATTTTTTTTTTGTGTATTGCATTGTAAGAAAAAAGATGATAAATTTTCACAATTTACCTCAGGAGCATATATGTAGACTATCGTGAAGGTAGCTGTGATGCATATACGAGCTCCAAACAGAAGGGCAGTGGTCAAGCCCTCAGGCTGATGGACTACCAATGGTAGTAGAAAAAGGCAGCACAGGAAGAACATGCCTGACATCGAAAGCTTACGACCCAGTCTGTCCACCGTGGCAGCAGATATGATCAGCCCTGGTAACTCTTCATTCCAACCCAAACTTGAATGTCAGTCAACCATCTTGTGGCAGTGAGAAACCATTTATTTCTGCATACTCAAATATTTTTCAATACTGAAATTAGTATATAGATTTACCTGCAAAACTAGCGATGAAAATATTTCTGTAGTTGATATCCTGAGACGCGACTGACTTTACTTCAGTTGGCACACATTGGCTATGTCCATTCAACTCAGACGTCAGAAGCACCAGGCCATAATATGAAAAAGCATTCCCAAAGAATACTACCCATAATAGCAAGGTAGACCTGACTAAGTTTGGGGAGAGAAGCATTAACAGTGAAGAGATGCCCCCCATATTAGAATCCATCTCCTTGGGACTCGCGTCTTCATTTGTCCTTGGAGAGATTAAACTTGTATCTTCCGAAGGAGTACTCTTTTCAGATAACTCTACTGTTAAATCTGAAACAAGAATTCCAGAAGGGAGTTTTGATCCATTCAGTCTTGCTACTTTCTCCAAAATAGTGATTGCCTCAGTTGTTCTACCTTTTAAGCATAAATACCTTGGTGATTCAGGTGCTACCCAATAGAATATAAGAAGAAGTGAAGAAGGGAGTGCAGAGAGTGCAAGTAGCCACCTCCAACCCAGTGTTGGCATGACAAACTGCAAAGAAAAGAAAACAAGATGTGAAGAAATCAGTGTTGTATTATTCTTTGTCTGTTTTATGAGGAAGATCAATGTTATACTCTTGCCACACATGCCAGGCTTACAACCCCAAGAAGAACACCAGAATTATCTGCATTTTAGCTATATATCTGAATCTAAGGAAAGGATCTACTTAACAAGTTTTTACTCAACTAGCTATTCACCAAATGACCAAAACGAAATAAGAAATATGCTACCTGATGAAAATTTGTGGAATGACCACAGAAGATAGAACGCAGAACTACTTTCTAGTATAACTTCTTCCAAAGTTTTTTCTCATTATTGCTCTTTTTTTTCGGTCATGATTTTGATACATTCACATGAAATTTTCTTTTTCCTTTCAAATAAATTTTCTGCTAGCTATATAATGATTAATTAGGAAAAGCAGAATACTGTCATCAGAGAGCCAGACTGGATCCCTTGTGCAAGAAATTCAGTATCAGATTTGAAATAAAAAAATTAAAACAGAATGTTGTAGTCAAAAGCATACCCATGCAAGTGAAGCCTCAAGAATTGTTCCAACAGTCCAGAAAGCTGAAAAGACAACCATCCAGGTGCCTCTGCTAGGAGCAGGAATGAACTCTAGAAACCAGGATGACAGTACTGGACCACCTCCCAAGCCAACACCAACCAAACAACGCAGAATGAGCAAGGATGTATAATTAGGGGAAAAAGCACTTAGAAAACCAGCACCAGATGTAATCGTGGCTGTAATGAGGAATCCTTTCCTGAAGAAACAAACAAAAGAACCAGTGGAGTTGTTTAGTAGCAAGCAATCACAGTACAACAGGGAAAGAGTTAGGATGCAGGACAGCAACACTAGAAGAGCAGAAGTGTCTTGGAGACAGAACATATATCAAAGGAAAGGAGTATGGATCAGTACTAGCAAAATATCAACAGTTCTGATAAACTTTTAAGAGATTTATAGTTGTATTTCTGAAGATCTCAGCTTGTAATTAAGCATTGAGTCTTTAACTTTCACAAAATCTAGTCTTACATTTTCCATTAAATTTCTACAACTTACAAGTGAATATATAACAAAAGCCCATATCATTCCCTGAGTCACCAACCACCACAGAGAATACTTGTATCATTGTTTGCGATTAATCTAGATTTGTAGTTATAATCAAAACTTGGTGGTAAAGGGACATGCTAGGCATTCAAACTATAGTTGGATCCATGTCGCAGAATTGTAAATAGTCAATAAAAAGTTGTTTATAGAATCATATTAGGTATTACAAAGGCACCACTTTTCCCATCAACATAGCACACATGGATCCAAAAACTATTCAACACTGCTAAATAAACAAAACAGAAAACTTGTTAGAAAAAAGAAAAGTGCCCACCTACGTCCGTAGTTATCTGAGACAATGCCCCATGAGTATGCTCCAACAAGCATTCCAGTAAACACCACACTGGTTATGAAACTTTCTTGTTTGGAAGAAAGACCCCAAGCAGACTGAACTGCTGGTCCTACAAACGAAAGTAGCATCATCTCCATTGCTTCTGAGATCCAACCCATGCCGGCATAAGCAAGCACAAGAAGTTGGAACTTTCCAAACCCCATGGAGACAAGAGCGTCATCGACAGTGTATTCCTGGCTTCCATCTCCCATCTACGACAACAATAATTCTTCACCTAACTAGAATCACACAGAAAATTCTGAGTGCCATATACAGATATACTCGTATCATAAATGATATTTTCTCACAAAACACTTAACAAAAAAGTTACATATTCTTAGTCACTTATTCAAGGGCCATGTAGAACTTGTAGGCTTGTAGCCACTACAAACATCCAAACCCTGATAACAGTGACATATTGCAGATAGTATCCGCATGAATGAAACAGCTAAAAAGATAGCTAAACACTAACTAGACACTGATTATTAGTATATCTGATACCAATAATAAGCTTTTGCGCTAAATTACTCATTTGATCATATTGCCAATACTTTGGAAAAAGACACCCTATTCGTTCATCAACATCAAAGTTTCTGAATCCGAAAAACCAGCCAATTACTCTGATCTTCTCTAAACATGTCTCTGAATTTCAAATGCAACTTACAGTGTATATTCAGGCTCACCTGATATCCTTTCTTAAGAGGGAAGTTCATTACTTCATTTCTTTCATACGAAATTTTAAAAGTTTGATCGTTTGCAATGCGGGTACCAACAAGTAAATCCAAAAAGACAAGAAAATGAAAACCCAGTTCACCAAATAATAATATAAACAGATCCAATCAACCCCAAATTGCTGGAACAAACATTCAAACATAACCAAACAGACAAATCGCCATTGAAATGAGAAACTAACCTGCAGTTCAGAACGAAAGAAGGATCTTCTTCCTTGTTGTTGGGAAGAAGATTGGGAATCAAGAAAGTAATGAAAGTCAAAATCTTGACAGCTATATATAATTCAAGATGGATTTGACTTATTTTTGTCTTGATTCTGAAAGAGGAGTGGTCTGGGTACGAAGACAACAAAAAAGGATGAATCTTTAAATCAAAAGATGAAAGAGTGAAGCAAATGTTGAAGATGAAATTGTGTTGAATGTCTTCTGTTGTGGGGTTTGACGGCTTCTTCGGCTTCCCGCTTCCTTGTTGTTATCCAATGTTGTCTCCTCTCTTGATCGCTCTTTTGACTTTTCTTTACTAACACTTTTTTTTATTTTCGGGAGTTCTAGTTGGCATGTGTACCACACGCGCGTTAGAGCAAATACACCGACGGTGAATATTGGCCGTTTCCAACATGTTTCATAGTATTCCATCGGAAAAAACAAGTTTCATAATATCTCGTGGCCTGTTGGTAGAGATTACCTGCATTAACAAATAGTTATAAACTTATAGTTGATGTAAATATTAAGATCGGTCAAGTCATCCTGTTTTTGTTTTGTCAGTACTAATTGTAATTCAGTCAACTAATGAGCCGCTAATTAATTAGTTTTATCTGTAATGAATGGTTAATAGTATACTGTCTTACAGCTCAGCCACACGTGACCTTGTGTCTGTGGCTCAGTCCTTGTATATATAATATGCGTTGATAGCAACTAGGGTATCAAGGAAGCACTCAAGAATTATTCAACATCAATATATCAAGGTTTTTCTCTATTTTCATATTCATCTGTTCATATTTTTATGGTATCAGAGCCCAGGTTTGATATGTGGACATTATTCTAAAGCTTCAAATCATTTTTGCTTCCGCTAAGCTATTTATTGCTAGTATTTCATCAAGATTTGAAATGTTATGAGCTTATATTATGAGATTTATACATCCATTGTGAAGTCCAGCTGCTAAATCTCATGTTATTGTTAATTCATATCTGTCAGCCATCTATTATCTGTTTATGTTAAACAAAGGCCTTGATATTGTCTATGTCTATAACAAAGAAGCATATTTGAACAGTTCTCTACAAGCTATTATATAGATCTGCTTTATTCAAGTCAAAGTTGAGTGTTTGCGTCTAGATTTGAGGCTAGCTTTATAAAGTCATTGTTTTTCCTCCTTTTTCCTGTTGATTTGATAAAAACAATCCTTCATTCGAGATACTCAGTGGTTAAAAGACTGCTTCTTGTTGAGTCACAATGACAACATCAGCTTCCCCTACTCAGCCTGTTGGTGCACCCTCAACTGGTCTCAATCAGGCCACGTGTTTTTACCAAACATAATTCTTGATGAGTCGAACTACTCAGCTTGGTTATATAGCCAAGAGAATTTTCTTGGTAGCTTGAACCTTCTTGGATACATCGATGGCTCGATCCCTTGTCCTCCACAATTTATCTCCTCAATTGATGGCTCAAGTTCTACTCCAAATGTGGACTTCGTAGTGTGGAAGACTTAAGACCGTAATATCATAAATATGATTGGTCAAACCTTAAGTTATGTTGCTATGAAGAGTGCAGTTGGTAGCAAGTCATCTAAGGAACTTTGGGAGAACTTGAGAATGAAGTTTGCTGCTCGAAATAGGCAAAACATCTTACAGCTGAAGACCAATCTTCAAAGCTTGAGGAAGGGAAGTGATGACATTGAAACATATCTTGATAAGATCAAAGTAGGAAGAGATGCTTTAGCTACTGTTGGTGTAGATGTGGATGATGAAGATATTGTAGTTACAGTTCTCAGAGTCTTGCCTGCAGAATTTGCTGCTATAAAAACTGTCATTCGAGCTCAGTTTGTGAGCTGCTCTCTTAGTGAACTCAAGACTCTCTTAAAAGCTGCTGAAATTGATATTGAAAATGAGAATCAGTTCTCATCTCCTCTCACTGCAATGGTGGCTCAAAGTCAAACATCCTCGATGCAAAGTGCAAGCTTCTCTCAGAACACCATCTCTAATCCCTCAAGCTCAAATGCTCATGTGCACACTCTAACTCCCTCACAGACAGTGATTTCAGGTGCTCAAGTGCAGTCAAACTCTCAAGCTCCAAGTGTACCTCTAGGATTCTCTCAAGTTGATCCACCTCATGTTGTTGTGCAGACTGCAACTCCATATCCAGCAGAGGTTCACACTCAACAATCTTACTTTGCAGTCCCTGTAGGTCCTTGTGGTTATAACACTATGCAAGCCCCTCAAGCTCAGTTCCATGGCTTCTATGCTGGCAAAAGCAATAACAACAATGGTGCTCAAAAATTCAACAATGGTGCTCACAGGTTTAACAATGGAGGCAACCGAAACTTTGGAACCTTCAACCATGGAGGAAACAATGGAGGATTTAATGGCAATGGTGGTTTCAATGGTGGTTTTTCCAACTCAGGGAACAATTCCATCACTTGTCAAATTTGCAATAGGACTGGTCATGGAGCAAGAAGCTGCAGGTCTCTATCTATGCAAGGAGGAAACAATCAAAACTTTGGAGGCAACAACCAAAACTTCAGAAACAATGGAGGGAACAATGGTGGATGTATCTACTGTGGGCTGAAAAATCACAGAGTTGAGAGATGCTTCTTCTATTTGGATTTCCTGATCAACAACAGCAAGAAAACTGTGAGAACAATCATGAGAACACTGCCATGTTTGCAGCAACCAACAATGCTCCTCAGTTTTGGCTGGCAGACACAGGTGCAACTAATCATATGACAAATTCTCCACAAACTTTGAACAATATCACTCCTTACTCTACATCTGATTCAGTGCAAATTGGTAATGGATCTCAGCTCTCTATCACACACACTACACTGGTAACTCAATTCTTGGTTTGCTTAAGTTGAACAATGTGTTACTTATCCCTAATCTTGCTGCACATCTGCTATCTATTCACCAATCACCAATTATGTAAACAAAATAACTGTATGGTGTTGTTTGATGAATTTATGATTACTATTCAGGACAAGGTGTTGGGCAAAGTTTTGTATTAAGAGCTGAGTAAGCAAGGGCTGTATCCCATTCCTTTTGATTTGCCTTCCATCAACAAATATGCAGAGATCCTCAAAAGTCAAGACTCCCTCTTCATCAACCAAGTCTTCTTGTTTTGTTGGAAAGTTAGTCAAGCACAGTTTGTGGCATCAAAGGTTTGGGCACCCCTCAAATGAAGTAGTCAAGGCAATGCTGAATAAGTGTAATATTCGTAGTTTAATGGATTCTGATCAGAGTGTTTGTGAACCATGTTTATTTGGGAAGTTTTCAAGCTTCCATTTTCTAAGTCTCATAATAGATGCAAAGTCCCTTTTGAACTGGTGCATTCTGATGTTTGGGGCCCTGCTCCATATCTACCTATTGATGGTTTTAGGTATTTTGTGCTATTTATTGATGATTGCACCAGGTTCACCTGGATTTTTCCCATGAAAACCAGAAATGAAGTCTTCAGTTATTTTAAATGTCTGTGTGCTTTAGCTTCAACCCAGTTTTCTTTAAAAATGAAATGTCTTAAGAGTGATGGAGGGGGTGAATATATGGGACTGAAATTCAGGGAGTTTCTACAAGAAAAAGGTATTGTTCATCAAATATCATGCCCCTATACTCCTGAATAAAATGGAGCTTCAGAGAGGAAAAATAGGCATATTAGAGAGACAACAGTAACCTTGCTTCAACAGGCCTCTCTTCCATCTCAGTTTTGGTATCATTCATGTGCCATTGCAATCTACTTGATTAATAGAATGCCTACTCCAAATTTGGATATGATGTCACCCTATGAGAAACTCTATAATTTCATTCCTTCTGTGGATATTCTTAGAGTATTTGGCTGCACATGTTATCCTCTCTTGTTGAACAAAAGAAACAGGCTTCAACCTAAAACTGTGAGGTGTGTATTTTTGGGGTTTGCTGCAGGATACAAAGGGTACATCTGTTATTGCCCAGCCACAACAAAATATATTGTCTCTAGGCATGTCTTCTTTGAGGAATCCAGCTTCCCATATGCTTCTGTCAAGGTTAAGTCACCATCAGCTTCACCACCTCTCAATGCAAGACAGTCAAAACCACAGCCTCGGACACCTTGCTTTACTCAGCTTATCTCTCAGCCCATCAGTCCAACACCTTGGTCCAATAGTGCTCCATGTGACTCTTTCACAGGTTAACCTCTTATTACCACTGTTGCTAATAAATCTCATAACAATGCAATTAATGTAGTTCAAGTGTCACATCTCAGTCCTTAAGTTATTTTACGGTTATTTACTTTGGAATTATTTTAGTCTTTTACCGTATTAAGTAACCGTTTACTATTAAGAACCTTAAAATTGACTTTTTCTTTCGTTTGGAATTTGGGAAAACTTTCTTCATGAAAGTTGTAGAGGACGTGATTACGAGTTCGTAGACAAGCTAGGCGTTAAAATCAGAATTAGCATGGAAAAGTTATCCTCTAAAAGGGAAAATTTTATGTTGGTAAAATAGGGGTAAAATTTAGTGGGTTTATTTTTTTGAGTGGGTTTAAGTATTGGACCGGGTGGGGAGCAGCCCCAGCCCAAATCCCTCTTCTTTCTTTTCTTTCTTTTTCTTCTTCTTTTCCCCGAGCTCCCCAAGCTCTCTCTCTCTCTCGCCGGAAACTGCAGCCACCAGCTGCCGCTCCAGCCCAATTCGGACCCCCGCCACCTCCTCTCTCTCCCCGGCCTAGTGTCCGAGCCGGTAGTGCCGCCGGAGAGGAGAAAAAGCCGCCGGAAACGCCGACTGTCTTTTCGCCGGAGCTCCGTCCTCCGGCCACCATAGGCCGAGATTTTTGGCTCAACTTGTAGCCCTCATCTAGGTGAGTAATCCCTCCAAAGGAATAGGCTTAATTCGATCTTGTTGTGGAGATTTGTATAATTGAAATTCTATGGATTTTATGGATGTTTTGGTTCGATTACCCTAGATAGCCTTAGAATTGGACTAAGTGCTAGTTAAGGAAGTTGTTGTGGATGATGAGAGGTTTATGCTGTTTAAATTTGGTGGCCATAGGAAGTCGCCGGAAAACGGCTGCCGGCAGAGCAGGCGGCGGCGGCGCCCCTCAGGGGCTGTTCTTCATGTTTTTAAGATGGTATTAAGGAGAGGAGTTTAATGAAGTATAGTTTGAAATTTTTGGAGGAGTTTTGATAATGTTGGGGATTTTTCAATGGTTAAGGATTTTGACGGTGATTAAAATGGAATATCGGTAGTTGGGTTAACCGGTTTTAAAAGGCGTATATAAGGTTAATTTTTGGTTATCGGTGATGGTGGTGAATTTTGAGTTATATTAGATTAAAGATGAAGAAAATTGGGTAAGGAAGAATAATAATTTTAGACCCTTAATTTTATGGAATTATTTATTGAAGTTTTAAATGTTGTTTGGGCATTAATATTAATTATTATTCAGGATGTGAGGAAAATCATTTGGAGGAAGCCTCGGGTCGTCGGCAGGCTTAGCCGAGCACTGTGAGTGGACATTTGATTTAAATTCCATGCATGCACTAAAGTTATTTAATTTCAAAAGCATATTTGAGATTTAATGTTTTCTTGGGATTAATGAGTTCCGTCTGTTAATTGGGAACTCTCTTGCTCATATCATTTGACATGTGGGACATGTCAATTGATCTTTTATATTTGGTAATCTATTACACCCTAAGGGGGTTGTCTGATATTATTTATTGCTAGCTAACATTATTTAGCGGTCCTCATCATATGTGAGTAGAGAGCTTAGTGTGGGACGTTATTATAGTCCTACCGGCGGTCCTTATCATATGAGAGTTGAGCGCTTAACGTGGGACGCTACTATAGCCTGGGAGGCAACCGATTGGTATATATAATATATTATTGTTAGCTAGCCATTATTTAGCGGTCCTCATCATATGAGAGTTGAGCGCTTAGCGTAGGACGCTATTATAATCTATTTAGCGGTCCTCATCATATGTGAGTAGAGCGCTTGGCGTGGGACGCCAGTATAGCCTGGGAGGCTCATCGTTAGGGTGAAATATTTTTCCATATTTGTTTTGTTTTATTGAGAACCAATGGGATTGGTTCATTGTTTTGGTTTATAATTATTTTCGGGAAGAGTTCCAAGAGTGGCATGCATAAATATTTTTCCAATGAAAATTATGGGAGAGCATAGATTTGATTTCATTGCTCCATATTCTTTTGTTATTTATTTTTGTCCGCTCACTCTAACGTTTTAAATGCTTCTCCCCTGAGCCTTTCGTTTTTAAATGCTCAGTCTGCAGAGTTCTGTTCGGCGAGGATAGGAGGCGTGTCATAAATCCCCACCTCATCCAGTTTTCCCATATAGGTTACCAGTTAACCTATTGTGTTGTTTACCTTATTTTTCCTAGTAGTTGCTCTAATAATTATGAGATGGTTTAAGTATGTTAAGAGCTAATAAAACAAAATATTCATTTGTTTGTGTTTATTTGAGAGATTATATTCATGGATGTTGTTTAGGAGTTATTGTGAGTTGGGTTTGGTGATTTTTCTTTCAGGTAGGGTTACCCATTTTCAAGGGAGGTTCTACCAAGAATTTTGGTAGAATTTTCCTTGAGGTGGGTCCCGTAGGGTTTATCCTGGATTTTGAGGGGAAATCCAGGGTAGGTCCTGACATCAAGCTCCTAATCAAACTCAGTGCAGTGAGAGTGCTATATCAAATGTTGATGAAAATCAATTTCATTCTTTTGTTGACAATGATCCTGTGATTTCAATGCCTTTTGAGACAAATGTCAATTCACCAAGTGATATAGTATGTCCATCTGTTCATGTTCAAAATCCTTCAAGTCCTCCATTTGATCCATCAGTTAATACTGAAATTCACTTTGAAGAGGCTCTTGGTGACATCTCAGTTCAAACTCAGCCTGGTGCAGGATCTGTTTCAGTTGTCTTGGAGTGTGACTCAAATAGACCTTCTCATCAGATATCAGATGCAAACATACTTCATCCTGTAGCAGGTTTACATGTTGATCCAGACAACACTCATTCCATGCTCACAAGAAGTAAAAGAGGCATAATAAAAAAGAAGTACCTTCTTTCCATCATTTCTGGTCCATCTATGCATAAGTTGAACCGAATTCCTACAAGACAGCTCTTACAATTCCTGTTTGGAAGAAAGCTATGGAAGAGGAATACAATGCCTTGATGAAACAACAAACATGGTCTCTTGTTCCTCTACCTCTAGACAAAAACTTGGTGTCTTGCAAATGGCTTTTTAAAATTAAAAGAAATGCAGATGAGACTATTGCAAGACATAAAGCAAGATTGGTTGCAGGGGGTTTCAGTCAAGAGTATGGCATTGATTATGATGAGACCTTCTCTCCAGTTATTAGACACACCACAGTCCGGCTAATTATATCCCTTGTAGCATTTTCAGGCTGGAAACTTTATCAGCTTGATGTTAAAAATGCTTTTTTACATGGAGTTTTATTATAGGAGGTATATATGTCACAGCCAGGTGGGTTTGAAGTTGCTCCATCATCCTATGTGTCCAAATTACATAAATCAATCTATGGTCTCAAACAAGCTCCCAGAGCTTGGAATGAAAGATTTACAGTCTTCTTGCCTTTGTTAGGGTTCAAGTCATCTTATGCAGATCCAAGTTTGTTCACTAAAATCACTGGAAGCTCAAATGTATACTTGTTGTTGTATGTTGATGATATTATCATCACTGGCAATAGTGAAGATTTAATTGCTGAAATTAAAACATCTCTGCAAGAGGAGTTTGATATGACAGACTTAGGCCAGCTTCATTTCTTTCTGGGTCTGGTGGTGAAGTATCTGAATAATGGAAACATCTTTGTATCACAGAAAAAATATGCTGCAGAAGTAATTCATAAAGCTGGTCTTGATAGTTGCAACTCTCAACTCACTACATGCCAATCAGGCCTCAAACTTGTCAAGGAAATGGGGAAACCTCTAGATCCTGGAGATAGTGCTCACTTCAAAAGTATTGTAGGCTGTCTGCAGTATCTCACATTCACAAGACCAGACATTGCGTACAGCGTTAATTCAGTATGTCAGTTTATGCATTGTCCAACTGAGGACCATCTCATTGTTGCTAAGAGGATCTTAAGGTACATCAAAGGGGCCATGGATTTTGGCATTCACTTCAGGAGGGGTCCTATATGCAACAAGTCATCATTTTATCCAATTCATATGGATGCATTCTGTGATGCAGACTGGGCAGGTGATCCAAATGATAGGAAGTCAACCAAAGGTTTTATAATTCTCTTAGAGGGTGCCCCTATCTCTTGGTGTAGCAAGAAACAGACAGCAGTTTCAAGATCTTCCACAGAAGCTGAATACAAATACATGGCTGACACCACCTTTGAAATCAAGTGGCTTCTCATGCTACTCCAAGATCTGCATATAGAAGTTCAAGACAAACCAACTCTTCATTGTGACAACATATCAGCTCTGGCCTTAGCTACAAATCCAGTATTTCACTCAAAGCTTAAACACATTGAAGTTAATGTTCACTTTACTCGAGATCAAGTAAAGGTAGGTACAATCAAGCTTCAGTTTGTCACATCAAGAGAACAACTAGCTGACTTGTTTACAAAGGGCCTATGCTCTCCACAACATCGTTATCTCTGTAGCATCTTGAACCTGATCTCACAGCTTCAAGCTGAGGAGGGGTATTAAGACTGGTCAAGTCAACCTGTTTTTGTTTTGTCAGTACTAATTGTAATTCAGTCAACTAATGAGCTGTTAATTAATTAGCCTTATCTATAATGCATGGTTAGTAGTATACTGCCCTACAGATCAGCCACACGTGGCCTTGTGTCTGTGGCTCAGTCCTTGTATATATAGTATGCAATGATAGCAGCTAGGGTAGCAAGGAAGCACTCAAGAATTATTCAACATCAATATATCAAGGGTTTTCTCTATTTTGTCTGTTCATATTTTTAGTAAACATGTAAACAAAGTGAGATATTTCATGTAGGATCAGATATTTCATGTGGCAAAGTTGGCTTGCGGTTCCCAACCTACTTAATCATGTAGGATCAGATATTTCATGGCTTAATTGAACAGTAGTCCCCATGTCCTACCAATGTTTAACAATGTAGTCGACAGTCGACACCAAACTCAGCTAGTTGTGATTACTTCTACTCTGGTATGTCTGTATCTATCCATTTTAAGAGTGCATCATTCATATATATATGGAGTAGGAAAAGAGGGTGCAAATGACCCTTGTTCGTAGCAATTATAAGATGTGGAGGATTCAGTTTGGGGAGGGTGCAAATGACCCTTGTTTATTTAGCACGAACAACTTTCATGGGAGGCAGACATGGAAGTTCGACCCAAATGCAGGCACACCAGAAGAGCGAGCAGAGGTTGAAGCCGCTCGTGAGAATTACTACCAGAATCGGTTCAAGATCCAGCCAAGTAGTGATCGCCTTTGGCGTTTTCAGGTGAAAAACTGTTCTAAATTTCCAAACTAAACACTTCTATATATGATACCTTATAATGAGCTGACCTCACTAATAGAAAGTACTAGCTTCTAACTGTAATTTTCTTTTACCCAATTGCAGATGCTAAGAGAGAAAAACTTCAGGCAAGAAATTCCTCCAGTGAGAATAGGGGAAGGTGCTGAAATCACATTTGATCAGGCCACAGCTGCATACTAGCTTCTGGAATGCCTTGCAGTCACCCCATGGTCACTGGCCTGCTGAGAATAGTGGCCCAAACTTTTACATTCCTCCCATGGTAAGCTTGTCAAAAGAAGTTACCACAGTACGTCAATAAGAAGTTCATTTCACAGATGACTAATTGTGATACTTGTTCTTCATATACAGGTTATGAGTTTACACTTGACAGGATGTCTCAATGTTGTTTTCTCTGCTGAGCACAAGAAGGAGATCTTGCGCTACACATACAACCATCAGAATGAAGATGGTGGCTGGGGATTGCACATATCAGGGCCTAGTATGATGTTTACCACATGTCTCAACTATTGTATGATGCGTATTCTTGGAGAAGGCCCTGAGGGTGGTCGAGATAATGCCTGTGCAAGGGCCCAGAAATGGATTCTTGACCGCGGTGGCGCCCTGTATTCTGCTTCATGGGGAAAGACCTGGATGGCGGTATGAAAGCTTTTATGCTGGATTGGTATCATGGTAGCATTGCATTGTACAAAGTTGCTGAGTTAATTAATTTATGTATTGTGTTACAGATGCTTGGTGTTTATGATTGGGAAGGAAGCAACCCTATGCCCCCGGAATTTTGGACTTTCTCCACTCTACTTCCTTTTCATTCATGTAAAAGCAATTATAATTAATTAGTTTTTTGCTATGTTTTATTGAGTACTTTCTATTTCTAACTTGTATCACTTGCAGCAAAGATGTGGTGCTTCTGCAGGTTAACTTACCTACCCATGTCCTACTTTTATGCAACAAAATTTGTTGGACCTATCACTTCTCTCGTTGAACAGATGAGAGAAGAAATTTACTGTGAACCTTACAGTGATATTAAGTGGAGCAAAGTTCACCATCATTGTGCGAAGGCGAGTTTATGTTTTGGTGACTTCGCTCATATACACATTATGCAAGCTTAAACTGACTATAAATTCTTGATTAATGCAGGAAGATAACTACTCTCCTCGCGGAAAGGTACAACGTTTTATGTGGGACACTCTTTACCATGTTGCTGAACCTATTCTTGCTTTGTGGCCCTTTAAGAAGATCAGAGACAATGCTGTTCAATTTACCATTGACCAAATGCAGTATGAAGATGAGAACAGTCGCTACATTACCATTGGATGCGTCCAAAAGGTGAAATCCTAGTCTTAGGTAATATATTTCCTGCTGGTTAATTCTAATGATGTAATGATTATGAATGTCATTTGATTTGGACAGCCATTGATGATGCTTGCTTGTTGGGCCGAGGATCCTAGTGGTGAAGCCTTTAAGAAGCATCTTGCTAGACTTGATGATTATATTTGGCTTGGTGAAGATGGAATGAAGATGCAGAGTTGTGGTAGCCAGACATGGGATTGTTCTTTTGGAATTCAAGCTTTGCTTGCAGGGAATCTCCACAATGAATTTGGACCTGTACTTAAGAAAGCACATGACTTCCTAAAGATATCCCAGGTATCATATTTAACCTCTAAAGAAATTTCTTCGTTTTAACCAATGGTGTGTTTACTTTAATCAATCCCTCTATGTGCCACTGTAGGTGAGGATTAATCCATCTGGTGACTACCGAGCTCATTTTCGTCACATTTCCAAAGGATCCTGGACTTTCTCTGATCGGGATAATGGGTGGCAAGTTTCAGATTGCACTGCAGAAGCATTGAGGGTAATGAGCTTACTTATTTAAGAATATTGCAGTCAACTCAAGTACAAAGTTGAGAGCCTCATCTAGAATGACAATGGTGCTAGCTGACCTAATAATAATATGAATTGAAATTTGTTTAGTCCTTATGGTTTGAAGTCGACATCTGTTTAGTCCATGTGGTTATATTTTAATCTAAATGGTCCTTAAAGTCACAATTTTTCATCCAAATGGTCATTTCGTCAATTTTCTCAGTTAAATTGTTGACGTGACCTAGGACCATTTGGATGAAAAATTATGACTCTAAGAACTATTCAGATTAAAATAAAACCACAAGGACTAAACAGATTAAAAATTGTGACTTTAAGGATCATTCAGATTAAAATAAAACCACAAAGACTAAACAGATGTCGACTTCAAACCACAAGGACTATATAGTATTTTACCCTAATAATATCGTTGTTTCAGTGCTGCTGTTTGTTCGCGATGATGTCACCAGATCATGTTGGTGAGCCAATGGAAGCCGAGTGTATGTATGATGCTGTCAATGTCATAATGTCACTACAGAGTCTAAATGGTGGTGTGTCAGCCTGGGAGCCAACTGGAGCTCCTAAATGGTTGGAGGTAAATATATACTGAAAATCTTGCACAGGAAATTTCAATGTTTTGAACTTTTGATCGTTCAAGTATCATATTAACATATTGTATTTTCATTGATTTTCCCTTTCCAGTGGCTCAACCCTGTGGAATTTTGTGAGGACCTTGTAATTGAATATGATTACATCGAGTGCTCTTCATCTTCGATTCAGGCCTTAGTTTTGTTTAGGAAGTTGTTTCCTAGTTACAGAAGGAAAGAGATCAGAAACTTCATCACAAGGGCTGCAGACTACGTTGAAAGCACACAGTACGCTGATGGCTCATGGTATGGATGCTGGGGTATCTGCTTTCTCTATGGAACCTGGTTTGCCATTAAAGGGTTAGAGGCTGCAGGAAGAACCTACAACAATTGCGAGGCAGTTCGCAAAGGTGTTGACTTTTTGCTCAAAACACAAAGGGAAGATGGTGGTTGGGGAGAGCACTACACATCATGCCCGAACAAGGTACTATTCTTCTGCTACTATGCTTTTAACTAAGAATAAACCTTGAGATAGGTTGTCTCTAGCTTGTTTATCTAGCTTCATGAATAACAACCAATGGCATTATGTTTCTTCTTTGTGCTTTATGCAGAAATACACAGCTCAAGACAGTACAAATCTGGTGCAAACTGCCTTTGGATTGATGGGTCTAATTCACGGTCAACAGGTCAGTACATACATGCTGTAATCATCTTACAGTTAACCTCTTCTGTCAATTGATTCTACAATAGCTACTTTTTTTCTATATGTAACAGGCTGAGAGAGATCCAACTCCTATACACAGTGCTGTAAGGGTCTTGATGAACGGTCAGTTGGATGATGGTGATTTCCCCCAACAGGTAGCATCAACAATACTACCTATATTATGATTTTATATATTTATGGTGACATGTACTGATGACTAGTTTTGGTATGGTTTGCAGGAACTGATGGGAGTTTTCATGTGGAATGGCATGTTACACTATGGAGCATATAGGAATGTTTTCCCATTGTGGGCTCTTGGAGAGTACCGTACGTACTCTGCAGCAGTTGCCTCACCAAAAGGATTCCAACCTTGAGTCATAAGCAGAAAAATCAAGGATTTAGAGAGAATAACCTATTCGTTTTCTTTTCGCTTGCATGTATTCCCTCTGCTTCATTTGCACCTCCTTGTCCACTGCGCATTGCTTGGTGAAATTATTGTTTGTCTTCATTTTGTCAATGACGATTCACTTCTGTCATTATCTTCGCGAATGTAACTGTGTACAGATCAGGATAGCTCAACAACTTTCGGTTTGGTTTCTTCATCTCTGACATAACCAATCTAAGATGGAATTACAGTTCTCAAAAAAAAAAAAATCTAAGATGGAGTTACTTACTACAAAAGATACATGATACATGTAATGAAGTAATGAACATACAAGTATTGTATATCCACACATGTATCTTCCCTGCCTAGAAGATTAAGAGGATCTCCAAGCTCCAAGTGCAATGATAAGCAGGGAATCGAACCTGGTTGTTGTTCCACACGTCAGACTATCTGAGCCTCAGTCCTCCTTGTCATGGATGACTTGGGGTTCAAAATTCAAGAAGTAGAAGCAACTTCAATAGCTGAATTCTTTCATGTCGATCGAGGAGACTCACCTCCGGGAAAACAACACTAGTACATAATCAAAACAATATCTTAACTATAGCAATTCCTTCTGTTCGAATTAGTTATCATTTCGAAAAGAAAAAAAAAAGAGAGAGAGTACGTATAAATTAGTGTTTTACAAACATGTACATCTACACAGAAGGAGGGACTGCAAGAGCCCAAATTGGAAATATATTCATGTATGCTGCATAGTGTAACACGGCATTGACATTGAAAACCCCCCATCAGTTCCTGTGAAAAGGATAACGAGATGAAAGATTAGTAAAATGTGATAGTATCCCTGCTGCACAGTGCACATGCAGTATATGAAAACCAAACACAGAATGGTACCTGTTGAGGGAAATCTCCATTTTCCAACTGAGAATTAATCAAAAGCTTTGTACAAGTCTTCAAAATATCGACCAAAGAAGATGTTGCTGAGTGAAGACTCCTCTCACAGAATCGTCGCCTCCTTTTAGAAGTTAAAGCAGATCGGAGAAATCATCTCTCCTCGGTTTGGTTAATTTGCAGAAGAAACAGCGAGCAGCTAGGACTGAACCCTAAGCTAGCTAGCTGCCTTCACTCGATTAACTTGAGTACTGTCACAAAAACAAATTTCGGTACATGAATTTCATAGATCTATGTGATTCTTGATCAAAATTTATTTAAGTATAACACATAAACACTGAACTCTAATCTTACAAACTTTACGGGTGTAGCGATGAAGACTTGCGAACTTTATGGTATATATGCACGTTCGCCGACTACTAGTGGATCATAAAAATATTATTTTTCATTTTATCACTTTTAGGTCGGAGTTGATTTCAATTCAGTTTACCTTATGAATTTTCTAATATTCATTAGTCGTTTCTATTTATTAATAAAATAAAGTTACTCCCATGCAAAAGGTTACACTAAATTTAATCATAAGTTTCCCTCTCTGACTTGATTAGCTAACTAGCAATTTAGCATCCTAGATGAACATACTCGTTTGGCTAAAGCTTGTAAGGCAGGTGGTTAATTTTGTGGTTCCTCCGCTGGTTGAGCAACAACAATCTGCAAAACGGGGGCGTAAGCGGTTGACAGAGCGGCCTCTTATTCAACCGGAGAAGAAGATGTTAGAGGTATCCAAGGTTCTCAGTCCAAAAATTGCATATTTGAATTTGAGTCTCCCTCAAGAATTGGGTCGTCTTCTGGTGACACCCCCAAAGAAGAAGGGTGGGCAACCAAAAGGCTCTTTAAACAAGCCTAAAGATGATCCACCTCGTCCTGTTTTAAAGGATAGGGAGAGGCTGCTGAAGCTTATTGAAGAAGATGATATGCTAGAGGAAGTAATTCCCTCTACTGATTCTTCTTTTGCTACTCTTGAAGCTATGGAGGTGGTTCAAAAGGAGGTAGTTGTACCTTCAAAGAAGAAGCTCTCGACTGAAGTTGCTGCAATGGAGCAGGAAAGTAAGGTAGTAGAAGTGGAGCATTCCATTTCTACTATCATACCGGCTTGATTTTGATCAGGAGATCGACATGAAGATCAGAACTTTGATGTTACAATTTATTACGCTTTGGAGATTTTAATCTTTTTGTTTTTGGTTTTATCTTCGTAGAAGGTGGATGTACTTGAAGTGAGTGTTTTGGTATGTTTTGTGTGAGGAACGTACTAGGATAGTTGTTCTGCATAATGAATTTTCTGACGGCCCTTTAGACATGTCATTATTGTATTGTTCGCTGAGCTTCGTTAATGGATGACATATCTCTCAAAAAAAAATCGTGCAAGATATTTCAAAGAAAATAAAAATAAAAGGTCGTTTCAATCAATTCATTTATTTTTCTTTCCAATCAATTATTCTGTGGAAGGATGTTTGGGTTACGAAAAGAACTGCATGCCAAGAAAACGCATATAAAGTTCAAGATTGAGACCCATGAATGATCCACCACAAACCACAAGGTAGGAAACAATGACAAACTGTGCTGGTCCTATATATATACTCTTTAATTCATACACAATAATACAGATGGCCATTCCCAGCCTCCATGAGCTAATTCCCCTTCTTTCCTAAACGAATTTCCTCATCCCATTCCTACTTTTGTTCCTTCACTAATTTAGTTTTGTTCCGTCACCCCACCACTCGATCACTGTGTGGATGTGTGTTTCCAAATGTTAATGATCAATGACACCAGCTAACAGGGGTGTACAAGACAAACCAAAACTAGACTCAAACTATACTGATGTTTTTGGGGTGCGTATTGCAAGTTTGCAACGTTTGATCCATATGTAATCATCATTTATATTGAGTACAGACAGTCATATTCACCATCGATCTACATCGATCTTTATCATACTCCAGCTCGGAGTCTAGTAACAACGGCTGTTATTGCTTCTCACTTTCTCAGTCTTTTGTCCTACGTTTTGTAATTTAGATTCGAATCCTCGCTCACTGGTTTTTAATTTTTTTTTTTGAGAATGACTTGCTCGATCACTGGCTTTGATGAGTGTGAAACTCAGAATGACTTGAACTTCAAACCCTAGTTACTTTGCCATCAGTGTATATATGAACTGATATATATATATATATATATATTATCGATATGTATAAGATCGGATCAACCCAAATTGTTTACCTTCATGTTTGACAATCTGTACTACCAAAACTTCCAAAAATAACTGAGCAGTAGTAGGCCTGCATGTTTGTAACTTGCAAAAATAATTGCATATGCAACAGCCAAAAATGTAAGTTTATATCATGCATATATCAAATGGAGCAGTACTTTCTAGTTATTGATTACTACGCCACTAATATGATCCACTTTCTACAAAAAGGAGAGGGCTAATGAGTTCATAGTGGAATCTTAATATACCAATCAAATCATTGCTTTCTAGCTTGACATAAAAAATTTAGGAAGGTTTAACATTAACTCAAACTAAAAACAACATATTGTTTAAGGAAATTATATTTTCGTCCTTCTGTTATGTGTCTTGCTCTAATACACATAAGATTGGTTAATTTAGTTCCTTATTAGAATAGATTACAGTTGATAGATCTTCTAGATCCTTCTGGAGACTCTATGTAATGCCTATAAATAGGTCTTTCTATCAATGAATGAGTAGACTGTTATTCTCGTTATCTTTTCTCCTTCAACACGTTATCAGACCCTTTCCTCTAACCCTGAGTTCATAGCCGAAAACCTTAGAAACCTTAAAAAAAAAAAAAAAAAAAAAACCTTAGTAATTTTCTCTCCTGCCGCCGGCGTCCCTTGAGTTCAACTACAACGGTTTTCTCAAAACCGGTAATATGATCTGGGCACCCAACATCACCTCCGGCGTGTCCCAACCCACCTCGCCGGCGCACTCTACCATGCCTAGCCTTGAGCCGAGCCCCATCTCAGCCCGTCGCCGCCGCGCTCTTGCAACCCAGCGCCCAGCCTTGCGGCGCCGCTACCCACAGACACGCGCGACCCCTATCTCGGCCAGACCTGTGAGCACCCTAGCTTCTCAGCCCCGGTCAAGCAAGCCCTGCCCTTCCGGTCGAATCCAAACCGGCAGCCCTGCAGCCATCGGACACCAACCCAGCCTAGCTCCGATCGGGTCCTGCTCGACCCGAATTCAAGCATCCAACCCGAAACGAACTGAATATACGAGGGGCAAAACGGTAAATTTGCCCCTCCGGGTAAAAAAAAAATTTATTTACAGTAGTAACTATTTAATTAGTTTATTAATTCATATTATATGGTAAATATGACTAATCATATGTTTATATTTTTCATGAAATTTTTCGCGCAACGGATCGCGATGGAATTACGAGAGCAACTTCTCTGCACGCACGTGGAAGTACGTATGAAAATTAAAAGGGTAACTTCTCTTACATGACAAACTAGCAAGTAAGCTTTTATAAAAGTTACCGTTTTTGAATTTTAATTTCATAGCCGGGCTTCGTAGCCTTCTTCTACCCCCACCTTTTTTATAACGTGGGTTGATGTGAGGAATTGGGAACCCTCATATCAAAGTTGAAATTTGTGACAGTTTGACAAGTCACGGTATTACGACGAAATATTGTCGTGGTTAATAAAGGGACAAACATCGATTTGCGACGGAAATTGTCGTGGTTAACATCGATTAGTGACGAAAATTGTCACAGTTAATATCGATTTGTGACGGAATTTATGACGGTTCACATCGAATTGAGTTACCATAAACCTTGGTCTTAACCTAATTCAATACTTGGAATTAATTATCGTGTCTCGATAATGATTAATCTTCCATCTTGTTGTTGAAATATTTGACCGAAATATGAGCCCTGAATTTGACATAAAAAAAAAAGGTGACGAATTTCATGTCACGAGTTTTGAAAAGAGGGAGATGCAACGCCTCAAAACCTATATGTCATAAAAAGATTGGGCCAACAAATGAAAGAAAAATCTTGTTATTGATGTGTATCTACATATGTTCATTAATTGCAAAGAAGCAATAATATGGTCAATGTACAAGAAATATATGGAGTTCTTGAAACAAGAAACTCACTATATGGAAGAAGATGAGAACATTATTCTCACGGTTACGGATTTTAAAAGCAAAAGTTACATTGTAGAAGATATGAAGTACATGACTTCGGTTTAATAGTCTAAGTGACTACAAAATCCGTTTATTTTTCCAAGTTTTGTGAAGGCGTATACCTCACATATTTGACTAAAGTTACTTAGTCGTTATATTTTGAATTAAATTCATGGACAAGACCCTGATACAATTGTTGACATATATATATTCGAATTTTGTCTGGCACATATGGTTCAATCTACATAAGCTATATGTTAATGCAATATATCGCATTACAACATGACACTACATTGGACTACATTGGACCACCAGTTATTATAAGGTGGCGTTTCTAAAAGATAAAATATCATGATGTTACGCAATGCACATCAGTTTTGGATCAAAAGAGAATTTGTAATGTCAAGTGTGGCACAATGCACACTTATACAATTGCAAAGGCATTACAAACAAGAGTCGTTTTCTACACTCTTGAGCGGGTTCAATATGATAGATGTGATCAAATGGTTGGTGTCCCTGGAAAGTAGATACATAGAACTTTCCAATGGTATCAGCTTCACCATTTTCTAACGAGTGGGCTATCATGTAGGTCCGGTGGAAGTTGACATACGAAACTGGACAGATTCTGATTTCGCATTTGATGTGTCTTTCTGTAGGGATGAATAAGCATGAACCTTTCATAGAAGGAATCACTGTCATTACATTGGAGTTGGCGTTGCGTGGGCGCATCCGGCCATTACCTTGATGTTCCTTCACACTCATCTAAGAGGGAGCGAAGATGCTCGACCGCTAGGAAGAAAGTTGAAAGACTTAGGAGAACTTGGTCATACAAGTTTATAGTGAATGAGATGTCGAGTCAAGCATATTGTAACAAGTACATGAATGTGCTACCGTACTTAGATGGAGAATTTCTCCTAAGACGTCTTCGTCATATGGATGAAACAAGTCTTCTCAAGACTTTGACCGATCAAGGGATACATATAGGCATAACTTCATCGTCCTTTAGATTGCCTTAAGCCGACAGATGAATAAGCATCATCAATAACGGTCCTCACTTTCGAGACCAAGTATTCTCAAGATCCTTTCATTCTTAATTTTGGATCAGTGACATCTCTTAGTTTATCAAGAGTTCATCACGATTCATCCAGAATTTACACGCAAATAGACATAATTCTTCATATCCCTTCCCCAACAAGTAGATACTAAGCAAATACCTTGCAAATGCGCTCCGTGGTCAGGAGCCACTTGATTTGGGTGAAAACCGATCTATTCAAGATCTTTATGTACATCTCTTAGTTCCCAACAGAGATAAGTTGTGACCACAAGCTGCTTGTTCAGTTTTTCGGAAACTACATAACTGACAAGGTAGTGGAGTGCAATGACATCCAGTTTTTCGTAAAGTATGACGGATCTGTCCGAGAATCTGCTTTGGCAGAACAATCAATTTCGACAGAGCTTTGTGACAATCAACTTCGACAAAGCTTTGTGATCAGGTCAAGATGAACTAGGTTATGGACCTTGTATGGTTGGAAAGCTACATGTGTCTAATTTCCAGAACTTTGTACGGTTCATCCATAGCTATTGTATCGAAGACGTTATGACTGTTTAAGTACACGAAGGTCATGCCACGCGTGAATCTGATTTTCAACGCGAACTTATGTTTTGAGTTGTTAGGCAACCTTTTCCTTAAAGATCAAAGTAATGCTAAGTGTAGCAGGTCTGATCTAAGGATAATGTGGCTAGATTTAATGACTAAATCGTTGCCCAAGTCTACTTTTAAAGTATGTGAAGTGCATTGGCTTGTGCCATTTATCTGTACTCCGAGATTGAGTTACCAATCAGGAGGAGTCATTGTGTAGACATCAGGGAGAGTCTACATGCATCACATGTTATCTTCAGTTGTAGTTGGTGCGTTGTGATCTTTTTCTCTTCGTCCAAGTCTTTTGTTTTACCCACGAAGTTTTTGTTTTACTTGGCAAGGTTTTTACCGAGGCAACACCATAAGCACCATGTCATATTAGGGACGCAACACAAGGTGGAGTGTTTAAGGAAATTATATTTCCGTCCTTTTGTTATGTGTCTTATCCTAATACACATATGATTGGTTAATCCAGTTTCCTTATTAGAATAGATTATAGTTGATAGATCTTCTAGATCCTTCGGGAGACTCTATGTAATGTCTATAAATAGGTCTTTCTATCAATAAATGAGTAGACTGTTATTCTCGTTATCTTTTCTCCTTCAACACATATAATATATTAACATTACGAGGGAATTGAAAAATTTACATTAACCGTTTTACAATCCACAGCATTCTTTATTTTTCTCGTTTAGCAAGTTAAACATCGTCTTGTGTAACATGTGTTTTCTCTTTATAACGGAATATGCCCTTATTTCATTCCACACTCCCATTTGATCATTTTATAATATTTCATCTCTTTGTCTTATGAGCATTCCCAAACTACCCTTGATCTCTGTCAAAAGCAAACTGTTACATCACGGTTCTCTCTCTGATCCTCCATTCCTCCCCGGTTCTCTATCTGATCCTCCCCATCTTCGATTATCTTTTCTGAACCTTAAGATGATTAAGGCAAGTGGTCATAGTTGGGGTTGATGATTGTGTGTTCATATCAAATTGAAACCTTAAGATGGAAATCATGGAAGGAACATCAAAATGTCATATACCATGAGATCAGAATTCTGAAAACTGAAATTGAAAGCTTTTGTTTCACCGGGAGAAAAGTGATTTGATATTTGAAGAACCCATCAGGTAGAAAGGGAAGAAATGACGAATCAAAGCAAAACTTTTGAAGAACTGAAGACGAGGAGAGACTGAGAATGGATATGGATGCGGATCTGATAGGAATATTAAGTATCTATTAATCAATTAGAAATAGGCAAAGAAGCATCCGAAAAGAAAAAAAAAATCTGGAAACAAATATGGTAGAGGAAGAGAGAACCAAGAAATCATATCTGTAGATTGGAACGAGGTAAAGAGTATTGGAGAATTACTGGAATGCGAGTTGTTGAACCATCTAACTCATCCACTGTGTTTACATTCAGAGCTCCTCTTAGGCAAAACCAAAACCGTAGACTTACGAAGTTAGGATTCTTTGTGGCTGGCTATGAGTCATGGAAATGGCAGTCCGAGTTTGAGAGAGTTTCAGTTGGTCATGAAATAGTAGGGACAAACTAAGTAGAAGGGCGTTTTGGTAAAAGAGCATTAAAAGAGTGTAGTTTGGAGTGCAAATTACAGCACCCTAGAATATAAGTTATTACCTACAAACCTCAGCTTAAACTCCCTAATATGAGTTCTACTATCCACAACCATTAGACCTTAGTACACCTTACAAGTTCAATTTCAGCTCCTCGATCGATCTGTTTAAGTAAAAAAAGAAATTGTTTCTTGTCCTAAATCATGATTATGCTTCATTTGTTTACGTATATCTTAAAGTAATATAGGATTCATGATTATATAAACAGCGAAAGAGACTAATTGTTTCCTAAACAATATGTCACTTGGTTGATCAATTGTGGACTTGGTTTAGATTCGGATTAGAATTGGATTACTTGTTCAAAAGAAAGTTCGAGTACGTAAAATAATATATGTCATTTCCGTAGAGAAGTACACATCTTTCTTGTATGGTCGTTGGTTTGACATGCATATTGTTGTAAAATTAGCAGCTAAATAAAAATGTTTGTATGACTTCAAGTGGTGAAATGGGGAATCAATAGTATGGATCCAGAAAATATTTGCTGCATCTCAAAAATTATTAACACTAAAAGGGCACATTTTTGCGTATTTGCTGTTTGTGGAGCTAACACCAACATGAGAAACCTGGCCAACCATAATGGACACAAAGAAAATTAAAGAGTTGAATCTGAAGTTGGGGCTGAAGAAACAGAGAGCTTATTCAGCGCACCCGGCCATCTCACCGTCCATCTCACCCAGGTGCGCCCGGGCCCGGTGAGACGGACGGGTGCGCTGTATAATTTTCGGAAGAAACAAGGAAAGCCATTTGCCAAGTTGCCAGCTCTTGTGTATTTTAATTTAGGGAAAATTAACCTTCATCAATATTAGGGTGTGAACCTTATCTTAAATTATAGCACTACTTGTTGTGTATCATTCTCTCTAAGCTCAAGTGCTCAACTAGCTAGCTAGATTACGTAGCCGTCTTAGGTTCTTAAGCAGCAGATCAAATAAGGGAGGTTCGTATGGTTTATAATACTGTTAAAATCCGTTCTACCTGGTTTAAATTTTCTATATGAACTCAAATATGCTTCCAACTCCATTGCAAAAAGTAGCTAGACAGATGGATCGAATTTGGTGAGCTAAAAGGATGTGGAATGACACACATTGACATCTTAATTTACTGAATCAGACACTAAGATAAGTTCGTATGGTTTATAATACTGTTAAAATTCGTTCTAGCTGGTTTAAATTTTATATATGAACTCAAATATGCTTCCAACTCCATTGCAAAAAGTAGCTAGACAGATGGATCGAATTTGGTGAGCTAAAAAGATGTGGAATGACACATATTGACATCTTAATTTACCGTTCAGTTTGAAGATTTTGATGAAAGTTTTCAACGTTGATAAATTGATGATCATTTGAGTATTTATATACAGGTGTAAGAAATTAATCATGAGTTTGCCTTTTCCAGCAACTAGTGATGGATAATAAGTCTCAAATTTCAATCATGACACCAAGAAAGAAGGAAATAGGATTATAGATGCAAAGCAAGTTAAAGAAGTTTATCACTCAACAGAGTAAAACAAGGGTCTTGGTACCATAAATAATTGGCCTTCAAATGACCTTCTTATCCTCATAAAATACCCAAATGAGAGCTTAAACGTCTCTATTACTGTTTATGTTGTACTTACATAATTAGCATAATAATCAAAGGTGTGACGCCATGAGAGATTATCTAGCGACAAACAACCACTTGTCCACTTGATTGGCAAATCAAAGCCTGGCTAGTTTAAATTACGTTCCTCCCATTGGCCCGTGCCCTCACCTCTCCTCACAACTCGCGTGACCCAAAAACTCGCATACGTCATCTGTTTTGTCCTCTCAATCTTCCAGAGAGTCCTTTTGCCTACATACTCAAAACTCCTCAATCATTTGCCCGCAGCCAACCCCCACGAGAGCCAAAGCCTAAGGCCATTAGCTCACGTTAGAGATTTAGAGAGATAACATTTCTGTCTTTGCGAACCCAGTAGCCCAAAGACTCGAGCTTTATGAGCTTTGAGTTCAGAGTTTGTTACTACAACGTCAAACTCTGGTTACATTTTACAGCGGCCTTAACGGTTGGTGTACTTTGAGAGACACTGCTTATCTGTCTCACTGACTCAGCATTTCATTTCCTCAGTTGCGAAATCTCCGCAAGTACAAGATCTCTGTCTCTCTCAGGCAAGTCCCTCTTATCTTAGTATCTGTATGTCATGTATCTATATGTTATATATCTCTGTCTTTTTTTTTTCTTTTGAAATATTTTTATCTGGGCATCTTTGCTGACTTGGGTTTCTGTTGATTTTTGCTCTCATGAGCCTATGTGGTTGGTTTTGTACTTTTGCGGTGAATCTTGTGGCTTTTGGGTGGCTATGATTTGAAGGAAAATTTTCAGATCACTGAGAGATGTTCCCATGTGATCCTCTTTTCTTTCATTGATTTTTTTTTTTTTTGAATTTGTGATAATAATATCTCAGTTAGAGGAGGAATGATCATCAACTCAACTGAGATTGTTCTCTTTGATCTTGAAGACTTCTCCATTTTGGAAGCATTAGATGTTGGTTGAGTTATCCTGTGGACTCTTTAGAGGCTATTTTTGCATTAGATGTATCCTATATCACTGTTTCAACCTTCTTCAAGTGAACTGGAGCAGAATCTTTACATTGTTTACAACAACATATTGATGTTGAGAATTTCATGTGCTGTTCATAATGACAGTTTATCTGAAAGGTTAATTTTCTGTTTTCAATTAACCGAGTTTTTGGTGAAATTTGTGGCATATTTTTTGATATTGAAGAAAAAATTTGCACACCTTCTTGTGTCTGATAGGTGTAAATTTAGTCTCACTTGTTCATCATCCAAGCAGTAGGTTTTTTCAGAAATTAAATTTTACCTGTAGATCTAAGAAATGGTATGAGTGAGAACTGAGAACAGTCAAAAGTTAATGTTGTGTAAAGTAAACCATTTCTACGTATCAGGCTTCTGGTACTGTGATTCTGTGAACAAGTTGTGCATATGGGGGATGAAAACTGGATCAGTTAATTATTTGCTCCGTTACTTATAAGATGATTATCAAGGGTGTTCATAAACAGATTTTCCCTCTTTTTAAATGAAAAGATTGATTTTTTTTTATTAACTTCTGTTTGACAATCAATGACTCGATTTGTTATGTCTGTATAAAATTGTTATGCTACAATTCTGATCACCTTTGTTGGTGGTCTGCTTTTCAGATTTTTTTACCTCAGAAGATGGTCCTCCACCTGATAAAATTGTCTTCAAGCTGAGAAGATTATGCTTCATATATCTCCTAGTACAGCTTGCTTGGTGTGCTTGATTTGGCTTGGTTGTTTCACCAACAAGTACTTTACTGTGGAAATGTAGCTAGTCGCTACTGATTCTCTGAGTGGATTTTGAATTTTAATGAAACTCAAAGTGTTAAAATAGTGTTCAGTGTTCTGCAAACATATCTCAGTTTTGATCATCTCACTGAATCCTTAATTCTAACTCGTTGTATCCCAATCTAGACATACACAATCCTCCACTTAATTGTGGTACATTTCACCACCAATTTGATACATCAATGAAGGTAGGGCTTTCATCTGCAATCATGAGTCTCCATGGAGTCAGTTCAGTAACACAAAGTGAGACTACCAAAGGAATCGCACAGTCATACTGTACATCCCCATCCCCAGTACATGATTTTTTGGGTTGTGAATCAGAAGGCAGGAATTCAGTCCATGAATGTTCATCCACTCGCCTCTCACCTTTCATGCGGACAGAATCTTTTAGCTCTCCTACCAATATGCGAGAATCTAGTCTTCAACATGTCAAGAGCACATTTTCACGTTCTTCTGTTTTTTGTACAAGTTTGTATCAGTCTTCTTCATCAACTTCTGAAACCTCCAGGCAGCTTGGAAATCTGCCATTTCTTCCCCACCCTCCAACATACAGCCAGTCCAATTCTGCTGTTGATTCAACATCTCCATTGCTTTTAAGTCAGGATATGAGTAATCAATACGATGATGAACAATCAGACTATCTCATGAAAGACTTTCTTAATATGACTGGAGATGCTTCTGATGGTAGCTTCCATGAAATCGGCTGTGGAAGTGACACTATGGCACTTACAGAGCAATTGGAGTTTCAGTTTTTGTCTGATCAACTTGACATAGCTATCACAGACAATGGTGAAAATCCGCGGCTTGATGTAAGTTCTGTGTAGTAGTTATTCATTTACATATTTGATTGAATATTTTTTTTTTCTAGAAAATTCATTGATACTACTACTGGCTTTCATTTATAACAACATAAAGTCTCGGTTGGGAACTTGGGATTATCAACTTGTAAACTCCATAATGGTGTCTGAGTCACATGCAGGCAGTTCAAACAGAGAGTTTTTATATCTGCAATGTAGATGTGATATTCAAAAGAATGGCTTGATTTATAAATGACTCGTAGTTCAGTTGAGTTTTAAATGCTTTGCTTGTCATACGCTCACTAATAATTCTTTGTATATTGTATGTATAGGAAATATATGATATTCCTCAAGCCTCATCAGAACCAATGATAGAATTGACATGTAGTAAGAGTTGTGGCTCGACAGCACCACTGGTTGATGCTCTTTCAAGTCATCCCTCTCCTGGGCCTTCCTCTGCACATAGACCACGAATACGGTGGACACCTGAGCTTCATGAGCATTTTGTAGAGGCTGTTAAGAAGCTTGATGGAGCTGAAAGTAAATACTAAATTTTTACTATATTATGTCATGTGCTGTTGTTCTTGTAAATAGGAGTGCTATTTTATTAAGTTATAGTCTATTATGATTTGTGCTTGCAACTCATTAGTTTAATTTGAAGTGCAGAGGCTACTCCAAAAGCTGTACTAAAAGTTATGAATGTTGAGGGTTTAACCATTTATCATGTGAAAAGCCACTTGCAGGTAATTTTCATCTTTCATTTATCTGGTGAATTTGGAAATGATTGTTGTACTATTTGATTCAGGATTGTTATTTTCATGTCATCTGCAGAAGTACAGGCTTGCCAAGTATATGCCCGAGAAAAAAGAAGGTATGGAATATATGAGAAATTAATTAATATCAGGTTCTAGATATCCTTAAAATTTCAGTCATCTGTCTGAAATAATGACTTTGTAACGACTTTGCAATCTCAATTACGGAGCTTCAATCTATGTTTTGGACTGCTGCAACCTGAGAACTAAATTAACATGATATGACTGCTTGAGTACTTGCATAGAAGGATTTTAAATAGTTGATGACTTGCATATCACTGGATACTCTATATGTAAATTGATTGCAGTCATCATAGATTTGATGGTCATCTCCATAATTCCAAATTCTGCATCCATCTTGCTTCATGTCATGTGTATCAAATGTCAAAAGTGGAAATGATGATTTTTTTTTTCGTAGCTCACTTTAAAGTTGTTGACTCCCACTTTCCCTTTCCCCCTTTAGATAAGAAGGCTTCTAGCTCTGAAGAAAAGAAAGCTGCTTCAGGTGGAAATGAAAGCGATGGACGAAGAAAAGGGTTAGTTAACATTGCTCTCCCTCTGTGTTTTCTTTCTCAATTAATTGAATTCATATATCTTGTTTGTCTTAGTGTTGAGAAACTGGATCTTTCTTCTCGTAGGAGCATCCATATCACTGAGGCTCTGCGCATGCAAATGGAAGTTCAGAAACAACTGCATGAGCAGCTTGAGGTGAGCGTGTGCTTAATAGCTGGCTTGTATTTATTAATATGCTTCATTTTTCCTTTGGGCTGCATTTCCGCTGTCAAATAGTTGTTCAAATAGAACCATATTATTCTGTGTCAATGTGTCATTGTAGCTTAAATTTCTTCATCTGTATCTCTAAATAGGTTCAAAGGTCTCTTCAGCTACGCATAGAAGAGCATGCAAAGTACTTGGAGAAGATCTTGGAGGAACAACAGAAAGCCGGTAGTGCATTACTTTCTCCACAAGCCTTGTCGTCACTGACAACTAATTCCCTTAAAGACTCTGAACAGCAGCCTCCCCCATTAGCCTGTATATCAGCTTCACAACCAGCTGTGTCTGACTCATCATCACCTCTGTCACTGAAGCATAAAGCTGCTGACTGTAGTGACTCTGAGGCACAAGCATACACTAAAAAGCTTCGTATTGAAGAGAAACCAGATGACCCAGTAGTTGAAAATCCTTCGGCAACGGTAACTACTACTCCTACTACTACTTCCCAGTAGCTGCGCTAATTAATATCCATTGTTTGTAGTGTAATGTATAGAACTTTCAGGCTTTTGTAAGTAAAGTTGTAATTAAGACATGCCGATTCGTATCTTTTAACCCAGCTGGTAGTTCAATGAAAAAGAAAATCAGCTATTCTAGCCAAGTTCAGTTGGAGAACCCACTTGATTTAGTATAGTGCATTTGGCATAAGCATTAAGTTATATACAGCGTATTTATATTTACCAAACCATCCTACCAAGACCAAGTCACCATGGTACAATAGCTGAGAAGATGAGAAGACTTAAGTAGCAGATTAAGATGATGGCAGGGACCAAAAGTGGGATTTGTGAAGCTTAATCTAGACCGTGCGAATGACAAGAGAAGTGTGAAACATACGATACTTTGGTACAGAATGAAGCAGTCAGTTCCTGGAGCATTGCTAGCTGGTTCCTTACACTGGCAATCTCAGTTCTACAGCTAACTCCGTGACTCGTGACACTTTGGAAGTAACTGCAAGTTTAAATAGTCCTATGGAGGCACTTAGTGATGAAGTTCAATATAGAATGATGAATTAAGTCTCGAGTGATTTTGAATTTTTCGTCTACTGGATTGATTGTCTATTTGGTATTGAAAGGTTTCAAACTTTACTATGATCTAAAAGGAACCTGGAGAAATCACTGATGCTGTAGAACTATTTAAATTGGAAATTAAACTCCTACCTAAGTTGTTTTTGGAAAGTTTGATAACTGATCGCTAAGAACTATTCAAGAACTACAGTGTCCTACACTCCTGCAGCCGATCTCCAGAAAGATGCTAGAAATAAGTAAAACTATACTTATTTCTCCTAAATTTTAGTCCACATCTAACACATTGTCTAATTTGTGTGTTCGATCTTTACTAAGCTTAAGCAAAGAATAAATGTGATTTTAAGTCACACTTTCTGTGCACATCACATTCTAATTTGTTGGTTACATACTTATACGGTGTGAACGAGAGGTGGTGTAACTAGAATCACACTGTAGGTGAGCCGTGGCTTGGTTGGTTAAGGTGTTTAACTGACAACTTTGAGGTCATGGGTTCAAACCTCACTGACATATGTAGGGTGTGTGAGTTATTAATAAAAAGTTTAAAAAAAAATAAAATAAAAAAAAAATAAAAACTAGAATCACACTCTTTTTATAATTTGTCGAGGCACCACAACTACTCATTACAAAGAATTTGAATTGTCTCAAACACAAATTATTTCTTTAAAAATTGAACCTTCTATCTATCTAATACAAATGAATTGTTTTCTATTTTGGTCACAAATACACATGAATGATGAATCACTATTCAAGAACGATACATGAACTATCGGACTTCGCCTTTTAATACCAAAAATTTAATATATGTATATTCTCATGAAACTAATCATCTGGACCAAAAAAAGATGATAATACGAAAATAGGAATAGTCACCCACTTAATCGCAAAGAACATATAACATACAATAACTCTTACTAATATGCTTTCGATAATTAACATATGTAACACTTTATTAAAGTAAGAATGTTTACATTGAGTCATCGTAAATTAAACCAAACGAGACTTTTACTAATATGGTTTCGATAATTAACATATGTAACACTTTATTAAAGTAAGAATGTTTACATTGAGTCATCGTAAATTAAACCAAACGAGACTTATGTTCAACTTAAAAGTAGATTATATAGAAATCTTACTAAATTAGAAAAATAAAATAAAGTGGGAGAATTTGACCTCCTTATTGCAATCGTAGGTTTACCATTTTTAATTCCTTACAAGACTTGCTCTTTATGTCATATTACATTTTTTCTTTTGAGTTTTTTCCCTAAATACAGCAAACCTGCAGAATGCATTGCATCTAGAATTATGATCTAATACATGATGTCATATAGAGTCATGGAGTCGTCTCCTTCAGTTCTCCCCCTCATGCTACTCCCATATGATCTTGTATGAGCTTTTCAACTTATTTTATGTCATCTCTTTGTTGATCTCAAGTACTTTTGCTTCTATATAACCAAAAAAAAAACAAAAAATTGTCTAGAAAATTTGCTTCTTTTTAATATTTTCTTTGTAATCAAAATTTTGTGAAAACTTTTTAAGATTTGCTTATTGTAATGGTTAAGACCAACCCAAGCAGTCAATCAGATGACTCATATATTAGTTTGAACAGTCACTTGGATGTGTTACAAGCTTTGCATCAGCGGCGCGTGGGAAAAACGACAAGTGAGGCGATTAATATAGGCAGCGTGTGGGTTGTTTTCTGCAGTCAGAGTTTGTTTTGCCATTTTGTCCTCAGCTACATAACGCTTCACAAAAAAAACACATAATAAATGTGAGTGGGTCTAAAACCTTAACCAAGTCTCCATTTTATCCAACCTTCTCAATCTCTCTGTTCCATCCCTTTTAGCTTCTGCTCCACTCTTCTTCCTCTCTCTCTTCTCAAGGTTTGCGCTTTTCAATTCTTCTTCATCTTCATTTTCATATATGCATTATGTTTTATGTGGTTAGTTTGGGATGAATTTTTGTGTAATGATCGACATTTTAGATGCTTAAAGATTCAGTCTTTTGTTCTTAGTTCTTTCTTGTTTGTGTTTCGGTTCTTAGAAGTAATAGAGGCTCAAAGAAAGGGGTTTTGTTTTTCCTCTCTCTCTTTCATATGGTGGCTGAGTGGGTGGTGGGAGAAAGGAATCTCTTTCTGTTTTGAATCTTTTGATCACATCAGTCTCACCTACGATTTAGTTGTTCAATTTTTTGTTTGTGGAATTTAGTAAAGTTAGATTTGGTGAGAGTGTTTGGTAAACAGAAACATGGTGATTAGCAAAAAGGAAGATTCATTTGTTTTTTGTTTTTGTTTTGGGTACAAGACTTTCGTATTTATGTTTAAAGCCTTTGTTATTGTCTAATTACTTGGTTGAGACTAAGTTTCACCAGTGACTTGCATGATTTGGTAAAGTTAGAATTTCCTCATGTAGTAAAATGTAGACATAATGAAAATGTGATGAAGGTGCATATTCAGATTAAGGGAAAAGATGAAATATTTTTGAACCTTGTTTGGTAGTTTATTTACTTGATGAAAGTTTCAGATTGATTATAAAGTTTAGGATTAATGTGCATTGCAGGTCTACTTAGCCAAATTGGTAGATGAACACAATGGACGTTTTCACTGACATTTCTCGAATAACTAATATTCATGACCATGGAAGAGTTGTTGATAGTAAACGGAGTAGAGTACAATGCATCTACTGTGATAAAGAGGTGAGCGGCATCTTTCGTTTGAAATGCCATTTAGAAGGAGGAGGGCCAGATGTAAAACCATGTTTAGAGGTTCTTGTTGAGGTGAAGGAGCTGTGGAAAAACAAGGTGCTTGAAAGTCCTGCCAAGAAAGTTCATTGCTTTTCCAGCTCGAATGGTGCTAATAAGCGAAAAAAGCGTGAAACTTCTCAAACTTCTAGTTCTCAGAGTGAAAGTGATGAAGATACATATTATATGTTAGATGACAGTGCAACAGAACATGTCAGTCCTGATGAAAATGAGGGCTCTAAAAGAGGAGGCAGTAATGACACAAGAACTGATTCGGTATCAATGAACCCCCAGAGATGCATTGGTAGATTCTTTTATGAAACAGGCTTGGAGTTTACTGCTGCAAGTTCTCCTAGCTTCATAAGAATGATAAATTTCGTTCCTGGTTCTGGTGTGAAGTACAAGATTCCTAGCTGTGAAGAGTTCAAAGGTTGTATCTTTCAAGATGAAGTGAAGGAGATGAAAGAATATGTGAGAAAGGTTAAGGAAACTTGGGCAACTACTGGGTGTAGCATCTTGTTGGATAGTTAGACTAATGAAAAGGGTAGAAACCTTGCTAACTTTTTGGTTAACTGCCCTCAAGGCCTTGTTTATCTTCGTACTCATGATGTTTCATCTTTCATTGGCAATGTCGAAGTGATACATGCACTATTGGAGGGTTCATTAAGAATGTTGGGGCAGACAATGTTGTTCAGATTGTGGCAGATTCTACAACAGGCTGGGTCGGTGCTCTAGGAAAGGAGTTCAATAAGCTCAAAGGAGTGTTTTGGGCAGTGAGTGCATCTCATTGCATTGAACTAATGCTAGAGAAGATTGGAATGACCACCTCCGCTAAGCCGATTTTGGACAAAGCGAAGATTATTACAAAGTTCATTTATGAGCATGAAGAAGTCCTGAAGCTGGTGCAGAAACATACTCATGACCGTGACCTGATTAAGCCCTCCAACATCAGAGGAGCATTGCCCTTTATGACTTTAGATGACATTGTATATTAAAAGAAGGAACCAAAAGACATGTTTGCCTCGTCAGAGTGGAATTTGTCAATTTGGGCTTCTAGAGTGGAGAGCAAGAAGGTAGCAGATATAGTGGAGGATCAGTCCTTCTGGCTGGTGCTGTGATGGTCTCAAAAGCAACTATGTCGCTGGTTCGCACTCTTGAATTGATCTTTGAGGCTAACAAACCACTTGTGGGGCACATATATGAAACCATGGATCAAGTGAAGGAGAGAATGAAAGAAGAGTTAAAAAACCAAAACGTCACAATACATGCTTTTTTGGCAAGTTATTGATGACATTTGAGACAATATTCTCCATAACCCTCTTCATGGGGTTGGTTATTATCTTAATCCAAGTCTAAAATACTCAAGTGACTTCTATTGTGATGATGAGGTTTACCTTGGGCTTATGTGTTGCATTGCACAAATGGTGCGGGCTCCTTCAATTCAAGATGTAATAAACACTCAACTCAAGGAGTATATACGTGTTGAAGGTAGTTTCAAGGAGGGGAGTTCTACTGGCCAAAGAAACACTCCTCTAGGTAAAGAAGATAAAAATGTATAATCATGAATCTATTTTGTATGTTTTGTCACTCTTTTTCAACTAGGTTATCATATTCTAGCCCAAACTAAAAGCAAAGAATACAAATTCGAAAGGGGTAAAGGACATGCAATTACGAAGCTGATACAAATTTTTCATTCTACCTAAAAACATATTTTCTCTACATGAAGAGTCATTAATTTACCTCGATTTTGGAAGCTTTAGCCGTTAGATCTTTCTGGAATTTTAATACAAACTAGAAGACATAGTTTCAAACAACTTTCATGAAGACGTCATAGCCATTTAATTACGTGAAAATGGAGCGTTTGGCCGTCGAAGTGAACTGATGGTGCGTTCATCAATCCAAACCTCGACTAGCTCTACTTCTTCAAAACAAAATTTTCCAATCGGTAGAGAGACGTGAGTTATGTGGTCGTCCCAATCGAGAAAGAGAGAGATAGAGAGAGGAATCCTCTTTGTCACATCCCACAAACTCAGTTAGATCGATTTCTAGCTAAAACCACCGCACCAATACCATTCCACAACTTGCAGCTTCGTAGGATCGAAAAGCGCCACAATCTCCGTCGAACGCGATAACCCCGAAAAGATGCCGACAAACCCAAAACAAGAACTTGATCAAAACTCGATTCAGATTGAAAACAAGTATATTGATAAGTAGAGTGTTGAGAGAGGATTAAATTCGAACCTCACACAACCACTGATTCACCGGAATAATGAGTCCCAGTCAGGTGCTTCCGCCGAGTCGACAAATAGGTCCGTAGTTCTCCTCCTTTCCCCCCTCTCTCTTTCCTTTCATTCTTCCACTCAAATGGACGGACGATTCTGAATAAACGGTGGATTAATCTACCGACCTTATTGCACCATATTAATTTTCTATTATCTTTAATAGTTTTTGTCAGGACCTACCTCAGATTTCCCCTTGAAATCCGGAATAAACTTTGCGGGACCCACCTCAAAGGAAATTCTATCAAAATTCTGGCATAACCTCCTTTGAAAATGGGTAACCCTACCTGAAAAAAAATACCAACTCCCAATACACTTCTAAACCAAAATATTCAACATTTTCTGGAGCCACCCGCTCCCCCAAATAAACATCCACCACCTCACAAACATAGTATCTCAAACAATTCCATAATTTAATTTCTCATACAATCCTACCAAATAATTCTTTCAAATCACTCATAACTTTAGTCATACACTCTTAACACACTTAACCCTAAATTAAATACAACATCCCATGGTTATCAGAGCAACTAATAGAAGGAAACGAGAAAATATACAAGTAGGTTAATCCGGTAACCTACGAGAGAAAACTGGATGAGGTGGAAAATATGACTCGCCGAACCGAACTCTGCAGACTCGACATTTAAAAACGAAAAGCCCAGAGGAAAAACATTTAAAACGTTAGCGTGAGTGAACAAAAATAAATAACAATAACATTGGCTTAAATATGGAGCAATGAAATCAAAGTTATGTTCTCCCAAGTTTTCCATTAAGAAAAATATTTAAGCATGCCACTCTTGGAAATTCTCCAAAAATATTTAAGGATAAAAAAATGATGAACCAATCTCATTGGTTCCCAATAAATAATAAAAATGGGAAAGATGTTTCACCATAACGATGAGCTTCCCAAGCTAGGGTCGGAGCCTCCCAGGCTATAATAACGTCACACGCTAAGCGCTCTACTCACCTATGGTAATGACCGCTAATAATGGCTAGCAAACAAATAAATATAAATACCGATCGGTTGCCTCCCAGGCTATAACAGCGTCCCACGCTAAACGCTCTACTCACCTATGGTGAGGACCGCTAATAATGGTTAGCTAGCAATAATCAATATATATCAACCCTTTTATGGTGAAGTAAAATATTACAATAAAAAATCAACACTTCCCCAAAAATTATAATAAATTCATAGCGCACAGTACAGTTCCCAACTGTACTTGGAAATACTATTTAATAATATAAATCACTTGACATGTCCCACATGTCAATTAAAATTAGCAAGAAAGTTCCAGAAAAATAAATTGAACTCGTTAATCGAAGAAAATATTAAATCTCTAAATGCCTTTGAAATTAAATAAACTTTACCGCATGCATGACATTAAAATCAAAGGTCCACTCACAGTGCTCGGCTATACTTGCTGACGATCCGAGGCTTCCTCCAAACGATGCTCCTCACGTCCTGAACAATAAATAATATTAAGTCTCCATACTAGATTAAATCTTTAATAAATATTCCAAAATAAAAAGAAGCCTAAGAATTCTCCTCCGTTGCCCACTTTCTCCACTTCTAAACAATTAAGGCTCTAATTTTACCACAATCACCGATAGCCATAATTATCCCTTTTAGAGTTTAAATCCTGCTCAACAAACTGTCGAATTTCCATTCTAATAACCGCCACAATCCTTAACCATTGAAAAATCTCAAACCTTATCAAAACTCCTCCAAAAATTCCAAACTTTACTTCATTAAACTCCTCTCATGAAAACAAACTCAAAAACATGAAAAACTACCCCTAAGGGGCGGCGGCAGGCAGCCGTACTCCGGCGACCTCCAATGCTTCCTAAATTTTAACACAATAATCCTCTCAACCCGCACAACAACTTCCTTAACTAGCATGAAATCCAATTCCAAACCTAGATAGGGTAATCGAACCAAACAATGAAATAAGCTCTAGAACTTTAATTATGCATTTCTCCTTACCAAGATCGAATTGAGCCGATTCATTTTGAGGGATTACTAACCTTGATGAGAGCTACAAGACGAGCCAAGAATCACGAGCTTTGGTGGTCGGAGGAGGGAGCTCCGGCGAAGGAACAGTTGGTTTGCTAGCGGTGGTTTCCTCCCGTTCGGCGGCGTCACACGCTCGGACACCGACCCAGGAAGAGAAAGGAGGCGACGGGGGTCCGAACGGGGCTGGTCCGGCTGTTTTTAGTGGCCGGACGGTGGCGGGTGAAGGTGAAGACTCCGGCGGGTCGGGGAAGGTTCTGGAGAAAGGAGAGAGAAGGGAGAGAGAGAGAGAGGGTGTGGGTGTGGGTGTTGGGCTTTTCCACATCCTACCCGGTCCAAACTTAAACACCAAAAATAAAGCCTTAAAAAAATTGACCCTTTTTACCAACTAGTAACTTACTTCTTTATCTAATAAATTTGTCATGCAAACTCCGATTTTAACGCATAACATGCCTACGAATTCGTATAAACATCCTCTACGACATCCTTAAAGAAATTTTCCTACAAAAAGTCAACTCTTGGGGTCCTTAAGTAGTAAACGGTTACCCAAAGCGGTAAAAGACCAAAGTAATACCAAAAGTAAATAACCGTAAAATAACTTAAGAACCGGGGACCGGGGTGTGACAGTTTTCCTAATTTCAGATCATTTAAATTTCGTAATATGTAGTTCGTATGTCGGAGTCACAATGTCACTTGTCAACACATTACTTTCCACATCTCATAATTCTTCCATTTTCAAAACTAACTGAGCATAGATTTTCTGAATTGAGCTTACACACATATTCCATATACTTTTAAACAGGATATAATTTAAACAAAAACTACACATATCTGTGACTTCGTGTACTTCAATATCACATCTTTAAACCAACAATTTCACTGTATACAAAAATCCTTAAAGCCACGGTGAAACACTTATTTAGTTATTCACATCGTGAAATAAACCTTGAACTATCTTAATTAAGTTCGACACATTATATGTTACAATTTTTCAAGATGTTACAAAGTGCTTATCAGACCAAAATTAAATAAATTTAGGTGCTTCAGTTTTTTTGCCAATCGAAAACCAATATTTGAAATTGATTCATGTTAAACTGGATGAGCTATATGGTGGTCTTCTTATGGAAAACAATGTCCTGAACTGCAGAGATTTGCTATTAGAATTTTGAGCCAGAACTGTGATGGTGCTTCAAGATATGGACTCAAAAGGACTCTAGCTGAGAAGCTGGTCACAAAGGGAAGGAATCCTATTGAGCAGCAATGATTAAGTGATCTGGCTTTCTTGCATTATAATCTACAATTACAGAAGTTTTGCTCAGGTGTGAAGACCGCCATTGATGCTGAAGATATTGAGCCCATGGATGACTAGATCATCGGTGACACACCATATATTGTGTTCCAGAATGGTGATGTGAAGATGAAGCTTGCTAATGTAGCTACCAGTGAAGGAGTTTCAAGATTTTAGCTTAAGCAAAAGTCCATGTAAGATATTCAGACAAGACTAAAATCGAAGAGAACATCTTTTGTGATGGTAGATTTCTTTTGATGTATATTTTGGTAACATATTTGGTACAACCTTGAGCAATAGAATTTATAAACTAGATATGCCTTGTTGTTTTGCCAACACACTTTTGTGACTTTTAAATGATGGCATGATCGATTTGCCAGAAGTGATCTTACAGCCAAAGATATTCAATGAAATCAGTGTCAGTTATCTAAAAACCATTGCAATATCTTCATCCCCAAAATGCTTACATTCAGATTAAAGTTGTTAGGATCGTCTGTTCCATACTTGACCTGTGATAAAGAATCCGCTCAAATTGTGGGCAAATTAGGGAAGTATTTTGTTCAAAATTGTGTGCTATACTGCTATAGCATGGCCATATGCTGATATGCCAATATGGTCAGCCACTCAGCCTTGCTGCAATGAAAAGAAGAATTTTTGGTATTTTCCTTTTTATTATTTTTCTTGATATTTTAATATCTTAATTTGTTTTTCACTTTCTTGATTTATTACTCAATTCAAATTTCAAATGGTTACGATCAAGAAACTTACAATTAATAGAATTTAAAGGAAAAATGGAAATCATAATAATTTTTTTTTTTTGAATTAAATGTTGTAGACTTTCATTCGAGATATATAAGATAAAAGGTCAGGCGTGCGGCTTTTGAGGACAAACTCAACTATGATACATAGGATAAAACTACTCATTCGTATTCACTCACTTTATTGTAAGCTTATTACCTATAATCTCATGCACAAAAATAGGTTAAGATGAACTAGCAAAAATTAAGCACCAATTGAATAGGCACAATAGAACCCACCCTAATCTACTAAGCCCCAAAAAAAGACCCTAGGAAAATTGACCCGAGCACAACTAAACTCATTAATAAACCCTAGCCCGACACCGACGTTGTTGACACAAGCACCGTTGCCGCTGTAGTTGACACAAGCACGCCACCAACGAAAATCCCATACGTCGCCACCAGCCATGACTTCACACCAACAACACCATTTCGAGCTATTTTTGATGTTGCCTTGGATTTAGATTTATAAGACGACCTATATAAGCCATATCACAACAACAAATCATGCATAAATCACAATAGAAAATCTGCCAAACTTATATCACCACCACACAACCTTAGACACAGCCTGACAAATCAAAAGACAATACAAAATTTTGTACATGCTTCTAACACTTTTAACCAAGTCATTCATTTACCCAACAGTAGAAACCTTCAACCAAGATTCCCTCTAGCTGCTGGAAAATGCATATAAATACCTACTACTATTCACTAAAGAGGAGGTAGAATGAAGGAGGCTAGCTAGTTCTGCTACACTTCTTCTCTCCCAAGCCCATCCTTAGTTTTCCACACCTTTTGTCTAAATCTCTTATCTCATATACCTCAACTAATACCTTAAACAATACACAACACTGCTGGGATCTCTTCTTCTAAAACTCGTACTTTTCTAACTCCCACGCCACGCACATCTTACCGTGCACTTCTTTGAAAATATCACGTAAGCAATCCATTATTGTGATTGAGGAAGAAGTTGCCGGAAGTAACACAACAACAAACTTCCTATAATTTATTGACTTCAAAGTTTGCTGGGTCTAGTCTTCATTTACTCAGACTATAAGGATAACATTTTGTGCTCAGCCATGCTTATCTCATTATCGTACAACATGACCAAAAGTGCCCCCAACACCTTGCAATATTTTGTTTTAGTTATTTTATTAATTTCTTAAACAATGTTTCTTTCCCTTGTTTGAATCTTTCTTATTGATTTATTAATCGTTCCAAATTCTAAATATGATTACAACCAAACAATGAAAGTTTAATTAACAACGCTTTTAGATCGTTTTGTAATACTTCGTAGTTAAAATTTAGAAAACAAAACTAGACGCATGTGAGCTTTACGCAACTGTGATTTGAAGTTGTCGACAATGAGAATAGGGTATGAGCGCTTAGTAGAATTTATTTTAGTGTTGATTGATGCACTTTAGTGCATAAAATGAAACTTGTTCTAGATACTTGATTATTACCTTCTACCATACATGACCTTCACTTGGAGTCGAGTCTAATCAGGTTAAATCGCATTTCCTCAATTTATAGCTCCGGAAAAGCATTTCAACTTGAACTGAACTATGACATTTATGTCTAGTTTGGGACAACTGTGCTGTGAGAAGAATCACTTTTGAAATTGTTATGAGAAGAATCACTTCTGATATTGTTGTGAGAGGAATCAGCTGAAGTGTTTGGTAGACTATTTTTAACAGTGTTGTGAGAACCAAAAATCATTTTGAGTGTTTGTTAAGTTGTAAGTAAAAAATGTTTTGAGTACACATAGTAACCAAAATGGTCATACATGTTAAAAATGTAATTAAAGTTGATATATAATTTGGTTGACATATCAAGTAATGATAACTTTGAATAACTATTTGCAACAAAATGAAAAATAGTATGTCAAATGTGGTGTATGCATTGCAATAATCTAAAAAGATATTTTGATATGTATTTTTGAATTTTTATATACTATTTAGTTAAATTGAGAAAATTGAAATTGTCAAAAAATATTTAATATGTATATTGATTTTTTTTTTTATCAATTATGAATACTATTTACAATATTTCTTTCATTTATTTCATCAATTATCATATATATAATAGTTGAGTCCCAAACACAGCTTCAAAAACTACAATTCATAGCTTCCCAGAAACTTCCCCAAGAATCTATTCTGCCTAAGAAACAACTTCCCCATCAATTATCAGAGTTACCAACTCTGATGCCCAAACACAGAAACAACTTCAAAAGTAACTCTAAAAGTAACTTAGGAAACGGTCCCAAACTGGCCTTAGCCAGACACCTAACTATATAAGAGACACTAACCATGCATGATGCATGTAAAGGCTAGCCGTGCATATATAAGAAGTTAACAACTATGACCCAAAAAACCAAACGAGCTATACACTATGACCGCCCACCATGACAGACACCTCAAGGTCTAAAATTTGCTAAAGAATAACTTGGGAGATAAAATGCTAAGATGTCTCCACATATCTGTGTATCTGACCGACTGACCAAACTGTCAATCTACATTAACACCTCGCATTTGCATTCAATGGAGGGTTCAGAAATTTAAGGTCTCCTTCCCACTCGGTAACGGAAACCATTACATTCATACTGCCCTAACTTTCATCTCCCTAATCCTTACGTCAGAACCAGCCATGGTCAAACATAACTGCACCTTCTACTTTACCCAATATGCCCCTTTCCCTTTTCTCTCATCTTCTTCATGCTCTGGTAACTGTGAACAAATAATATCAAATAAAATGCCCATTATTTTCACGCATCTCAAAAATGGAAAATGCTATATCACCCAGAAAGCTCAACTACCCATATAACAATATCAGCATGGTTTTCTGGCAATTGAGTATTTTTCTCTTTGTAATTTCAAATTTCAAAACACTTACCATTCTGAAAATGTGTATTTATGTGTGTGTCTCTATGCCACCCCATGAGCAAAATTTGAACCAAGCATCACTCTTGTACTTCACTAAGCTCTGTGCACAAAGAGACAGAAACACCAGCCTTGCATGAAACAACAAGAAGCTATATTTTTATTTGAATATTTGTCACTGTTAGTCAAAGGGCAGGTACTATTTTAGTCTCTAGCTGTTTGGAACCGAGCTTCCAATTCTCTCCAAATTTCTTGTTTCCTTGTTTAAAACTGAATCCCAGTTACTAGCTTTAGTTGGTATTTCTTGCTCAGCCGCATCTTTGTCGCTTTTTGAGTGTGACCAACAAGATTTGAATTTTGAGGAGTTAGAATATGGATATGAGTTCATACCCAGTTGACGTTTTGGAGAGACAAAGTAGCCTTTGAGTTCAAGGTCGGGACTTTTTTTTCAGATTTAAGGTCCTTTGAAGAAGAAGCTTTTGAATTTGAGGTCTTTTTTTGGTTCTGAAAAGCGTTCCTCACATACCCATTTCAATCAAGGAGATCCAGGTTAGTTTCTGAAACTGGGCCTCCTGCTTTATTCTGTTCTGCTTTGTTACCTTGTTTGAGATTCAGAAAAAGATGGGTCTTTTATTTTCTTTTTCCATGGCTCTGGTCATGATGAGTGTAAAAAAAAACTCAAAAAAGAAAATGAAGGGTAGGGGGGTCTTAATCTTTTGGGTATAAGGGACCACTGAGATCCTTCATCATCTTGTGCTGCTTGTTTGTTTTGAGTAATTTGGTTAATCATGTCGTGTAGATTGGAGGCTTTTGCAAAGCAAACGCCTTTGCCTTTTTTGACTGTACTTTTGCAAGCACTGAGATATATCCACACTAGTGTTTCCCAGTCAAATTTATGTGTGATATATGAGTAAGGCTGACTGGGTCTGCTCGAGGCCTATCTATGGAGTTTTTAAATCCAGAAGAAGTAGGAAAAGAATGGGGCAATGCAACCAGTGAACCACTACCTCTTTTTCTTCTGAATTGAGAAGACTTTTTCTCAGGGTATGTGAATGCATTGCGGTCCTATTACCTCACACTGAAAACTGCTTTTGTCTTGCACTGAGAGTTAACCCCACTCTTCTTTTGCATTTAGAGTCCTACCTACTACTGTGCAAAATGCCCTTTAATCTAATCATTCATCCCTAAAGAGATGATAATTCCTGAGCTTTTGCGATTTACTGCTTTTCATTCAGCTCTGATTTTTAGGGAATGCACGATGTAATGGACTAATGCATGATGGAAGTGCAGAACGTTGTTGTTCGTCGAATTCTCCTTTTTTCTCTTTTGAGATTTTAGTTGAGTGTGTATTGATTGATAACAGTAATTGGGTTTACAAATAATGTCATGATAATATTTATATGGTTGTGTTGAAAATGACTGGTAGCTAAAGCATTCATGAGATTGCTTGTCTTTATGTGGCCTCACAGGTGTATAGTCCTTTTTCTAGTTCTGTATCTCATGAGGGGTGTCTCCAATTTATAGTTAGATACTCGGACACAAAGCATCTTGAAGTTTCTCATTTTTAAAATGCAAAAGAGCCAGATGGTTTACCTTTGAAGTGGATTTGCAGGATTTGTGAAAGCTTGTTTAAACCTGCGTATAGCTTGTAGTCTTCTAGTAACAGAAGCCAAGCTGTTTCTGCGTTTGGAAGATTTGCTTAATGTGGTAAAAGCCAAACTTCATGATCCCAGGATGATGTGTGACTCACCGATTGTGCAAACTAAGTTGAGCCTGTAAGGCTTCATTCTTGTTCTTTGTAGTTACTCCTTGTTTCAGTTATATATGCAGGGGATCTCTGAGCTTTTCCTTTCGTAATGATTTCTTCTTTCTTCTTTGGTTGCATTTTGCAGAAGTGATTCTCTCTGTACATATTCACATTCTAGCATCTCATGCGATTCTGAATTTCGGTCAGAGGTTGGGAAAGATGACTCACTTTCAAAGGTATGTATTGGTGGGCATCTTCATGACAAATGCCTTCAAATTTCTTTATAGTACTGTTGAGAACCTTGTGAAGTCAATTGATCTGAAAATGAATGAGTTTGTTCTGTTCATTTGCAATTGAAGTCTATTGTCATTTAATCAAGATATTTCCAGGTTGTTTTAGTAAATTTATGACTTGGGCTTTCTCTTCTAGGAATTTGTATTCTTAATCTGCTCCGAATTGGTAGAGCTGATATATCTAGAATTTGAGGAAATCATTTTGGTCATAGCATGTTCTAGTAAAATATTTAGTTCTCATGGATTATGCTTAACTGGTTCAAAATAATAACTACATAACGCTTTATTCACATTATTCGTAATTATTTGATTTTTATTTAGTGGTCAAAAGACATTTTCTAAATTTGGTATTTTGTTTGATCTTTAGGTGAGTAATCCTGATGAAGTTATTGGAGGATTCGAATTATGCAATAAAATTTCACGCCCGTACAAGTTCCAGCTTGAACAGGATGTAAGTTTTTTCCCTGGAAGCAACAAGCAAACTATTTGGGTCTCTTTTCTACTCTTCTGTTTGCATTTAAAGGAGTTCATGTGAAAGTTTACGAATAATAGTACTAAACGAAGGAATTACTTGTAAATTTCAATAGATATGTTAGCTAGGAGTAGTTGTGGAATAGCATCAACTAGAGGGATTCAAATTCCATATGGTACTTAGTGGTATGCTACATCCATTTTCAGTAATCATGTATTGTCTTTGAACTGTCATGCAATTCCTCATATTGTACATAATGAGAATCTCATTGTTCAAATCTCCTCACATATCTTAGAGTTGTTATATATTTAAGGACATCTTTTCCATAAAGTAACCAATGGATGTGCTTCTACTATAGGTACAAAGATTGGAACAGCAACTGCTTGAAGAAATAGAGCTACACGCGATTCTGGAAAATGCAATTGAGAAAAATGCTATGAAATTCTCCAGTTCATCATGCCTTCCTAATAATGTATGTTTACTAGACTATTCTTAAGTTATTCTCTCTATTTTACCATTTCCTTAAATTAAGAAAAGGGACATTTGCAAATTTTGATGTGTGAATCTCCGCTTAATGTTTGATATAATATATGTTTGATTCGTCTGTTATATAAAACCTATGTACAGGCTCAAGAGCTCCTGAGTAATATTTCTGCGCTAGAGGTCACAGTTTCAGAACTAGAACAGGAGTTGGTTGCTTTGCATTTCCAACTAAGTCAAGAAAGAAATGAAAGAAGGCTCGCAGAATATCGTCTGACGCATCCATCTCCTCAGTCAATGTCTCCTCGCCCCGCTGGCATCATGAAATTGCCGGTATTATGTCTTGTCATATGTTGTTGTTATATTGTATAATGGCCCGGATGGAATGGAATATTGGTGCTCTTTTTATTAACGATGTCATAGACATCGTTCTCTGTGCTTATCCATATTTCATCTTCTTTAATATAATAAACAGTAGTATCAAAGTCATGTCATAACATCTTTACACTTCATCCAGATCTCATCTCCTTCAAGGTGTACAGAGCAGTCAAGTCCTGAAATTCATCATTCTTCAGGAGATGACTCATGGCAGGAGCGACAAGATCAATCATCAGAAACTAGTGGTGAAACGTCTTCCTTGCAATCAGTTATTGAGGTATCTATTGGTGTTTCATGTTAGATACTACTTTTAACTTGATGATATTTTTAATTTTAGTATTCAATACTAAAAGCAAAAAAATAAAAAATCCCTCAAGGGCATGTACACATGGTATTATCTGAGATCAATGGTGACAATAGATTCAGAATGATATTCGGATTCCTTGTTCATGGGTTTTAATTTTAATCTTGATTTGTTCTGTTTTCAAAGCAAAATGAAGTCAGTCAGCTTCATTTGTTGTGATTCTGCATTGGTTAAAGGGTGTCTTTTTTATTTTTTTTTACAGTCGTTTAGAGATTCTATAGTAAAACCAGCTGCTCTTGTGGATTTTTGTATCAGAACACAGTGGACTCGGTTGCATGTGGCGTTGATATGAAAAGTTCAAGGAAGATGGGTCTCATATGTTTGCAACCTTCTGACTTCAGAAAGCTTCCTAAAGGGATGCCCACCAAGGGCCTCTGGGATCATCCTAATCAACTGTCAGAGGAGATGGTTAGATGCATGAAAAATATTTTCATATCTTTGGCTGATTCCGCTTTACCGTCAAAATCTTCTTCCCAAGAGAGCCACCTGTCACCTCTGTCTCCACGTGGACATCTTTCGAATTCCTCATGGTGGTCATCATCTGAACGGTCAATGATTTCATCATGGGTGCAGAGCCCACAGGTAGATATACAAAGTAACTCCGAAGTATTAGCTTCAGAAAACGCCTGTGATCCATACAGAGTTAGAGGGAAACTGAGTTGGGCTGACATTGGGAGATATGGATTAGCAACTGAAGTTTCTTGGATGTCGGTTGGTAAGAAGCAATTAGAATATGCTGCTGGTGCTCTGAGGAGGTTCAGGTAAGATTTTCTTCAGCTCTTGTGTTTGAATTTTCTTGTCTCTTTTGGCAATATTATTTGAGATTATGATCATAAAGTCTCAAAGATGTGATTCATAAATTTAAAAAAAAAAGAAGAAGAAGAAGAAGAAGCTTTTCTCGCATTTGCTTAAGACTTGTTCGGTAAAATTTACAGTGTTTAGCTCACCTACTGTTTCCATCTAAGTCTCTTAGTGTAAATATGTCTTAAGAGGATAAATAACTTGTGAATGTGTAAATACGTCTTAATTGTTGTATTGGTATAGAGCTGATTACAAATGCTTTCTTCGTCAGAGTACTTGTAGAGCAACTGGCTAAAGTAAATCCTATCCATTTGAGCTGCGACGAGAAGCTTGCTTTCTGGATTAACTTGTATAATGCACTTATCATGCATGTAAGTTTCCCTGAATTTATCACATGTTTACCATGTTTGGCAAGGGTTAACTTTGTAAAACATGTATATGAACACTGGAGTTATGTACCTTTTACTGTGAACAGGCTTACTTGGCTTATGGAGTCCCTAGAAGTGATTTGAAGCTTTTCTCTTTGATGCAAAAGGTCTGCATTCTGAGATTCCCTCCCCCCCCCCCCCCCCCCCCCCTTTAGTTTTGCATGTAAGATCATGACATTGAAAAACCATAAACCAAGTTTGCAATGTCATTCGATCTACAATTCAAGGAATGCCTACCAGGTCTTGTGTTCTGACTGTATTCCTTGGTTGAAACTTTCCTTTTGCAGGCAGCTTACACAGTCGGGGGACATTCTTACAGTGCCACTGTTATTGAGTATGTAATTTTGAAGACAAAACCTCCACTCCATAGACCACAAATTGTATGAACTCTGTTCGATAATGCTATCTGAACATTTACCGTGACTTTATTCCCTTCAAAAATTCAACCCATGGCTGACATATGTTGTGAAAAATATCAGGCGTTGCTTCTTGCCCTTCATAAGCTAAAGGTTTCAGACGAGCAACGGAAGTCTGTAATTGATACATATGAACCACTTGTAACCTTTGCTTTAAGCAGTGGAATGTACTCCTCACCAGCGGTAATTGTTACTCTTGTGCCGTGTGATGAAGGATTTTAAGTTATATTTTTATTTTGCAAGTTGAACAAAATTTATATTTTTGTGTCTTACTAAATGCAGGTAAGGATTTACACTGCTAAAAATGTAAGGGAAGAACTTCAGGAAGCACAGCGTGATTTTGTTCGAGCGTCAGTTGGGGTTAGTAACAAGGGGAGGTTGTTGGTGCCCAAAATGTTGCACTGCTTTGCCAAGGGCTCTGTGGATGATTCAAATTTGGCTGTATGGATATCGCATTACCTCCCGCCCCACCAAGCTGTCTTTGTTGAACAATGCATATCACAAAGGCGACAAAGTCTGCTTGGTTCGCGCAACTGTGGCATTTTGCCATTTGATTCACGCTTTCGTTACTTATTTCTACCTGACAAAATTCCAGTATGATGATTCTTGGTATACTACCTTAAATACCTTGGATTAGTTTGTTCAGGTTGAGCTAAAACCAGATGGTGGAAGTAATGGTCTTTCACCATGTCTAGAAACACAGGTCAGTTAGGTCTTTCACCTCATAGACCTCTTATAAATCCCTCATGGGTGTTGTACATTTTGTTCATGGATAACAGGAGTTCATAAACAGACTAAAACAGTGTAGGAAATCGTTGTGTATTCATTCACTTGTACAACAGAAGTCAAATAACTGAATAAGAGCAGTAATTGGCTTGTGACTTATGAGTTATGATTGCTACCTGAAATGCTGTACTGTCGGTGTCGAGTGTTACACCTACTTGTAGTGTCGAGGAGTTTTGGTTCAAGTTCTTGTAAAGTTGGTCTTGAATCCTGTATCATCATCAAGCTGTAAGATGATAATGTGCAGTCATTAACGACGTTATACGACTAGTTGATTTTGCTGAAGCTATCATAGTATTGCAACAATGTTGGGCACTCCAATAGTATGATATGCAATTATGCATGCACATTATTTCATATTTATCAATCCTGTTTGCATTTTAACAAAATCTTAAAGGCATGCACATTAAGTGTCTCATTCTATAACTCATTTATAAACCTTTAACACAACGTGACTATTGTGTAACCTATTCATTGAACTGATTGAGTTCAGTTATACCAGATCAATCTGCTAACCTAAAACCCCCAGAAACCCTAAGGATTGAAGACTCTTGTCATATATATTTGTATATATACAAGGCAAATGCATCCAACTACTTAGATTAATCGAGTTAAAACGTCAAAATCTTATAAACTGTCATCAGTGTCTTGTAAAGCTTTAATTATTTTCCGATGTACTATCTGAATAAGTACTTCTCAACCTTCAAACTAGTGGTTTACTTTATTTCTTTGCCACAAAAAAGAAAAAGAAAAAAAAAAATCTGGTGTTTGGTTTTGATGATATATGTTGAGCATGCATGGGGTTTTTTATTCAGTAGTTCTAGTTTTTTTTGGGTAGCCAAAGTGGTGATGAGAGCAGCTGAAAATGATTTCCTGAAGTAGTTGAGAATGAGAGCTTGCTAGAGTACGTTATTCACTTATTCTCAAAGAGGATATATAGAGGACGTACTTGAAATAATAAGATAAAATGCTCTGTCAATGTAAAGTTGTAAGAAGAAGCATATGAAAAAAGCTAGATTCTATTGCATGCAGAAACAAATTAGGTGATCAACCTGTTCACATCCATGTGACAGTATGGTTAGGACTGGGGATCAAACTATATTTCTTAGAAAGAAAAATCATTGGTTGAGTACGTAAATGAATAGAAATTGCATCAATAAAATGATTAAAATCACGATCAATGAATAGATTGAAACCTCTTTCTTCATCATGTACTGTACTATATGTATAATATTTCTCTTGGAATATAGCCCTCAATTAACTTGCCTCGGCCTACCTTAGCTAAGTAGGAATCATATAGTCTCAATATGGTAAGATATTTTTCTGGAGTTGTTAAGCTGATCTATGTACGTAAGTAATATATCTATTACTCCTTAAATTTCTGGTCGTTGGCTTCCCCCAACTACAAGCAAACCAAACCCTCACAGGGTCACAGCTTACACGTACTTAATATATTGAGCTACAGATCGACCTTTTCTTTATTTGTTCATTTCTATGACAAAATGGGATGAATTGCAAAATGTGGGTTTAGTACTGGAGGTTAATTTAGGATGTTTTGAGCTAGAAATCTGCTTGATCTATGGGTAGGTCTTTCAAACGTCAGATGTCATACCAACTACTATATGATCGAAGATATATTAGGATTGGTTAATTTCATAATAGGTGGTCTGCTTAGTTAACCCCAAGCAAGCGATTCCAACCCCATTTATCTTATTGGCTGTGTCATTATCAGTAATTGCTGCCTGATTGGAGATCAAAGAGTATGAACTGAGGTGAACCACTTTGTACAATTCTAACAATTAATAAGTCGATCAAATAAACTATTGAGTATGGCTAATACTTACACTAATAATTAATAGGGTTGGTGGTTAATCTCAAGCAAAACTATGCTCCTCTTCATTAATTTATAGCCTTACTAATTGATTTTGCGCACCTCTCATATATGTTTCTACTACGTACGAAACAAGTTACCCAGAATTCTATGTTACTCATGAGATATATATCTGAGAGAATTCAAATATATCAATCATATATAAATGACTAAATATATCCGACTTTGTAATTAGTTCTATGTAGTAGCTTGATTGATTGATGACTGTCATCCAATTAGGGTTTACACTTGACTAGTCTTAAGTGTTGGTTAGGTCTTCAGCTGGCTGCAGCTAGCCTCAGATATATGGCATATATGTCTCTTCTAATTTTCTTCAGGTAACAGCTCAATCAATTGTACACCTATGGACGTTCTGCTGATTTTACTCTATCAGATCGAGCAGCTTCATTGCTTAGATGAAAATCCAACCGTTTTTTTTTTTTTTTTCGAGAATGAATGACTACTAATGTTCCAAAATAACAAAGTTCTCGAATTCTTTGGAGATGCTTCACTAGCCTCATTCCATATACCTTAGGTTAGGGTTGATAATAAACATATAGTAGTAGACTTGACAGCAGAAGCGAACTATCTCTGTCGTTTGGAGCCGGTGGTCAGGAAACCATGCACGGCAGGCATATGTCTCAGACTTGCACTCGTACGTATTAATTCAGCTAGCTGTTCCTATCGATCCATGTCAATTAACTGTGCGTGACTGATATTAACCTAAGAATGTGAGACATATCAACTCTGAACGACATTACCAAAACCACTCTGCTTTAGATAGATACTGACTCGCGGTACCGATGACATTGGAGAGAACTAGATATCTGGACACAAGTTGATCGATAATGGTGCTCACACTTGTGTGAGTTGTGTCCCGATCGAAAGCTCTTTGGAAACGTACTAGCTAGAGTTCATGATTGATAATATATAAGTTGAAGAGCGCGCAAGTTATGTCCTAAAAATCAATATATTTTTGGTACTTGATCAACACACTTAATTGGAAAGAGAATGCCATTCATAATATCTAGATACATACATAAATACGTACACCATTATTGATATACAGCTGGTTACTATAGTTTGAAGAGTGCAGATCGATAATGTGAGACATATCACATATATAGCTACGCATATAGATGGAAATTAGTTTAGCTAATGAATACATAACAGTAATAAACTTCAACTACATAAGATAACCAATGGTCAAGGGCTTGAACACATGACCAGCCTTCTTCTCTATCACATCCAACTGCCCTTTCAACATGTGCATGTACACAACCCAGTCCCCATTCCCCACCGGACTCGGCATCGGCATCACATACCCGGAACTGCCTCCCCATGGAAAATGGTATGACCCAAACACCGGTGCCCCCCAACCGAAATCCACCTTAGAAACCGGAAATCTTTGCCCGGAGGACACCACGAAAGCAGGCCCTTCTTTGCTCCCATTGCAGTATATCTTGGCCAAGCCTGGCACTGGGCGGTGAGCCTCCACCCAGTCTATCAGCCCTAAAAAATGCTCCTTCGTCACAGCACATTCCAGGAACTCATGAACTTCATCAGCTACCCAATTCAGTGTTTTTTCATTGAGCTCTTGTATTTTTTTACCGCCGAATGGAATAGACAACACATTGCCAAAGTAACTAGACATCAGATCATTTCCATCGGCTAATCTAGATCGTCCGTCAACTACAATACCCATTTTGCATAATTTTTTGACATCATTGCCGGTCTCACTTCCGGCAACCATTTTCCACAAGAATGCACAAAAGGACTCCAGCTTGGATCTTTTGCAACCATTGGAGCTGGCAAGAGCTTGGAGTTTGATAAGTTGCTCAGCTGCGACGTAGTATATGCGACTGATGAGGTGATCCTCGTGACCGTTGGTCTCCATTTTAGGAGGAGGAGGCAGAGATGTAACGGGGACGTACATGTCATTTATGGAAGGATGGATCTGACCGGGACGCCGAGGGTTTAGTAAAGAACGACGGAAAGAGGGCACCTTATTAGTGAGTGGCGATTTTGAGTTGGCCATCTTTGCCCATGAAACGAGAAGCATGTTGGTTGAGTAGGCATCTGCTATGCGATGGTCGAATGTGCATGCCACCACCATCCCTCCACACTTGAGTTCAGTTGCCTGCAAATTTGTACATTCAATGAGAGAAATTTGATTAGGTTATTCCTTCAGAAAGAAGAACTTGGACAGGAATACAATACTATGAGTAATTTTTGGACATGCAGCGATAGCGACACTTCAGTTTTTTCATGCTTCTCCATGGATTGTTTGTGTTGATATTGTACGTGTTATATATGTCTAAAATCAAGTCGGCTTTTGGTCCTCATCCAATTGTTGTTGGAAAATAAAACTCTGGAGCACACCTTAAACCTGGAAATCCCTCGTATATATTGTATGCCCTAAATTCTTCACTATATGGTGCAGAAATTAGTCCTAATTTTAAGTCAGTTAGGCTAGCTTTTACGTTTTATACGTACTCTTTGTTCTTTGTAGCTAGTTGTGCTTTATCCTCCTTTGTCTTCGTTTGGTCTTAAGTTGCTAGGCTACTAGCTTTGCTGGAGGAAATGGGACAACTTCTGGTCAAGATTATTCTACGAATTCCATAAAGAAAAAAAGAAAAAAGGTTGAAGTGAGAGGCAACAAGAGTCGATCGGAAATTAACCTGGACAGCCAGAACTCCATGCTTCTTGTTAGGAACCAATTTTCCTTCAATGCTCTCATCAGGGTTATGAAGGTTGAGCTCTTTAAGTTCAACATCAGCAAAAGCTTCAGTGAAATCGACCCCACGGTTGTTGCACAGAATCTCAGGCTCCCCAACAGAATTGGCCACCACCTCACCCGAAAAGGCATAGTATGTCACCAGTGCTTGGGCCAGGGCCTTCTTCAGAACCCCGACTCTGGCGGCGGTCACAGAAGGGCTGTTGTGGTTCTTGTAGCAGAAGAACACTCCCACATCGACTGGTGGCAGAAGCAAGTCGAGGTTGGAGAGTGGTAGCCAGTGCTCTTGCAATGGCAGTGCAGCGGCCACCACTTCTTGCTTCCTCGTACTCACCTTGAATTCTCTGCCTCCAGCCATGTTTCTTTGTTATCTGCTTGTTACGTTTGGTTGGTTTGATTTGGTTTATGAGGAGTGAATTTATAGGCAGCAGTTCGAGAGTGGAATAATTTTCCTAACTAAAACTCAGTACTGTAATCATTAATTAATTAAATGTGTTCACCAAATCATGTTGGTAGTTGTTTGTAATACTATTTCACTTGTTACAATAGACTTGATCTGGAATGGGCAAATATTTCGATAAATTAACCAAAACGCTAACATACATAACTCTTAGACTCGTATTATAGCAGTAAGCAGTGAGCTGAGCTGCATGGGTAGGTTTGTAGAGGTGAAAGCAAGAAAATGAGCTAGCCAACTACTTAGCTTTCACAATGTACCAACTTCTTATGGATCCCTAATTATATTGCCTCGAATCTTTGGACTTTGGACAAGTTAGTGGTTATTCAAATAAGTAGTTCATGATTGTGGGTCAGCGACAATGATGATTTGAGGTAGATAGGGTAATTCTATTATCTGAACAACAAACCAAAATAGTAAGGGTTATTCCATATTGCTTTGTTAATTCCTGGGGACCTGGAACATTGGAGCTAGCTAGTTGTTACAGTGGAGAAAGTTTCTACTTCTTACTCAGAATCGTTATATATTTACAGGGTTGGTAATCTAGCGATCGAAATCTATAATCTGGTGTAGTAATTGGTCATGTCTTTCTTTGTTATTTGCTAATTGTGTTTGGTTTCGTTTGGTTTGGTTAATTTGTGAGGGCATGTCCTAGACGAGGCAGCGAATTTATAGGCAGTGCAGGTAGAGAGTGAAATAATATTTCTAAGAACATAATGCTGAAACTCAGCTATAATCATTCATTAAATCAATTTGTTCATCACCTGACGTTGCAAGGTATATATTCTTCTCTATCAAATGACTTGAAATGTAAATCAAACAATCAAAATGTTTATATGTATAATTATATAACTATGATCGATAAATCGAACATAATTCAATAAACATGTAGGTAGGCTCGTGAAGGGAAAAACGAGAAATGAACAATGTACTAACTTCTTTAGGTTCAGCCCCGAATCTTTGGACATGAGAAATAACTGAAATCGGTAGTTATTGGTTTGTGAGTCACCTACAATGAAGTGAAGGAACAATGAAAACGAATATTATAAGTGTAACTACAATGTTGCTTAATTTGTCAATTCCGTCTTGGGTTTGGTTTCTACGTTTTACTTAGAGCCGTTACTACCTATGCAGGGTCGGTAAATGGTCATCCGATCCTGTTAGTGAGGTAAATTGGAAGCGTCGCATCACTCCCATGTGTCCTCGGAGAAATAATGACCGGACAAAATGACACATTTTATTTGTATTTTTATAATATAAAGAAATAACTAATTTCATTACTTACCCATGATCGATTGTTTTCTTGTGTCATAATCATATATATGACAATGACCTTACTTGAACATGCCATGTTCTATAGAATCGTACCTCTATATCCTTGACTTCTAAGAGCAAGTCCACCTATTGCAATTTAATCAAAAAAATCATATATATGACAACTTTCGACAAGTAAGATCGAACAACTTTAATGTTGTCATTTGGTCCGGTTAAATTCAAAATTTGTCATGTGACATGACAATGTCATTTTTGTTACACTTCTTCTCTAATGCAAACTTCTCCTTCTGGACATCTCCTGTGTTTTTTTTTTCTCTTTTCTTTTCACAAGAACAAATTCAAGCAATACAAAAATATTTCTAAGTCTTAGTCTCCCTCTTCAAACTTTACTTCTTCAGTTCTTCTCCTTCTATTTCTTTCTCCATCTTCCTCTTCTTTTTCGTTCAACACAAAAAGTACTTATCTCCACCAGTATTCCATCACCAAGGTTAGAATCTTCCCCACCAACCCATCGAGAGAAAGAATTTTAGATCGAAATAGAGACATCTATGGATCTCGTCATCCGGATATAGAACCTGGAACCAGCAAGGTCTAGAACGGGTCCAATTCGATCTGCATCTTTTTATTTATTTATTATTGTTTCCTAGTCTAGAACAGGCTTAGAGCCGTTATCAAAGAAGAAGAAGGCCCTAGGGAAAAAAGAAAGGCTCCAGCTCATCTCGGATGCACAGTGAGTCTTTTTCAGAAATCATGGAGGCTGTGAGGGGTGTCGGGTGGAGGATCCCCATGTCCAGTACTGAGACTTATGTGCTCGAGCATGAGGACCCCATGATTGCCATCCGGTGGGATCAAGAAAAGCTGGCACGAGTTAGTAACATTGTCTTCTCCTTTGATATTGTTTGTTATCTAGTTTGTTGACTGGTTTGTTGACTCCATGGTTTTGTTGTCATGTAGGGTGTGAAAGTTATCTCTGCAGCCAGCGAGAGGCTGATAACTGAGATGGAAGTCCGGGAAGGGGCGATCCGAGATGAGGTGAGGGTAGCCAATGTTTAAGTGTCTGAGATGGATGCCACTCTTGCTACCGAAAGTAATGCTGCATGGATTATTGTTGCTCGTTTACAAGGAGAATTGGAGGTCTGGAAGCTGAAGGCAAAAGAGGCCAAGACCAATGTTTCTTGTTTGCAGGAGGATTTGAAAACTCAGGACGAACAACGGCATGTCCAGGACCAAGAGGTGGCTGGGAGGGTGGAACAAAACCAAGTGTTGAGCAATCAAATCACCAACATGAGCTTGAAGCACTAGGAGGATCTGACTGCTGCTAGGAGGGTTTATGTGGCAGAGTTTGTCAACAATACAGCCTATCGCGCCGAGTCGAAGAAAGTCAAGAACCGATGAATGGTGAAATTTTTGCAATATATGAAGGTTAGAAGGCTAGGTGGATCAACACTCCTGCCATGGATGCATATTGGGCAGCTAGAAAAGGAGTGGCGAAACAAGTTGGCCAAGAGCGGAATAGTTTGCAACGGAAGCAAGAACATAAATCGAAGAGTGACCAAGACTCGCGTAGGGCGCCAACTCTAAGCCAAGTGTGTCCCGAGTCGAAGTGAGGCGTGCAACACCAGCGCGGCCTCGAACTGCGAAGACTCAGGTTTTTTTCAAGTGTCCTGATGTTAGTTTTTTTTTTTTTTTTTTTGCATCATTTGTGCCTGCCTCAACCGTGCTTGCATCGATCCTTGGTGAGCCATGAGTTGCTCGGTACAGAGCTCTTTTGAGGGCTCCTTAGTCAACATTGGTTGGGAAGTTTGACCGAATGGGAAGGTAAAAGATGATATGTTTTTTTTTATTATTATTAGTAGATGATGATTACAATAAGACATGACGAAGAATACCAACATTCCACAAAGGCAAGAAAACTTTGGTCAATTAGACTTAACAACCGAAGTCCAAACGTATACACCAATGACAAATTGAGATGATAAGGTGAGATAATAAGTTGTAAAAAGGATGAGAAGTTCAGATGCAATATTAGATTTGGATATTTGTGCTATTGGAAATGTAACATATGGTTGAAGCTTTTCTTTTTTATAATGTATGGTTGAAAGAGTAATAGTTAAATATAACAAGGTTTGGAGAATGAATTTTCTGATGTATTATTCATCCCACAGAAGAGGCTATTTATAGAGTTACTACATGTACAAACCCTACGTACTATGTACTACATGTATTACACATATAAAATAAAAAAGCAATAACAAATTAATTTACATTCCTAAATTAACTTAATGACTCATGCTAACACTCCCCCTCAAGTTGGCGCATATACATCAACCATGCCCAACTTGCTAAGTGAGTCATAAAAGGCCTTCTTAGAAACTCCTTTTGTGAGTATATCTGCAAGTTGCTCTTCTGTAGGGACAAAAGGAAAGCTAATGATTTTAGCATCTAGCTTCTCCTTTATGAAGTGACGATCAACTTCCACATGCTTAGTACGATCATGTTGCACAGGATTCTGTGAGATATCGATAGCTGCCTTGTTGTCACAATACAGCTGCATAGCACACTTGGGTTTGACACCCAAATCTCGTAACACACTCCTCAGCCACAACAACTCGCACACTCCATGAGCCATACCTCTATATTCTGCTTCAGCACTAGACCGAGCCACAACCTTTTGCTTCTTACTCTTCCAAGTAACAAGGTTACCTCCCACAAAGGTAAAGTATCCTGATGTAGACCGACGATCTGTAATATTTCCAGCCCAGTCTGCATCTGTAAAACCGCATACCTCAAGAATATTGCTGTGCCTAGAAAACATTACTCCTCTCCCTGGAGCGGACTTCAAGTACCTCAAAATTCTTACAACGGCATCCATATGATCTACACTGGGATTATGCATGAACTGGCTCACCACACTTACTGCGTATGCAACATCAGGTCTGGTGTGTGCTAAATAAATCAGACGTCCAACTAACCTCTGATATCGAGGCTTGTCGGTAGGTACCTGATCAGGATACTCTGCTAATCGATGATTCTGCTCAATAGGAGTATCAATTGGAGTACAATCCAACATACCTGTCTCTGTTAATAGATCAAGTATATACTTCCTCTGACACAGATAGATGCCTTCATTCCCCCTGGCTACCTCAATGCCCAAGAAGTACTTGAGTGCACCTAAGTCCTTCATCTCAAACTCTGTGGCTAGCTGTTTTTGCAATCTATCCATCTCAACAGTATCATTACCAGTAACAACCATATCATCAACATATATGATCAGAACTGTTACCTTCCCTTGTTGATGTCTGAGAAACAATGTGTGGTCTGAATTACTCTGCTTATAACCAATCTTCCTCATGAACTGTGAAAACCTTCCAAACCAAGCACGAGGTGATTGTTTAAGACCATACAAAGATTTTCTCAATCTGCACACAAAGTTACCTGAAGGAGCAGTTTTATATCCAGGTGGCAGATCCATATACACTTCCTCTATAAGTTCTCCATGAAGAAAAGCATTCTTGACATCAAACTGTTTAAGAGGCCAGTTTAAGTTAGCAGCAAGAGAGAGCAATACCCGAATAGTGTTTATCTTTGCAACTGGTGCAAATGTCTCATCATAGTCAATGCCATATGTCTGGGTGAATCCCTTTGCTACCAGACGTGCTTTATATCGACTCACTGACCCATCTGGATTATGCTTCACTGTAAACACCCAGCGACATCCCACAGCCTTCTTTCCATGTGGTGGAGATACAAGCTCCCAAGTATTGTTCTTCTGTAATGCTTCCATTTCCTCATCCATTGCTTTTCTCCATTTTGGATCTCCCAATGCATCCTGCACTTTGTTAGGTACTGATATAGCAGATATTTGATTCACAAATGATTCATATGACTTAGACAATCTCTTGGTAGACATAAAATTTGTCACAGGATACTTAGTTTTGGCTTGAAGGGTAGGTTCATACCTTTTTGCTGGTTTACCCCGAGTAGACCTATTTGGTAACACATATTGTCTACTATTAGCATCACTAGTATTAACCCCAATAGAATTACTAACCTCATATGGAAGATCTTCTATATCAGGGAGACATGAGTCAGGGGTATTAGTAACATCAGGCAAGGAAGGAGGGGCAGTAACGGTTGCAATAGGAACACTAACAGTTGCAGCAGGAACACTTGCAGTGTCGGACTCTTGAATCTCTGGAGCAATTATACCAGAATCATCTGGTGGTGCCTGTCTGTCATCTTCTTGTCCCTGAACCTCTGATGTATCTGTAACCTCAACTGAATGACCTGTCTCCCCCTCTCCATGATACAGCTCTTCAAAATATGAGTTTTTCCCCTGAAGAGCAGTATCAGAAGAGGTGTAATAGCTCATATCCTCAAAGAAAGTAACATCCATAGTGACATAATACTTCCTAGTAGGTGGATGATAGCACTTGTATCCTTTCTGATGGCCCCCATAGCCAACAAACACGCACTTAATCGCCCGGGCATCCAATTTACTTGACCTTTGACTCTTTAGGATATGAACAAATGCAACACAACCAAAAACACGAGCTGGGAGATTATGAAAGGAAGATAAAGAGACATAAGAAGCTAGTACCTCAAATGGTACTTTTCCCTGGAGGACAGTAGAAGGAAGACGATTAATGAGATGGGTAGATGCGGAGATAGCATCACCCCATAGATTCTTGGGACAATGGGCACTAAAGAGAATACAACGAGCCATATCAAGTAAATGACGATTTTTCCTTTCGGAAACCCCATTTTGTTCAGGTGTGTACGGGCACGTTTTCTGGTGGATAATCCCATGTGTTTGTAAGAAAGACTGAAAGACACGATTGACATATTCCCCCCCATTATCAGAGCGAAGAATTCGAATTTGGGCATTGTATTGCGTTTGGACTTCAGAAAGGAAGGCTTGAAAAGCCGGAAAAACCTCATCCTTAGTTTTAAGAAGAACAACCCAAGTAAGACGTGTACAATCATCAATAAATGACACATAGTATCGCATACCAGACACAGTGGATTCCTTTGAAGGTCCCCAAACATCAGAATGAATTAATTCAAAAGGAATGACACTTTTATTAGAAATACGAGATGAATAAGTTGAGCGATGACTCTTGCCCAAAACACATGTTTCACAATGTAAGACTGACTCATCCACACCAAAAAACAAAGAAGGCATGGATTTTTTCATAACACTAAAAGATGGATGCCCTAAGCGACGGTGCCATAACCAAACTTCACTTAGCTTGTCAGAATTGGACATTAAAGCCGTCCGGGACTGTGCTCCTGGTTTCTCCCCTACGTACGTCTGATCTAGATGAAACAACCTGCCCCTCAGATACCCCCGACCTAGTAACTCCCCAGTGAGAAGATCCTGAAAAATCACATACATAGGTAAAAAGGTCACAGAGCATTTGGATTCAACATTCAACTGTGGGACAGATATCAAATGATGGGATAAAGCAGGTATATATAGCACATTCTTTAGCACCATTGTGGGAGTGATACAAACTGACCCCTTTCCTAAAATAGGGAAGGCCTCACCGTTGGCATTAGTAACATAAGGTACAGGTGGAGATGATAATTCATTAAAAAAAGATTTGTCATAAGTCATATGATCGGAAGCACCTGAATCAATAATCCATGTATCACCACCAACAAAGTGAGAAATATTTAAGGCCATACCTATCTTGCCACGACTAGCGACAGATGCTGAGGGTGTGGCACCTCCTGCTGTATGATGATCACATCCGACCACCCCATAGATGTCTGGTTCCTGGACTAACTGAATAGCTGCTTTCGCCTTGGGACGATATGTAGGCCTTTTAGGCCTAAGATGCGGGTACAACTTCCAACAAGATTTACGAGCATGGTCACCATTGCAGTAAGAGCAAGGAGAACGAGGTTGATTCCCAAAGCCTGGTGGTGGTCCTTGCCTGTGGAGTGGAACGGAACTTGATTGCTGAAGGAGTGGTGCTGGTGCTCTTGCCTGAATAGTGAGACTAGAGACTTCAAGTTGTGCTTGAGTAAGGCTTTCCTGCTGAGACTCATCCTTACGGATATATGTGAAAGCTGTAGTCAAGCTAGGAGGTTCTGTCATTCTGAGCAGCTCTCCTTTGGCACTGTTATGTTTTGCATCAAGGCCTCTCAAGAAGTGATGAACTCGCTCAAGCTCCTTTTCCTTTAGGTACCAAACAAGATCCTTCTGATTCTTGATCTTGCAAGGACGCCTCACATCAATTTCAGCCCAAATGTTCTTCAGCTTGGTGAAGTACTGCACCACTGGCTGCCCATTTTGTTGCATTGCTGCAGCAGTACACATCAACTCATGAACCTGTATGAAGTCAGACTCATTAGTATATAAATCTGCCAATGTCTTCCAAATTGCCTGCGCAGTATCACATTGCTCCACCAGGTCAACTATTTCCTCATTCATGGCCTTATACAAAACTGACATCACAAGACCATCATCATCTTCCCACTTAGTGTAAGCAGCAACATTACTTGCACTAGGAGCCTCAATCACCCCAGTTACATGTCCCATCTTGTGCATCCCTCGGAGATGAGCCGTCATGATTTTCTTCCATTTTCGGAAATTGGTACCATTGAGTTTGGCTCCCCCAAAGGAACCACTTTCGGAATTCTTGACAGATACTTCAAGTGTCTGAACATCATTCACCTTAGAACTCTCTGTTCCAGATCCCATTGCAAGACAAATATCAAATCAGTTTGGAAATCAATGAAGAACGGATGAATAAACCTGCTTCTGGTGAATAGCAACTGAACCGGGTCGGATTACACTGAACCGGGTCGGGTGGAGCACGCGGGTTGCTGAATCGGGTCAGATCGAGCACGCGGGTCGGGTCCAACGCACGTTCTGAAGGAGTTTTCCGACCGGGTCGCTGAACCGGGTCGAGCAAAAACGGTACCGATCGAACTGAAGGAGTTTTCCGACCGGGTCGAGCAAAACGATTCGGATCGAACTGAAGGAGTTTTGTCCAGGACTGGGCACGGCAGCTTCTGGGCAGAACTTTGAGACGGCAGCGTCAAGTCCTTGGCACGTCAAGGTTGGCTGGAACTCACGGCAAGGATCGGGTCAAGCTTGACCTGGGCTTGTCACGGCGGCAGCGTCGATTTGGCCCGGGCACGGCAGCAGCGGATCCAGGTCTGGGCACGACAGCTTCTGGACAACAAACCACCGGGTCAGGATATGGGCATGGCAGCCGGTCCTGATCTAAGCACGGCAGCCTTTGACAGAAAAAACACCCTAACGGAAAAAACGTCGTCCGAAGAATAAAAATCGTTGGAAAAAACGTCAACGAATAGTGCAGCGGAAAAACAAAGAGACAAAGTCCTTTCGGATCTTTGCTCTGATACCAAGTTAAATATAACAAGGTTTGGAGAATGAATTTTCTGATGTATTATTCATCCCACAGAAGAGGCTATTTATAGAGTTACTACATGTACAAACCCTACGTACTATGTACTACATGTATTACACATATAAAATAAAAAAGCAATAACAAATTAATTTACATTCCTAAATTAACTTCATGACTCATGCTAACAGTAATTTCAATCAAAAACACTTTTGGGTCCGACATGAACTTGTAGTTGGTTCTTTGATCTTATGATATTAAACGTGCAACTTGAGAAATTCTTGTAACTTTTAAATACTTAAGTAACGTACGTACATGAAGATAGCTAGAGAAGCGTAAAGGTTCCGTGCACGAGAAAAAAAAGAGAAGAGGTTTTATCGGAATCATATAAAACATGTAATATATGCAAATACAACTCCAATACAAGTATAATTTAAAAAAAATAAATGTTTTAGAGATGCGTTTCAAGACGAAATCCTCACCAGAAGAAAGTACATTGAGTAAAGTTTAGGGTACATCACATGAATATTGCACTGTCCAAGTACCTCTTGTGACGAATCTTAAAAAAAATCTTCTTCATGTGGGAAGTAGTACATTGAAAAAAAAAAAAACTAAAATTCATAAACATAAAGTTTTTATGAAATCTAGCTTATTAGGCGCAACATAGAAACAACACTAACTTATATATAAATTAAGATATTTAATATATATAAACTAAGATATATAAAATAAATACCATGTGTTGGGCCTCTGTGTGATTTGATTGGCTGGCTGTAGAAACATGGAAGCTAAACAAACTCCCGTGACCATAACTTTGGACATTTGAGAATGATCACCCCTATCAAAACATTATTAAGATCTCAGTAATAAAAATGACAAAATAAAAACAACAAAGAAAGCAAGAAGGGCTATTAATAACTTAAAAAAAAAAAAAAAATTTTTATAAGGATTAGGCAATATTAGCAGTCTGTTTGGTAACAGATCGAACACCCAATCTACGCTGAAATGGACCGCTAAATTCAGGAACCCACTGCTTGTCCCTTATATGAATTTCAAGACCCTCCAAATATTTGGTGTATTTGAGATGCTCCAGATCGTGTAGATAATCCTCATCTAGCATAATCTTATAGGCTTGATATATCTGCATTAAAAATATCCATCATACATTGAATACAAGTGATAAACAAATAGGAGATGTGATTTACCATGTATGAAAACCAACCAATGAGAATGCCTGCCAACAAATCAATAGCCACTAACTAGCCACTTTGTTCCCGAGTCTCAACTTGATCAATCAAACTTTTGTTTGGTTGCTCAAATAAATATTTACTCCTGCATAACAGATAAAACAAGTTCGACATGGACGAGATTGTATAAAATATGTTAGAAAAACCTGTTGAAAAACAAAATTTAGGAAAAAAACATTAGATTAGTAAACGGTCACATAGGATAATGAATATTTGAAGTTAAAAATGCACATATAGACTCCCTATTGCCTTCAACAATAGCTATAGAGCGAGAATCGTGAAATCTGACAATTCCTCTATTATACAGTAGAGTCCCAATTGTAGTTCTTTTTTTACGAGATGTGTTCACTTTTGAAACAGTTCTTTCCTCTACTATACTTTCAATTAGTAAAATTCAAAATTATTATACGCTACAATCAACATTGGACGAATAAACTCCTTAAATCGGTAATTAAAAAAGTTGATAAAAGTCCATATAATCTTAACATAGTTCATCACCAAATAGAAGCTAAGATAATCAATTCATCACTAAATAAAAAAATTTCATTAGAAAACTAAAATTTAGAGAAGTTCAAGTCTTCATTTTGTAACAAAGTGGGTTATTTTCATCACGAAGGTTTTTCGAAGGTGTTTTTAGATTGTTTCACTTTCACATTAGGTTTTTTTAGATTATTTTACATTAGCTTTTTGAGATTATTCTTCACGGTATTTTTGTCCAAGAAGACTGAAAGATTAACACAAAATGACATCCATAACAACACCCCATTAAATACGGAAACCGGAAAAATCTACTAAACAACAGGGCTACAATGTGTAAACAAAGTAACCACAAACCAAATTACCAATTCAATCGGTCACAAACAAATAGACACAACAACAAATTATGTGGCGAAAACCGGTTTCAAAAAAGCTTATCTTTGTTATTTGCTAATTACATTTAGTTTAATTTGGTTTGGTTTGTCTGGAGGACACACACTAGACAAGGCAATCAATTCATAGGCAGCACCAACGAGGTCACATTGTGACAAAGCATTTACCACACTATCTGCAAACACCAAAGAGAATTATGTCATTGACAGCTCGGCCCTCATGCTCCTCTTCATGTTCGTAGCCAAACTTTTATTGCTTCATCCACCACTCCTGCTGCCGCATTCGACGTCATCCTTGGTTGCTCCGACGATGATTTTTTGTCTCGGTTTTTGTAACATCCTGAAATTTCGGTTTTCTATTTTTAAAAGGAAAATTATTTTTCGAGTTATTTTTATTTCGATTTCTATTATTCTTTCAATTCTTTGTGGCTTTTGAAAATTATTCAAATCTTTATTTTGTCAAATTTTGTCTTTCGAGCCCATATGATTAAACTAGACGTCATTACGAGTTCGTAGGATTTTACGGAAGCGTTTTCGGATATCGGAGCTATTTTTAATGATTTTTGAAAGTTTGGTGTTATCCAAAAATAATTTAAAAATTGAAAATCAAGGTCGGTTGAATCTGGGCCGTTGATCTTTAGATCGTTTAATCTCGGCCGTTGATTCAAAAGTATATAGAAGTCGGACTAGATCAGCTCGACCCAGTCCCAGACCGATGTCGTTTCGACGCAACGGAGCTTGGCTGCTTCTCCGTCTTCCGGCTGATCCACGACGTTGCAGAGGTGGCCATAGCTTCGTCTGCTCCTCCCCGACGTCGTGGTGGTGTTAGTTTTCCAAGACAAGCTCGAAGAAAGGAGAATCGAACAGAAGAAGGAGAGGCTGGGTTCGCCGGTGATACTCAGATTCCGGCCAAGTCGAGGTCTCTCACTGGTTTGGATAGCTTCGTCTCGGTCTCGTCGACCTCTCTGTGGCTTCAATTTGTTGAGATGAGCTCCGGTGAAGGAGAATCAAAGAGGAGAAGAAGTTTAGGGTTTTCCGGCGAGTTTCTGATTCCGACCACGACGGCCAGAATGGTTGGTGGTGGTAGCTTCGCCTTGACTCGGCAAACATCCATATGGTCTTAGTTTCTCCAAAGGAGCAGTGGTGAGTGAGAATCAAGCAGAGGAGCGGTTTGAGTTTGCTGGCCATGGTTCGGTGTTTTCCGGTGAGATTCAAGCTTCGATTCAGGTACCAAATATGGTTTTCTTGTCAAGCTCTACCAGAAAGTATAATTAATTTTTAGTTTGGTTAAGATTTGAAGGATATGAATTTTGGGGTTCTACTGCTCTGTTCATGTTTACTGGTTTCTTTGATGTTTGATGTTGGCAGTGGCAGAGGTGGTGACGTTGTGGTCTTTGTTTAGTGATTTCCAGTCAGTTAGGAACTGCATAAAATGTTTATGATCGAATTGTTAGTTATGCTTGATTCTAGTTGTTGTCGTTGATTGAAGAAAGTGAATTTGTGGGATTTTAGGGTTTGTTGGTTACTGTGTGCTATGTGATTGCAGTGGAAGTGTTGATATTGTTTGGTAAATTCCGACAACAATAAAACTGCAGAAATGATCTGAGTTGTTTGTATACTAAATTTCAAGGAATGAAAGAGTTGGGTGATTGGCAAGAACATAATTATACTGTTGTGTTGCTTGAATTTCAAATTGGAGAATTTGTGTTGACAATGAGTTTGATAGTTGATAGTGGAATGATGTTGGAGAAACTGTGATCGGGTGGGTTGAGTTGGATGCAGTTTGAGAAGAAATGCAGATCAAGGATTTGTATGTCCAAAGATGGGTGTCCAAAGTAAGTATGTATGGAGACCACAGATTTTGTCTTATCAATTGTGGAGAGGAACGAAGCTATATATGTAGATAATATATTGCCATAGTTTAAGGATTGGAATCATAAGGCATATGAATCCAGGAAGGATTGAGTAGTGAACGATGAAGAATTGGAAATAAGATTTTGGAAATAAGATTTTGGGTTTCCAGAGTAAATATCAAAATTTGATCGAGTTGAATTGGAGTGATTCGTCGACTTCCTTGGTATAAGGTGATACGAGGATCGAAATGCGAGTTGCTGGATTTCAGAAGCATAAGGATAAAGATTTCAGAAAGCAAGTCGTTGTGTTACTAATTTTGCTTAGCGTTGGTGCGAGTACTCGGATTCCATGTAGGGTCTCTCGGGGAACCTTTTTATAAATTGATAATTAGATTATAATTGAAATTGATGCTTTGTGTGACATTGACTGATTAATTCTTGATTGTTATTGTTTTCAATAAAGTATGTGATATCGTTGACTTACGTGATCGATGTTATCGCTTTTCATAAAAGCATGTGTTCGATATTGAAATGTGAGTATTGATATTCTTTGCATATATATTGCATTGTGATCGACATATATATTGCATTGTGAGGAATTGTTAGATTAGTGAGATTAGTGATTTTGGAGAAGTGAATGAGATTAATAGAATATATACATTTTGTATAGTTGAGTTTTCTCATGGGTTGTCCAAGATCCAGGGTAACCCACACGTGCACAAGTTTGGGGAATGTAGGCCCCTTCGATGGCAGACATCGATAAAACGATCTTATCGAGTTTTAGGTTTGGAGACCATGAGTATAACAAGACGACTAACAAAAGAGGTACAAGTGATGAGATATTACTGATTGTTAGATCATATATTCGAGACATCTGAGTCAGCCCCGGTTGGTAAAATACACGGTATGAGACGTGTAGGGCTCACCTATTTTTGATGTATGGACTGATTGCCAGTAATTGAGGAAGACATTCATTAGCATACATGCATTGAATTGTTTTTATATATATATGGCATCGGTTGATAACTTGATTGTGTGACATAGTTAAGTATAACTTAAGAGGTTTGGTTTTACTGAGCGTAAGCTCACCCTTATAGATTGTGTTCAGGTTCGTATGAAGACACATGTTTCTAGAAGACTAACTGTGTTGTTTGGCTAACGTGTATGAGAGTAGAAGAGTTACAGAAGATTAGAAGTGAGCTAGACCTCAAGACTAGTTTTACCTTTGTAATTGTTTTTGTTATTACAATTTGTTTTGTTTTCAACTATTTCTGGAAAAGTATTTGAATTTGTATTATTTTCTTTTACTTTTCCCGCTCATGTCTCGGATTCAGTGTTAGGTGCTTGGAAACCACCGACACCGGGTCCGGGGTGTGACAATTTTCTTCGTTTGCTGCTTACTTTGATTGCATGAGCTAGGGAGTACAACTCTCCTTGACCGACGTCCGTGGTACTTTTGATGGTTTAATTTTCTTTGTTATTGTTGATCATTTTGGTTGCGTGAGTTGGGGAGTATAGTTCTCCATTCAGTAGTGGCATTCATCGACCCTCGAGCTTGTACTTTTGCCCATATCATCAACTCTTTGAAGCTTTTGAGATCGAGGTTGTGATTTTTTTCTCTTTTATGCATATGATCATATGTGATTGTGCTCATGGATGTCGATCTAGCTAGGTTAATAATTCATACACTACGCCAATTTTGCAATCAGACGACAGAAGTTGTTTTTACTGTCGTCTGATAAACTTTTACGACAAATATTTAAAATTCTGTCGTCTGAACGTAGCAACATGCAGACAGTTAAAATTAACATGTTCACAAGATGACAGATGACTGTCATCTTAAAAACAAGAGAAATGTAACAATTAATATAGACATTTTAAAACGACAGAAGAGTATCGTTTCTTAAAAAAATAAAAAATTGTCTTGGCCGTTGTTTTTACTTAAATCATCAACTCTATTCTCTTAATTTTCATTCTCTCTCCCTGAAAACTCTCTCATTCTCTCAACTCTCTCATTCTCAACAAAGAGAACCCAGTGCCCTTAACTAGATCTCTCCTCGAGCGAACTGAAACCCCAACGCTTCAGCCCCTCGAACCAAAAGAACCTCATCCCTCATCCCCATCTCTCTTCATCCCATCTCAATCGCGTGTGTTGAAATTGTAAATCGGTGTACTTCGTCAGTCTCTACCAACCAATTATGTACTGTTGGTAAGTCTTTCGATTCAGTATTATTCGATTTGGGGTTCGTTTTGGGTTCATTTTGGGTTTTAAGGTTTTATCTGAAATTCAACTTTGACAATCCGATTTAGGTTTTGCGAATTCGGGATGCGGATGGGTACTTTTCTCTCATTCCCGATCTTGTTTATTTATGGCTTTACTTCTTGGCCGATTTGTATGCTTTGAGTGTGTTATGGATTTCTATTGTTGTTTATATATGGCTTTACTTCTTGGCCGATCTTTTTTCGTCCGTGTTATGGATTTCTAATGTGAAATGTTGTTGATTGTGTGGTTTTGATCTTGATTAGGTCGCACGAGTAGCTTAGAAGCTGAAATCCAAGACAGTTTAGGGATATTCCAATGACCAAGTCCCTTTGGTGATTCCAATCTCAATGAGGCGTAAGTTTGCTTTTTCATTTTTGGGGACTTTAGCTATGTTGGCTTTGTTAGTTTTAATGAGGAACATCGTGGAGCAAGATTCGGTGAGAGATGTGCAGGAGGCTTGTGTCTATGAGCGTAAGCTTTTTCATTTTTTGTATTGATTTGTATCTGAAATTTTGATTTGGATGTTGGATTTGGATGTGTGAATGAGTAGCTGTGTGGTTTATTGTTTTTGTGATATGTAGGGTACACTCTACCGTAGGATAAGCTTCGCAGGGTAAGATGCAGTACTGTGTGTCCTGTGCTATTCGCAGGGTAAGCTTCTGTTTTGGATTTTGAAAACCTATGTTAGCACGTTGAATGATTTTATTAGTTTTGGGTTTGTAGATGGTAATGTCGTTTTGTATGCTTGGTGATTGAACCAAAAGCAACTTTTGTATAGGTATATGTTGTTCATTGATCCCTTAGGATAAGTATAAATACTCATATCCCTTATTGTAGAGGTTTTGGTTTAGGGTTGATGGGGATGATTCTAGAATGACAGAAGAAAGAAAGGTTAATGAGGTGGCTGTTGATGGAGGATGAGTTTCAGTTGCAGTTACTCGTTTTGTTTTGTCAAAGATGGGGTTATTTGGCTAAAGAACCCAAAGAAGCCTAGCTAATTATGACATGTGTTTCATTAAAGAGGATCAAGCTGATAGGTAATGGACTTATGACCTAGCTACTTAAGTTGATAGGTAATGGACCCCAGTTTTCTTCAAGGAACAAGCTGTTAGTACTTGTATGTTGTTAATATTTATGCGCATATATAAAACATTATATCAGGTCTTCCAGTTGGTATATGAATATTAACACAAGTGATTTTCTTTCTCTTATGTCATATATTTATCATTTACAATATTAAGCATGAACAAAAGAACTTCTTCAAATAGTAATGTTTGATGTCGCTTCATAGATTTGTGAGTTTACTATAAAATTTGATGAGCTCCATAGATCCATTATGTTATAAATTGAATGATCCATTTAATATAACCATACAATTGCGACAAATAAGGTTAGTAATATAATTTTGATGGTAAAAGTAATATAAGTTTTGATGATAAAATCTTAAAGTAATGTAAGGTTAGTGGTATATATTATTTCATCGCAAGTTAGCTCAATTATATGTACTAGTACTTCATTCATTAGCATGCGTACCGGAGTGCTTCTATTTGTTTTAGTGTTGTACATATTCACTGCAATGTAAAATATATGAATATATCTTCTTATGGTCATTCCAGTTTAAAGACAAGACATACAGTCAAGGAGATAATGAATATATTTCTTTATGGTACGTATTTGATTGTATTCAGTTTCTGAATATGTTTGGTTTCCAATGAATGATGGTACAATATCTTGCAGACTCTCTCTTTATCTTTTTTTACTTGTTTACGTTACAATGTTCAGAGAACAGTTTTACAATTCTAAACACGAAACTACATGGGTCGATCATGTTTACTTAAATTACTTTCTTTATGTCATTATGTTCTGCTTTATAATAGTTGAACTAAGTATCAAATTATCAATGCTAAAAGCATTTTCATGCTTCGTTTACATGTGTGCTTGTAGGAAACGAAAGATCAAGGCTTTCGAGTAGTTGTTGATTAGAGACTTAGAGCCTTGAAGGTGTGTGTCTGTGTGTGTGTGTGTGTGTCTCTCTCTCTCTCTCTCCTCCTCCTCCTCCTCTATTCCTTTAAATAATCAAGTTTGTGTTGTTTACCAGTAGATTCATAAAGTCTTTACAAGTTCTGTGAATGCCTATAATGAATCCAAAATTGGTAACTAGTTATATTTTCATAAATCTATGGTTTACGGAAACAACATATTCCCAAGGGGATGAAAACATTCCTCAAACATTTGGAGATGACTATATGAGAATTTTGTGCAGGTAAAGAGCTCAATAAAACATTGAGGAAGATGACAGGCGATACTTTCATTATGTCATACAGACCCCACCTAACAATGTAAGCCTTAATCCTAAGCTAATATCTTTCATGGTTAACATTTGGGCCAATTTAACCAATAGCTCATTGTAGGGGGATCTTCTTGGATAACATACATTGAAATTTTAGGTACAAACATCAGAAACATAACTTCTTTTTGTTATTGAAGCATCTTCTAACACTCTTTTTTATTGATGATTTCATTCATGTCCAATTTTCAGGGTTTATAGTAGTCATGATCTTTCTAATATTGGAGTACCTTGACACCTGTGATGTCAAGAGTAATATTGTAGGAGAAGGCTTACCGGGTGTTTGCAAGTGTTATCGCACAACTAGAAGATTGAGTATCTAGAAGATTGAGGATTGCAGTTAGGATGACTTTCTTCACTCTAGAGTACACCCACCTTTGTCGTTGTTGATATTTGGTTTGATGTCTCTTATCTCTAGTTATTAAGATATATATGGAATGACCATTATTGATGTTATAGCTTTTACGTCTCTTTAGCACAAATAACTCTTTGTAAATTTTGTTGGTTTTGGCAATGAGAATGAATTTGAGATTTCTATATTAGTTTGTGCAAATGCTTTTAGTGAGATCCAAATCAAAATCAAACAACATATAGATTCATAGACTTTGACGTCTCTACATCTCAGACGACATTTATATGTCGTCTTAAAGTAAAAGAGGGCAATAGTGTATGTCGTCTAAGATAGATATCAGACGATAGACAAGTGACGTTGAATTGGTGTTAGACGACATACAATTGCTAATTTTTGCAGTTAAAAGTAATTTCAACGACACTTTTATATTGTTGTAGTCATTATCTAACGACAGATAGTTTGAGTTTGTTTCATATTTAGATGTATACAGACGACAGATGAGTTAACACTGTCTGTCGTATAACTTCTATCAGACAACATACATTGTCCGTCGTCTCAATGCTTATCAGATGACAGCTTCATAGATGGTGTTATCACCGATTATTATGTGTCCCATGTGTCTTAACTCTACTGTACCTCTTTGGACTCTGGATATATATAGATGAACACACCTAGCTAGCGGCTACGTACCTAGCAACGTACAAGTGCTTTCAATCAGTATCTATGAATTACACACTACTACAAAACATAATTTAAGGAAATAAAAACAATGACATACTAAACTTTGGTTATAATAACGAGTTACGTGTATCTATACATATATTGGATGGAGGAAATCTTAGGTGCGGCAAACGCACCATGTGGCTGGTGCGACTAGCCACTAACAGGATGACACTTGGCAATTTTTTCCATGTCAACAACTGTTTATAAAAAAAAAAACTCGGTTGAAAAAAGAGAGAATCCGATCAAACCACCAGGTCTCCTTCTTCCCCCTCCCTCTCTTCCCATATCTCCACCCATATTCTCCATAATTGAACCAAACCCATTTCAATTCAACCGCATCTAATGTTGATCCCCAAAACACAGAACCGTAATCCCCAAGTTGATCCCCATTTTGCTTCGAATTGGGGGTTGTTTTATGTAAGGGGCAAAGCCGGCCACGACGGCGGAACCCGACCCGGTCAAGAAGCCCGAGCCCATCTCAGATCCGAGGCGGGTAGAGGAAGACGACCTGGTGGTTTGATCGTAGAGATAGAATCCGATTACCTCATTCTTCTTTTTTCATTAGAGTTGTTGATGTGGAAAAATTACCAGGTGTCCTTCTGTGAGTGGCTAGTCGCACCAGCCACGTGGTGCGTTTGCCGCACCTAAGATTTTCTCTATTGGATGACACTGATACAGTCGCATGGTGATCCTCACATATATTATAATACGACTAAACTTTCACCATTGACTTGGACCTCCGTGTATACATGATTATTGAGATAAACATTTCGTAATTATACATACTTACAATAATAAAATTTGATTAAACAAGATAATCAAAAGTCAAGGGCTTGAACACATGACCACCCTCCTTCTCTATCACATCCAACTGCCCTTTCAACATGTGCATGTACACAACCCAGTCCCCATTCCCCACCGGACTCAGCATCGGCATCACATACCCGGAACTGCCTCCCCATGGAAAATGGTACGACCCGAAAAGCGGTGCCCCCCAACCGAAATCCACTTCAGAAACCGGAAACCTTTGGCCGGAGGACACCACGAAAGCAGGACCCTCTTCGCTTCCGCTGCAGTATATCTTGGCCAAGCCTGGCACCGGGCGGTGAGCCTCCACCCAGTCTATCAGCCCTAAGAAATGTTCCTTCGTTACCGCACATTCCAGAAACTCATGAACTTCATCAGCTACCCAATTCAGTGATTTTTCATTGAGCTCTTGTATCTTTTTACCACCGAATGGAATAGACAACACATTGCCAAAGTAACTAGCCATCAAATCATTTTCATCAGCCAATCTAGACCGTCCGTCAACTATAATACCCATTTTGCATGATCTTTTCACATCATTGCCGGTCTCGCTTCCGGCAACCATTTTCCACAAGAATGCAGAAAAGGACACCAGCTTGGACCTTTTGCAACCACTGGAGCTCGCAAGTACTTGGAGCTTGATAAGTTGCTCGGCTTTAACGTAGTATATGCGACTGAGGAGTCGGTCTTCATGATCATTGGTCTCCATTTTGGGAGGAGGGGGCAGAGATGTGACAGGGACGTACAGGTCATTTAGGGAAGGATGGATCAGACCGGGACGGCGAGGGTTTAACAAAGAACGACGAAAAGAAGGTACCAGAGTGACTGGAGATTCTGAGTTGGCCATCTTTGCCCATGAAACGAGAAACATGTTGGCTGAATAAGCATCTGCTACGCGATGGTCGAATGTGCATGCCACCACCATCCCTCCACACTTGAGTTCAGTTGCCTGCAAATTTGTACATTCAACAAGAGAAATTTGATTAGGATATTGCTTCAGGAAGAATTTTTAGAGGAATACAATACTATGAGTACGTAACTCTGGGACAGCGATAGCGACACTTCAAATTTAGCGTGCTTTTCATGGATTCTTTATGTTGATATTGTTTGTTATATATGTCTAAAATCAAGTCGGCTTTAGGTCCTCATCAAATTACAGTTGGAAAATAAAACTCTGGAGCACACCTTAAACCTGGAAATCCCTAATTTTGGATGCCCTAAAAGCTTTACCATATATAGTGCAGAAGTCAATCCTAATTTTTGGTAGTGTAATCATGTAGTCTGGTCAGTTAGGCTAGCTTTTACGTTTTATTCGTACTCTTTGTTCTTTGTAGCTAGTTGTGTTTTATCCTCTGTCCTCAATGGTTTTAAGTTGCTAGGCTGCTTTTGCTAGAGGAAATGGGTCAACTTCTGGTTCAAATCTACAAATTTTATAAACAGAAAACAAAACTTAAGACGTTGAACTGAGAGGGAACAGGAGTCGGATATCAACCTGGACAGCCAGAATCCCATGCTTCTTGTTGGGAACCAATTTTCCTTCAATACTCTCATCAGGGTTATGAAGGTTGAGCTCTTTAAGTTCAACGTCAGCAAAAGCTTCAGTGAAATCAACCCCACGGTCGTTGCACAGAATCTCAGGCTCCCCAACAGAGTTGGCCACCACCTCACCCGAAAAGGCATAGTATGTCACCAGGGCTTGGGCCAAGCCCTTCTTCAGAACCCCGACCCTGGAGGCGGCCACAGAGGGGCTGCTGTGGTTCTTGTAGCAGAAGAACACTCCCACATCGACTGGTGGCAGAAGCAAGTCGAGGTTGGAGAGTGGTAGCCGGTGCTCTTGCAATGGTAGTGCAGCGGCCACCACATCTTGCTTCCTCGTACTCACCTTGAATTCTCTGCCTCCAGCCATGTTTCTTTGTTATCTGCTAGTTAAGTTTGGTTCGTTTGGTTTTGTTTATGAGGAAGACACTAGATGAGGAGTGAATTTATAGGCAGTAGTTCGAGAGTGGAATAATATTCCTAACTAAAACTCACTGTTATTATTAATTAATTAAATGTGTTCACCAAATCAGGTTGGTAGTTCTTTGGAATACTATTACACCTGTTACAATGCACATTTCAATCGATAAAGGGCACTGACATAGGATCTTAATCCTAAAAATTTATGGTATTAATCATATGTGTCACGTCATTTAAATATATAAAATTATTTATTTCCAATTCCACATAATTTATTTTGCCAAATCATAAGCTTGCATTACTAGTTTTACCATTTCTTTTTCCTTTTAGATTTTAAGGGGTGAATCTAGATGATGCTTACATCGATGTTGCTTCTAAAAACTGTCATGTTGCTTGTAACTTCTATATTTTAAAACGAAGTTATCCTAAATGGGCCTTAATTAGTATAGCAGTAAGCTGAGCTGCATGGGTAGGTTTTAAGCAAGAAAATGAGCTACCAAACTATTTACCTTTCATCACAATGTACCAACTTCTTCTGGATTAATTATATAGCCTCACATCTTTGGAAAAGTTAGTGGTAATAAATTAAATTAAACAAGTAGTTCATGTGAGTCCGCGACAATGACGATTTGAGGTAGGGCTAATTTAATTATAAGCTAATTATCTGAACAACAAACCAAACCAGTAACCATGTAAAAAAAAAAAACCAAACTAGTAACGGTTATTTCAACTTGCATTTTCGTGGAGGTCGATGAGTTAGTCCCTTTACGCTTATCAAAAAAAAAAAAAAAAAAAAGGTTCCAGGAGACCTGAACCACTGGAGCTAGCTAGTTGTTACAGTGGAGGAAACTTCTTCTTCTTCTTATGAGAACCGTTATGCATTTACAGGGTTGGTAATAGAGTGATCGGAGTCTATAATCTGGTGTAGTAACTAGTAAGTTAGTCATGTGTTTCTTTGTTATTTGCTAATTGTGTTTGGTTTGGTTTGGTTTGGTTTGGTTTGGTATACTTTGGTTTGTGAGGAGGACACTAGATAGACGAGGAAGTTAATTTAGAGAGTGAAATAACATTTCTAAGAACATAATGCTGAAACTCAGCTATATATAATCATTCATTACATCAATCTGTTCAGCACAATCTGATTGGAACATGTTCTTAAATGGCTTAAGTTTGAATCAACTAATCAAAACCTTTATATACTTAAATATCATTTGATGAATTATGTTGACGATCAAAAATACATAAATTCGATAAACATATAGGTTTTTGCCTCAAAAATGAAAATAAAAACGAGAAATGAGCTTAGCCAGCTACCTACTTACGTTGAACAATGTACTAACTTCTTATGGGTCGACAACCCGGAATCTTTGGACTTGAGAAATAACTAAACTTGGCAGTTATTGGTTGCGAGTCATGACCTACAATGAACAATGAAGTAAGGAACAATGAACAATGAAAACAATAAGGGTTGTTACAATGTTGCTTCCCGGGGGGCTGGTTTCTACTTTTTCTCCGTTGTTACAGTGGAGAAAAATTCTACTTCTGACTCGGAACCGTTGTGCAGGGTTCGTAATCTAGTGATCTGAATCTATAATCTGGCCGGTGCAGTAAGTTGGTCATGTACGTGTTTCTTTGTTATTTGCTAAGTATGTTTGGTTTGGTTATTTGTGAGGAGGACGCTAGATGAGGCTCGAAATACCCCAAAGAATACGAGGTATATTTTAATAAACTCCCATATACTTGTAAGGAATGTATTGAGGAGAAACCAAGTGCTTAGCTGACAGTGGAATTAACCACACTAATCGAATCATGTTAAAGTTTTAAGAAATTCGTGCCAACGATCATCATATGAAAATCCAATGTTAGAATGGAATGATACTACCTTAAATAAATGTGGTAGGACACACATTTTAAAAAAATCTAACTAGTCACCTACATTGAAACGTGGGATATTGACTTACAGAGACTTTGGCATGACCACTAAGAAACTCATTGGTCATGATATGATGATTCGTATTTTAAAGAACTCACACGGATATCCTATCATTTGAGTGAATAATAAAATGGGACAAAATTCTGTTACACTGCAAGGTGACAACACTGACTTTGACCACCAGATACTGGCCAGTTCTAGCTAATGCTGCTATAATGCAGCCATCGCACTTTAAAGCACCTAATGCGCAACATGCCTCCCATTATGCCTTAATGATTATTTTAAAGGCAAAATTACTCGTTTTGCAAAGTCTATACTTTAGCAAAAAATAAGATCGAGACCTCCAGTCTATACAATGTGATGACTGTGGACTTATCCATCCAGAAATGCGGACCATTAAAGTACATTATAGTTCTAGAGGACATATCGACACACTGGTCACATGTCGAATTATTGTCCATAAGAAATACTACATTTGCAAAACTCTTATCAAATATTATGTGTTTAAGGGCTTACCACCCTAATCACCAAATATATAGGACTTGACAATGATGAGAGTTCACATCAAAATGATTTGATGGTTATTGCATGTCTATCAGGATCAATGTAGAGCATCTTGTACCCCATTTGCACACAAAAATGGTCTCGCAGAAACCACCATAAATGAGGGCTAGGGTACTGGTTATGCGCACCAACTTGCCTATATCTACTTGGGGTTATGCAATACTGCATGCAACCTTACTTATTCGTTTTTAAACCCACTGCTAGCCAACCATTCTCTGTGTACCCGTTGGTAACTGGACATGAGCCTAAGATTTACGCATACTTGGTTGTGCAACATATGTGCCTATTGAGCCCCCACAAAGCATCAAAATTGGGTCCTCAGAAACGAATATGTATATGTGTAATACCCTAGATTTTCATATCAATTTCCTTATATTACTTCCAAAATTAATGAAGGATTATTTTTGGAAATACTTTTTTGGTTGTGCGAAGTTGAAGTTTGGGGAGTAAATTTTTTTAGGTGCTTTGACTTTTAAGAGGCCAAAAGTTGACTTTCTTTTCTATAAGTTATTTGTGAAAACTTCCTTCACAGAAGTTGTAGATTTTATCGATACGAGTTCGTAGACACGCGGCATGCGTAAAACGAATGTTGCATGAGAAAGTTTTGGTCAACGGAAGTTCGTGGCTTTACGGGAATGTGAGTTAAATAAGAAAGTTTTCTTTTGGGTCCTCATAATTTTCAAAATCCCTAATTCTTCCCCTCTCTTTCTCTCTCTCCGTCCCTGAGAGAGTCTAAAATCCCTAGTCGACCCGACCCGGACCTGGCAACTCGACCCGAACTTTCTGGCGCCGTCCGACGCCGCCTAACCGCGCCACCGGCCCGAATCGTTTTCTCTTCTCCTTGCCTTCGTCCCTCTCTAGCTGGTTCACGCCGATTCGGTCCTGAAGTGGTGCTTTGAAGCTCGGAAGTTCGGCTTGGAAACAGGTCGGGATTCTCACCTCCGGCGACGGCGACGGGGCTTGAAACCGGTCGGGATAGAAGCTCCTTAGTGTCCTGGTTCGACTTGTGGTGGTCTTGAAGCTCGACTCACGGTGTAGAGTGACGGTGGTGGATTTCATTTTTCCGGCGACGTTTCCGGCCTCTTTCCGGCCGATTTGGTTTAAACGTCAGGTATAAAAGATGCTTCTCTTGCTTCAATCTACAAGTTTGATGTTGGGAGTTTGTTCAGATTTTGAAGTTTTGGGGTGGCGCGTGAGGCTCACTCGCCACCGCCTGTGGCGGCGCGTCCAGTAGTGTTTGTGGTGTTTTGTGGTGCTAGTTAGGTAGTACTCTTCGATATGAACGTGTTGATATGTGGATTGTAGGTTTTGGTTACCATTATTGCATGCTAGGCTTTCCCCTTGGTGCTAAGTTTTGTTTGGTTCCGTTTTGGGTAAACCCGAACATGAGAATCTGGTTAGTAGTTTTATAGGATGTGTAGGACGTTTCGGCGACCTTTTAGAGGTCAAAGAGGAGGATTTGTCTCGAGTGACAAGCTCGTGGGTTAGGACATGAGTTTCGGTTCGAGTCGGATATTGTTGTTTTTGATAGTTACTAAGGTTAACGTTTTGTTAATAGGTGACTTATGGAGTGTGGTTTTAAACTATATGCTTATGTTGTGCGTGCAAAGACACAGCTGGATTTGAGGTGAGTAAAATCTTACCAAGGTTCACCTTGTGACCTTTTTATTGATAAATATTATGATGATTATGATGGTTATGATGATGACTATGATGATTATGATGATGATTATGATAATAAATATTTTGATGATGATTATGATGATTTTGATGATGATGATAATGATTTTTGTGATGATGATGATGATGATTTTTGTGATGATGATCATGATGATAATTATTATGATGATTATGATGAATATGATGATGATGTTGATGATTTAAAAACTATGCTTTTGGTTGTTTTAAAATATATGTCATTTGGGTGAGTAGATCTCACATTGGTTCATAAAGGAACCTAGTTTATTTTATAGTTATTATTGTCAATTGTGAAGTTGTCCTTGAAGGTAAATGATGTTGTTTTTAAATATAAATGAGTTTGATCGTCAACGGCTCATGGTAAGTGAAAACAAGTTTTCTGTTAAAAAAAAATATAATCTTTCAAAAAGACTTCCGATCATGTGAGATTGTATGCATTAGTTGTGGATGTGTGTGCAATAGTGGTGATTGTGTGTATTAGATTAGGAGTCTTCGTGGTAGACCGGGAACCAAGCCTTAACCGGGTGATTGGTTACGGTCAGTATCGAATTCTAGTCTTTCTGTTGGTACTTCATGGGGGATGACTAAGTGTTGACGAACCCATGAGTACGCGTTTGTTTGGTTACTTATGGGGAATGACTAAGTGTTGGCGAACCTATGTAAGAGTAGGGAAATGATTGTGTGATTTTAATAGAATTCCTAAATTATGCTTTTGCAGGATTCATTATGATTTTGAGTGATTTGAATTGTTGTGTTTTCTTAATTATTTCTTTTGAATTCTCTTGCTTTTAAGCGATTCCTGAACTAAGTTGCTAATGTAGAAATTACCGGTTTTATCTTTTGTAAATTTGTTGGATTGATATAATTAATTATTGTTCTTATTTGTTCATGTGTTTTACTTGCTTGTTAGAAGTATTGAGTTATTTTTTTGGGATTTACTCATACGGGCTTTTTAGCTTACCAGGTTTGTTGTTTACAACCCGGTGCACCATTCCATGGTGTAGAGGTTGATTTTGCAGGTGAGGATTTTAAAGATTGAGACGTAGAGGTCTAGAAGCTGCTTGTTAGGAGTTAAATATTTTTATTATTAACTGACAATTTGTAGTGAGCTCTTTTGAGTGTGACCCTTACTTGACTTCTCAAGTTATGAAAAAGTCGAAGTGTATTATATGACCCCTTTTATTTTTGTTATCATGCCTTGAATTTGGATTTTTATTTATTCGAAATTTGGGGTGTGACAGTTTGGTATCAGAGCTTAGGTTTACATATTTTGTGATAATCAGTACTTCAGAGTGATGGCCCGACTGCAGCGGATCACCATCATAAGCTCTTCGGTACTGATATGTCATTGGGTATGTGAAGGGTTAGGTGTCGCCTCTAGGTTAGTAGAATGTCAGAGTAGGGATTACTCTGTTAGTGGGATTTTTAATCCTTGTGTTTCACCTTGAGTTAGTGCCTTGGTTAATGCATGATGTATTAGACTTATACTTTGGTTTAAGTTTTATGCATGAGTTAACTAAGGTTTACTTGCTTCTTAGGTGATGGATCCTCTGAGAGGAAGAGCTAGGAGCCGAGGTAGGGCCAGAGGAGCAGGTAGGACTAGAGGCAGAGGTAGGGCTCCGCCTGTGAATGAGTTTTATGAGGAGGAAGTGGAGTTAGAGTCACCGGTGCCAGTTGTGGTAGATGATGGTCTACGTCTGGCTAGGCTGGCTCAGGGATTATTAGGTTGGGAGCACCTACTTTTCTTGGGGGCACAGACTACCTAGTGGCTGATCATTGGATTGAGGGCATTGAGACATACTTTACCCTGATCACGTGTACGGAGTTTAAGAAGATGTGGATTGCCACGTTTCTTCTCAAGGATGAGGCACGAGTATGGTGGGGCGGGGTAGAGAGAGCAAGAGATGTGTCTATCTTGACTTGGGAGGAGTTTGTACAGCTCTTTCGGGAGAAGTACTTTCCAGATACTGTGAGAGAGCAGTTGGAGATCGAGTTCTTAGCTCTAGAGCAGGGCCATATGAGTGTCAGGGAATATGAGACCCGGTTTTCTCAGCTGTATCAATTCTCCAGAGAGATGGATGCAATGGCCTTGTCACGGAAGTTTATTCGGGGTTTGAGGCATAAGCTCCGGAATGTTGTGGCTTCACACCGTTTTGCTACTCTAGCAGAAGCGGTTGAGAGTGCCCTTGCAGTTGAGCAGGAGGAGGCCATGCATGAGACTTAGAGGCAGAGAGATGTGCATGGGAAAGGGAAGGCCATTGCAGGGGGTAGTGGCTCTGAGGGTCATCATGGTGCATTTTGGAAGAGACAGCGGACTGATCAGCAGGCTCTAGCTACAGTGCCAGCTGCACCTATCCGACAGGTAGAGCCTTTGAGATGCTACCGTTGCGATGGGTTGGGATATACTTCTAGGGAGTGCAACAAGCGGAAAACTCAGGCTTGCTATAGTTGTGGGCAAGTGAGGCACCTTGCTAGAGAGTGTACTCGACCTCAGGAGGACATGCAGGGGTACCAGCAGAGACAGTTGCCTCCGACCCAGTAGTATTCAGGTGAGTTAATTGTTTATCTTTTGTTAGGTTGCGGTGGGTGGTGTCTTGTCGTTTGTGCCTTATGAATTTAGTTAAGACTTGTGTGTTGGACTATCTGTGTGGAAATCCCTTGTGACTTGTCTTCTGTGTGTGATAGCATGTTTTATCTTATGATTGGGTTGGTTGAGGTTTGACTTTAGTGGGAAGGGTGTTTTTAGATGGGTTGAGCTCTTAGTGAGTGGTGAACTAGTTCGCACCCTTAGTAACCCTTGTTTCTGTATAGTTACCCACGTGATGGTAGTGACTTTATGTAGGGAAAGTGTGATACAAGTCGATTAATTTCCACTAGGTAGGGTACAGGTTAGTGTGTTTAAATTTCGGGGACGAAATTTCTTTAAGTGGGGTAGATTGTAATACCCCAGATTTTCATATCAATTTCCTTATATTACTTCTAAAATTAATGAAGGATTATTTTTGGAAATACTTTTTTGGTTGTGCGAAGTTGAAGTTTCGGGAATAAATTTTTTTAGATGCTTTGACTTTTAAGAGGCCAAAAGTTGACTTTCTTTTCTGTAAGTTATTTGTGAAAACATCCTTCACGAAAGTTGTAGAGTTTGTCGATACGAGTTCGTAGACACGCGGCACGCATAAAACGAATGTCGTATGAGAAAGTTTTGGTCAACAGAAGTTCGTGGCTTTACGGGAATGTGAGTTAAATAAGAGAGTTTTCTTTTGGGTCCTCATAATTTTTAAAATCCCTAATTCTTCCCCTCTCCTTCTCTCTCTCCATCCCCGAGAGAGTCCAAAATCCCCAGTCGACCCGACCCGGACCCGGCAACTCGACCCGGACTTTCCGGCGCCGTCCGACGCCGCCTGACCGCGCCACCGGCCCGAATCATTTTCTCTTCTCCTTGCCTTCGTCCCTCTCTAGCTGGTTCACGCCGATTCGGTCCTGAAGTGGTGCTTTGAAGCTCGGAAGTCCGGCTTGAAAACCTGTCGGGATTCTCACCTCCGGCGGAGGCGACGGGGCTTGAAACTGGTCAGGATAGAAGCTCCTTAGTGTCCTGGTTCGACTTGTGGTGGTCTTGAAGCTCGACTCACGGTGTAGAGTGGCGGTGGTGGATTTCATTTTTCTGGCGACGTTTCCGGCCTCTTTCCGGCCGATTTGGTTCAAACATCAGGTATAAAAGATGCTTCCCTTGCTTCAATCTACAAGTTTGATGTTGGGAGTTTGTTCAGATTTTGAAGTTTTGGGGTGGCGCGTGGGGCCCACTCGCCGCCTCCTGTGGCGGCGCATCCAGTAGTGTATGTGGTGTTTTGTGCTGCTGGTTAGGTAGTACTCTTCGATACGAACGTGTTGATATGTGGGTTGTAGGTTTTGGTTACCATTATTGCATGCTAGGGTTTCCCCTTGGTGTTAAGTTTCGTTTGGTTCCGTTTTGGGTAAACCCGAACATGAGAATCTGGTTAGTAGTTTTATAGGATGTGTAGGACGTTTCGGCCACCTTTTAGAGGTCAAAGAGGAGGATTTGTCTCGAGTGACAAGCTCGTGGGTTAGGACATGAGTTTCGGTTCGAGTCGGATATTGTTGTTTTTGATAGTTACTAAGGTTAACGTTTTGTTAATAGGTGGCTTATGGAGTGTGGTTTTAAGCTATATGCTTGTGTTGTGCGTGCGAAGACGCAGCTGGATTTGAGGTGAGTAAAATCTCACCAAGGTTCACCTTGTGACCTTTTTATTGATAAATATTATGATGATGATTATGATGATTATGATGATAAATATTATGATGATGGTTATGATGATTTTGATGATGATGATGTTGATGATTTAAAAACTATGCTTTTGGTTATTTTAAAATATATGTCATTTGGGTGAGTAGATCTCACATGGGTTCATAAAGGAACCTAGTTTATTTTATAGTTATTATTGTCAATTGTGAAGTTGTCCTTGAAGGTAAAAGATGTTGTTTTTTTAAATATAAATGAGTTTGATCGTCAACGGCTCATGGTAAGTGAAAACAAGTTTTCTGTTAAAAAAATATATATAATCTTTCAAAAGGACTTCCGATCATGTGAGATTGTATGCATTAGTTGTGGATATGTGTGCCTTAGTGGTGATTGTATGCATTAGTTGTGGATGTTTGTGCCTTAGTGGTGAGAGAGAGAGAGAGAGATTTCAAGATGAGGTAGGAGAGTTTTGTCCGAAGTTTAAACTAAGATCTCCGTAAAACTTGCATTAGAGCAATCCCTCCATATATATCATAAGAAAGAGAAAGTTCGAGCTAATTTAGAGCATAGCAAGAACCTAAACACTCATATGTGTATACACGATTCCCTTTCAGAGCGGTGTCCCGCTTTGAAATTAAAATGTGAACCTTCTTATTTCGTTAACTTTCAGGTCGCATTTCCACATCTCAACCGTACAATGTCTAGAACATAGTGTGTATATCATTCCTGCACAGTTTCATCTAATTTGTAGATCATTTGAGTACCGAATTAGATTCAATAAATCAACAGAACAAAAGATGTCCAAACAGAACATAATCGTTCATGTAAATCACAATTACGGAAGCTCAAATGATCTTCAAATTGGATGAAACTTTGTAGAAATGATCCATACATTTAGACACCGAAATGTGGAGTTGTGGAAATGCAACCTGAAAGTGAGCGAAATGAGGAGCACCACACTTTAATTTCAAAGCGATGTCCCGCTCTGGAAGACAACTATATATATTTCACTATATATCCAAAAATTGAATTAATATTTATCTATATAAGGATGTATTAATATTTTCTTCAAAACATAATTGAATTTTATATTTAAGAAATTTAGTCGGTGTAACCTAAACACTCACGAGACTACTCCATTGAGGTATATCGAATTAATTAACTGAAAGTAGTGTAATAGGTGCTCAAATCACAAATACATATTTCTTAACATAAAATTAAATTATGTCATATTATATCAACCTAACCAAAAATATTAATTCATGTTCGTGTGCTCCTAAAAGACCCTCGGGTCATTTAACCTGCAAAACAAATATATTTATGTCTATATTTATAAATAGGACATAAATCAAAATTTTCTCTTATATTTAACGGAAAATATAACAGAAATATTAAACTGTCTAATTGAGCATAACTTAAGGTACCAAAGTATCATCTTTTAAACATTGGATACCTAATTGTCCGATTGATATACGTAAGGTACCATAGAAGGAATTTAACTTGCATCTCCGTGTATACAGAATTATTGAGATAAACATTTGGTAATTATAAATACTTACAATAATGAAATTTAATTAAACAAGATAATCATAAGTCAAGGGCTTGAACACATGACCACCCTCCTTCTCTATCACGTCCAACTGCCCTTTCAACATGTGCATGTACACAACCCAGTCCCCATTCCCCACCGGACTCAGCATCGGCATCACATACCCGGAACTGCCTCCCCATGGAAAATGGTACGACCCGAAAAGCGGTGCCCCCCAACCGAAATCCACTTCAGAAACCGGAAACCTTTGGCCGGAGGACACCACGAAAGCAGGACCCTCTTCGCTTCCGCTGCAGTATATCTTGGCCAAGCCTGGCACCGGGCGGTGAGCCTCCACCCAGTCTATCAGCCCTAAGAAATGTTCCTTCGTTACCGCACATTCCAAAAACTCGTGAACTTCATCAGCTACCCAATTCAGTGATTTTTCATTGAGCTCTTGTATCTTTTTACCACCGAATGGAATAGACAAAACATTGCCAAAGTAACTAGCCATCTTATTTTCATCGGCTAATCTAGACCTTCCGTCAACTACAATACCCATTTTGCATAATTTTTCGACATCATTGCCGGTCTCGCTTCCGGCAACCATTTTCCACAAGAATGCGCAAAAGGACTCCAGCTTGGACCTTTTGCAACCATTGGAGCTGGCAAGTGCTTGGAGCTTGATAAGTTGCTCGGCTTTGACGTAGTATATGCGGCTGGCGAGTTGATCCTCAGGATCATTGGTCTCCATTTTGGGAGGAGGCAGAGATGTGACAGGGACGTACATGTCATTTAGGGAAGGGTGGATCTGACAGGGCCGGCGAGGGTTTAGCAACGAACGGCGGAAAGATGGGACATCAAGGACTGGAGATTTTGAGTAGGCCATCTTTGCCCATGAAACGAGAAACATGTTGGCTGAATAAGCATCTGCTACGCGATGGTCGAATGTGCATGCCACCACCATCCCTCCACACTTGAGTTCAGTTGCCTGCAATTTTTTTACAAAATTACCAGAGAAAATTGATTAATACAATATATATCATGAGTAACTTTTTGATAGCGTTAACGATACTGCAATATTAGTATGCTCCTCATGGTTTGTATCTGCATATTGATGTTCTATATATATGTCCAAATTTAGCGCTTGAGGTCCTCATTTGATTACATTTGGAAAATGAACTCTGAAGTCAACTATATATACCTTAAACTTGGAACCCTAATTTTGTATTCCCTAATTTTACATGCATGTTCTATAAATAGAAAAAGTTAAAACACGTTCAAAAGAGAGGGATAAACCTGGACAGCCAGAACTCCATGCTTCTTGTTGGGAATAAGTTTGCCTTCGATGCTCTCATCAGGGTTGTAAAGGTTGAGCTCTTTAAGCTCAACCTCCGCAAAAGCTTCAACAAAATCCACCCCACGGTTGTTACACAGAATCTCAGGCTCCCCAAAAGAATTGGTCACCACCTCACCCGAAAAGGCATAGTATGCAACCAGGGCTTGGGCCAGGGCCTTCTTCAGAACCCCGAAGCTGGCCGCGGCCGCAGAGGGGCTGCTGTGGTTCTTGTAGCAGAAGAACACTCCAACATCGACCGGAGGTAGAAGCAAGTCGAGGTTAGAGAGTGGTAGCCAGTGTTCTTGCAATGGCAGTGCAGCGGCCACCACTTCTTGCTTCCTCGTACTCACCCCGAAATCTCTAACTCCAACCTGCATGTTTCTTTTCTTTTGTTTTGCTAATTACGTTTTTTTGGTTTGGTTTGTGAGGAGGACGCTAGATGAGGAGTGAATTTATAGGCAGCGGTTAGAGAGTGGAATAATATTCCTAATAATACATATAAATGATATAATGCTAGTTGCTAATTTTTTTCGATGAGGAATGCTAGTTGCTAATTAATAATGAACAACGTGCAAGTACTATTTGGTAACAATTAATACTACTAAAACTTCGTCAAAAAGAATCAATACTATTGAAATGTAGTGACTTACAGACTTCAAAGTCTTCCAGCATGATATTGGTAGCCATAGTATTTTTAATATTAACAGTGTTAATAAGAAAAAACAGTACTATTTGGTAACAATACTATTAAAACTTCGTCAAAAAAAAAAAAAACAATACTATTGAAATGTAGTGACTTACAGACTTCAAAGTCTTTCAGCATCATAAGTTGGTAGCCATAGTATTTTTAATATTAACTGTATAAAATTCCGCCCGTATAAAATTTTAGTCTCCTAAGTGATAGTTTTCTGGTAGTGTGATTGCTCCATATTATCATCGATCATGTGAAAGAACAAAAAGAAGTAATTGAAAAGTTGATGTCAGCTGGGTAAAACTAGTGTCAGCGCTAAACAAGAACGAGTTCGGGGCAGTCGACTATATGATGATATCAAATTCTTAAGATAGTTTTTGGCAAAACAAGCAGTGGTTGCTGTTGAAGATAGTTTTTGGAAGGGTTAAGGGTTTAGGGTTACCATGGCTTACTGAGATTTTACTAGCTGATTGTTGGAATTAAAGCTAGGGTTTTTCAGGAAGGCTGTATTAATTTCTTATTTAGCTACTAGCACTAGATTTAGTTAACATGAAGAGTAATTGGTAATATGGAGCAACTAATATTAATACTTGGCGGTCCAAGTATTAAAAATACTATGGTTACCAACTTATTATGCGAAAGAAGTTGAAGCCTTTTAGAAACTAGTAATTGTTCATTAACAAGTTAAGAACTAATTAATAGTTTATGCTAGTTGACTTTGATGTACTTGTAGAGGTTGGTACGTCCGTAGTTTAACTAACTGAACAACCAGCTAGCTCCTCTTGTAATAATAGCATCTCCGATTCTAAAATCGAATCAAGTTAGGTTATGTTATGTTATTAATTCAACTAGAACTAAAATAAAACTCTCTCTACGTTAATAAATATCGATTAGCTTCGCGAACAAAACCATCTAGCCGAAAAAAACCTTAGCCGCACTACTTTCTCCTTTGGCGTCTAGCGCCTTCCCTACGACGTTCCATACCAGCGGCTCTAGCTGATCCCAGTGATGTGAGCCGAACAACCATCCTTTAGACTGGAGCAAAGATTCATCCCCGGTGAGTCTCTTTGGGATTTCTATGGTGAGTTTTGTCTTTCTCTCTTCCAGTGGCCTTGTTATCAATATTCACAGCAGCTATGTTCTAGATTCGCCGGAGATCAAACTTCAGTTTTCTTGGCCATCCATGTCCTGGGAGGAGGGGAGGCCTCATGACGAGAGGATGCCCTACAAGAAGTCGAGTGCACCTCCGTCGCATATGACAACCCCTCAGTTTGGGAGGGGTGTGACTAGCCCTAACAACAAGGACAAGGAGGTTGGTTAATTTCCTTGTTTCTTACTTAGACATCAGATGGAAGGCTATTCTTGTTTAGATTTCGGTTTTACTTTGTTGTATACTAATTGAGGTCCGTAGGCGATGAGTATTACCGTTATATGGAATTCAGATAGGAATAGTTGGAAGTTAGGTGTGATAGGCTTAACTGAACGCATTTGTAATGAGGGGTACATACATGTCTCGTTGTTAGTGTTTCTTGCCAATTAGACTTATTGGTCGTGAGTAAACAAATTGATTTAAGCGTCTTCTGGCCGTGAACAAGTTAATGAAATTGTTTATTTTCTATAAAAAAAAATAATAAAAAAATATTGATTTGCTTCGCAGCTATGTTCATAGATGATGTGTACGTGAATGCATTTGTGGGTAACCTAGTTAGCTGGCTAGGTGTTCATTTCTGGCCGTGAATAAGTTAATGAAATTGTCTATTTAAAAAAAAAAAAAAAAAAAAATAATATCGATTAGCTTCGCAGTTATGTTCATAGATGATGTGTACGTGTACGTGAATGCATTTGTGGGTAACCTGGCTAGCTGGCTAGGTGTTCATTTCATCCCTATACCCAAGCGTCGCAAGAGGAAGAGGTAGAGACAAGACATAAGGGACACATGTTAATCATATGCTAGCAACCATGCATGCAACATTAACTTACCTAGCTAGCTTATGTGGTGGTCGGTCTGAGAAACATGAACGGATAAACATATCAAACTGATCGAGATCCGAACACAATCACCATAAGAGAAAAATCACGAACTCGATCTCAAAAGCATCAACGGGAGTTGATGATATGGGCAAAGATGAAAGCTCGAGGGTTCAAGGAGACCTATACTCCCCAGCTCACGCAACCAAAGTGGAGATCAGCAACAAAGAAAACCAAGAGAGCTCCATGGACGTAGGTCAAGGAGAGTTGTACTCCCCGGCTCACGCAATCAAAGTGAGCAGCAATAAAGAGAATCAACCAAAGACGACGACATCGAATGCGGCGGTGGGAGTGGTGGAAGCAACAACGGAAGTGGCTATGGACGTGAAGAGAAACTTGGGGGCCGTCAAGGATATGATACTTGAGAAGCTTGGGGCACACGCACCTGCTGTTCCTGCTGATGCTTTGGACAACGTGGGGCACTTCTTGGAGAGCATTGTCAAGGACGTGACTGACGTTACCGGGGCGGCGCGTGGTGTCACCACGGAGGTGTTGCACCGCATCAAAACTCAACTTGGTGACATGCTACCCAACCTCTCTCCAGACGCCACCAAGAAGGTATCCCTCTTCTAGCTTATAGCTTTACGTTCTCTGTAAGTTTCATTTTCGCATCTCCAGCATGTCATTTACACTCATTTATACTTTGCTATTTTTTTGTAGTCGTGAAATGAGTGCATGATGACTTCGTGAGTACATGTTCCTTGATTCAAGTCTATTGATCGGACTTGCTCAGTCTTTCGGTCCTTTAACTAGTTTGGTGAAAAGGTTTATAGACAAAAATTTATCAATTGGGACGTAGCTATGTACATGTTACTTGATTCAAGTCTATTGATCGGACTTGATTCAAGTCATATGAACGTAGCTATGTAATAGTCCAGAAGTACAATTTTCAGACACAAAGGAAATCAAACTGAGGTGATTTAGATTGTTTATAATTGGCAGAGATGATTTTTAAGAGAGGACCTCAGAATTGAATGTTACCAATATTAGAATGCAGAATTTAGAAAAAAAGAAGAAGATATTAGACTAATTGCATGTCACGCTCATTTATCCATGATTGTATGTACACTAGCTTAGCATGGAGCATTTTCATTCTTATATGACAGCTAGGTTGGGACTAAAATCTTATACGACATTTGACAAAACCGTGATTTTTTTAATGATGCATGGCAGATGGTGGATGAAGTAGAAAAGGAATTATCAGCTACTAATGAAGAGGGTGGTAGATGCAAAGCTGAAAGAAATCAAGAGCAAGGACATCAAAAACAATCATCGAGGCTTTGACAATGTTCATTTCTAATTCTCATCCGCCTCGATCAATCTCTAGCTAGTTTATTACAAAAACTTGAAAGAGCTTTTTTCTTTCGATGGTTCAGAGGTACTAAGTAGTTGTCGAATACTAAATTACTAATGCAAGTATTGTTATTTCTACACGATGGTAAGCAACCTGGGGCATGTACTACTATATATGGCTGTTACCCTATCACATTCAACACACTCTCCCTTACGTAGTACAGTGTAAGTGATATTTCAACACAACATGAAAAATTCATATTTGAAAACACCTGTCATACAAGAAATTTCTATCGAAATGAATTTTTGAAGCATAATTTAGCTACTATAGCTATGCCAAAGGGGTGCACGAGTAAACTTTTAGGAAGTTGGAGAAGTAGCTAGATTGACAGTGTTTGAATTTCGAACAAAGATGTAGAAATTCTCAAGGAATAATGTTTTCTTCCATAAGGGCATCTGACCGCAAACGAGGATGAAACTAAGGGCTGTACAGTTGCTAGCTGGTTACAAAATTTTATAGTTACATTAATCAAGGCCCATCGTCACCATCTCGAATCAGATTGCATATATCTGAGCACTCCACCAAACTGCCAAAAGAAAGAATAAAATCTCACAAAGCTATGAATTGAATGGCCAAAATGGTAACGGAAGACAGGTTTCATAAGTTAAAGTAACCGGAGCTCAAATTAAAGCTAGAGATGACATACCAGTATTGACGGCTTCGGAAGCCTTGCTTGAAAACAACTATAGGTCTGCACCAAACATTGAAAACCATACACTTGATTGTTCAGAATTTTAGTAAAGGAAGGTCAAATTGTACTGAAATCAAATGAAACGATGAAAATGGTATGGTACAATGCCATTTTCCCACAGGCCACAGTTAACATTTTGCATTAGGATCAGAAGGCATTTAGAAAATTTAAGTTGGCTCATAGGACTTCTGAACTAATTAGGAATGTGTACCTTCTGACATTGAAGGGGCCTTCACCTGGTGAGCCTTCGCCTCCCCTGATACAAGTAGTGACACACTTGATTGTGCAAGACTCCGCTTGTCTTGATTTCGGCTTTTGAATCCGAGCTTTCTTACAATCGTTCGGCAAAATGCACTCACCGGATAGCGTCTGTGGTATGTTGGCTAGAGTATCACCTTGTTCAGGGGACTCGATTGCAAGGCCTACTGTTGCTGCTGAAGCTAACACTGCAGCAGCCGCAAGAAACCCTGCAGTAGCTACAATGCATTTTCTGCTTGCTCTTGTAAGCTGAGAAGTGCTTCTGATGATGATGCCATTAGCCTTCTTGTTGTTGGTGTTGATTGTATGAAGAAGAATTGGAGTAGTTGAGCCATAAATTAGCATTCTTTTGCTGTATGATTCTGAAACTTGGTTTTGTTAGGTTCATTTCTAGCAAATGAAAACTTCCAGAGTTCTCTCAGATTTTTCCTTATCCTTTCACATGTGATATGGGGTCCTTGGCCAAGAATTGCTTCTTTGTGCTCTTCTACGTGTCCACTCTGGTGCCCTTAAAGCATATTGAATCCAAGTTTGCATACAAGGGATGACATTCTGATGCTTGTTTTCTAGTACACCTACTTCAAAGTTGGCATACCTTTGGTTTTTACAACTTTAAAAACTAGTTTTCCATTGTACGTACATACAGTAGTTCTCTTAATCCTTACCAACAATACTGAGTGTTTTATCATAAATGGTAGGTTCTGAAATTGCCGATTATCATTCTAATGGAAGATGCAGATTTATTTAAAAGAGAACTTGATCATTGATTGCAAGTTGCATGGTATATCAGAACTTCATAAAAAATGTAACTTTTACAGGAATGAAGTTAAGACTGCAGTTCTGCTTATCTTGGTGTTGTCACTCTCAAGCAGAAACAAAGCCTTGTAAGCATGTAATTGTAGTGCTTGATATTTACACTTTGACCAGATTCATAACGTTGAAAAATGCATACCCTTCCGGCATCTACACATGAATTTACAGCAAGAATAAGTTGACATGAGCTATAGGATGATCAGGTACGTCGATCATCCATACCAGATCATATGTAGCTCTATATGTATCTTTATAATTGGATCCTTTTCTTATGAATATAGATCGACAATGCTGGGGATGCTCAGGTGTTCTTCTCTAGAGCCGATAGTGCTGGTGTCAGATAATTATTTGCTTTGTCCGGCAAATGTGCAACCTGCAGAAGAACAGGCATGTAGTAGAATCCAAGTGGTTACAAGCCAATACATTAAAAAGAGGAACTTTTTTGTTTTTGTTTTTTGAGAGTACGGTTCTTTTCTTTTTGAAATAAAAAAATGGAATTTTCATATACACCCAATTTTGAAGAGTGGTTTTAAATAAAACTCACCTAATATTCCTATCTGATGGACATCTAAAATGTATCAATTATGATAAATATTATGTCATATTTTTTCTAAATTTTACACAATTGCCACCATTCAACTATAACATATTAATATAATAAATAAGCTTACCTTGATTATGAGTTTTTCTTCTAACACTAACATTTTTCAATCAATTTGCAAGAATCACATAGTTTTCTTTATTTTTATGAAAAAAATCTATATTAAAGGAATTCATTCTATAATCTATACATAAGGTAAAATATAATATGAATAAGATATATGATCTAAACCCTAAACCCTATACCCTGAACCTATACCATAACTCTATACCCTAAACCCAATTTTTGGTTTCTTCTTTTTAGGTATATTATCATATCATAATAATAGGTACATTAGAAACGTAAGTAGTAGAGAGTAAAATGTTCTCTCGATTAGGATGGGAAATGATACAATAATATACCTAAAAAAAAGAAAATTAATCAAAGAACAAGAACGTGTACCTTACAATTAAACATTTTTCGACTATGTAGAGAGACACTAAATGTGAGCTTAGGAATGAAAAGTATCATCATATTACAAATGACATACTTATGTATATAGCATATATATATATATATAAACTCAAGTTAGTAATAACAAGGTAATAAATTAAAGAATGTAATTGATTATGACAAACTTAAATCAAAAATTGAGAAATATACCAAATTTAGTTTTCTACTGTCAGAAGGGCAAATTAGAGAAACCGAAAAATGAAGAAAACTATTAATTATAGACATTTGCTCTATATGGTATGTTTGCTTATGTGGAATGAGTAAAATAAAAGAAAAATATGTCATCTTAAAAGAAGTCTAATATTTTGGGTTTTTATCTAATTTTCTCAATAAAAAATCTACATTATGGATTTTCCTTTGTCCTTACCAGCTCATAGAGTTCCTTCCCTTGATCAGCTACATATTCATAACAGACCTGGACATATTCAGAATTCACTTTAGCATTTTGTCACTTGAAAGTATTATAATGACAGAGATGGGGGTACTCACATCAAAGCTTTTGTTCCTTGCAGTTGAATCATGCAATGCCTTCACACAGATATCAGCTACATCAGCACAGCTGATCCCCTAAATTAAGAGATGGTAGTTGAGATTAGTTCACTTCTGTTAACTATCAGTCAAAGTTAAATTTTTTCTCTCTACTGGAGGTTCAGTCTCACCTGAGAAATCCTGTTTCCCTGATCAAATATGAGAGCACGTTGTCCGCCAGGTTCTTCCTGTATAAGCTAAAAAACATCAGCAAGTTGTCTAGGTTCCCAGCAAATGGGAATAAAAATGCAGAAGCATGTTGCTTCTGTTTCGCCACATAAATGAAGAATATGCTCTTAACAGAAGCTAGATGTACATATTTGTAAATTGCAATCACACAATACCACAGTACATCAACCACACACAAACGCAGAAGCCACTATCATAAGATAAGCACATACTCTTGAAACTGAACTGTTATACGCTTTTGCTACTAAACTTAGCTTTCCACATGAATTTCTAAAGAATCCAATTCCTCATTTCTAACTTTGCAAAAACTTGCAATGTAAACCTCAAGTACAGCTTGCATGGAAGAAAATTGAGGTTGGATTTTAATGTATATCTAGTCATGATTTTTATGCCATTTTCTTAAATATATGCTGATATGCAGACCCCTAGATAAGCCAGTAAAGATTATAAATTTTAGCAAGAACTCCACCTTCAGAGGACCAGGTCTAATAATTGTGTATCCAACCCCTGATCTTCGCAATGAATCTTCCCCAGCCTAGAGAAATTTTAACATTAGCAATGTTGAAATAATTACTCACAAAAAAGAAATGAAAAGGAACCTTTTCATACACTCAAAGGTGAAAATGACAAAAGGGGAATAACAAAAGGTACCAACCCTCTTGGCTTTAAGAACTTGCTCCCTTCTATTAGGTTCTATTCCTGATCCCGTACATGAAACTAGAATGAAGTCGGTTTCTTGACCAGCCTGCAAACATATAAAAGAAATACTTATTTTCTATATAAATTTCATAGATTGCTGGAAATGTGCAAGCTGTTCCTTCTCATTATCTAGACTTTATGCACAGCTGCACAATCTTCAAAGCAGTAGCTCTTAGGATTGTGAAATTGGGAACCTCAGAAGCTCAAGGATAGTAATTAGTCAATTAACTATATGTTATCTCAATAATCAATATGCTATTTTCGCCAGACATTATAAAAAGGTTGAGAGAGACAGACCGACCATCTGAACATAAGTTAACTCAAATCATATAGCACAGTTGACAGAGAAATCAGCATAATTAAATACAACTAAAAACTTACAGGTAAAGCTTTAATGTACTCCAGTATAAGCTTAAAGCTTCTGGGGTCTTGCTTCTGATCTCCCGGACGTGCTTCAACAGCTTTCTGTGCCCAGAATAATAAGTGGATTTATCAAGGATATGTATATCTTCAATTCATCAAAATAAGGGACAAAAAGAATTTGTCGCGTTTCTACTTGTAGATTTTGATAACAGACTCCAATCAGACTTTTTTTTTTCAAAAAAAAAAAAAAGGTGAGATTATTCCCTCCAGCATTATGAAAGAAAAGTCGATGCAAGTAGGAATCACAAATTCATTTAAAGGTTGTGGGACAGCTAATAAGACCAAGGGGAGAACATCAAATATACTTTTTATCTTACATCCAGGAAATTGACAAACCTGTCTTCTGGGCTCAAAACGTATGGTTAATGTATGTACAAGGAACGGATCCAATGGCGGATCATCTGGTTTCACCGGTCTGAAGGATGAAAATGGTACCCTGACCTGCCAGTTTCATGTATTAAGAATTAGGGAGATTGTGACAATTATCAATATAACACAAAAGGCACAGTTACACAGAGAAGAGAGTGTTTACCCTACAAAATCCTGCTTTTGTGTTAAATCTTGCAAAATATAGTTTACTTTGAGATGTATCTGCTGAAGGGCCGGCTTCAAGAATTAATATATAAGCCCTTCCATTCCCCCCAACAGAAAGAACTAGACCTTCATACCTACACAATATAATTTTGGATGATGGAAGATTTGATAAACCTTTAAGGTGATGATTTTACGATAGAGAACCTATCATTGCTAGCTTCTTTACGACAAGATTCCCTATTCCAGAATGCAACAACAGCATACCTGTCAAGAGTGCGGCCCAAAGGAAGTGAAAGCTTTGTTGACATTTCAACATACCCTCCCCTAGTGAAAACATATCCTACAATGGAGCAAAAAGTAGATTCCAAAGGCATAGTAAGTATATGATTTTCTGAATGAACTTGAACAGACTGGACAGTTATGACACGCAAATCTTATGATATACCCATTCCCAGTACAGCTCCTTTACCTGAGAAAACCGCATCTCCAGTAAAAGTGAATTCAAATTTAGCATCCATGCCTCCATCATACTTGGAAGCAACCACATCCTGGAAATAAGTCCCCTTATAAACTTCCCATCCATTTACCGACTCTGGATTCTTGAACTTAGCCAGCGTAAGCTTGCTCTTGCTACTTTTTCCTGCTCGTAATTGTGCAAGTTTGTTGTTATAATCCTGCAATTCATAAAGCCATTAGCTTCACAAACCACTCCCTAAGGCCAATTCACATCACCAGCTCACACACTTGATACAAACAACCCAACCTAACCATAACATTCACACATAAAGTTCCAATCTTTTCTTAATAAAAGCATTTCAAGGAAATGGTCAGACCTGAAATGCTTTGGTGAGGTTGTAGACTCCTCTATTATCAACCCTATACAGGTCTCCACTAATAGTAGACCGTGCAGTAGCGCAGTATATGATCTTGTTGCAGCCCTGTACCGCGGCTCTTAGACTATCCGGCTCACCCACATCTCCAATCACAATCTCTACCGACCTCGGCAACATCTCCACCACTTCCTCATCCGCCTTCCTCACCAGAGCCTAAGTTTCATCATTTTTCATAACACCAAAAACTCATCACACAAAATAAACCAAAACCAAATAACATAAACAAAAACAACTTCATACCTTAACAGTGTAGCCTCTGAGCATAAGCTTCCGGACAACTATCCGGCCAATCTTAGACGTAGCTCCGACGACCAAAACGGTGGTGTTCTGAGCTCCGGGAATGACAAACTCACACATCGGACCTTCCCTAATGAGAAGAGCATCAAGGGCGTCTCTCTCATCCGGTAAGCTAGTCCTAGAGATCTGCCCAAGTCCAGAAAACTTGCGCCAAACTTCATCAAAAAGCTGACGTGATCTCCTTCCCAGCCCAACTGGGTTCACGTCCTCCAGCTCCAGCCTCCTCTGCTGCTTCTGCTTCTGCTCTTTCTCTGTCAGCACCTCACTAACAACCTCACTCTTCTCATCAGAACTAGTACTGCCAGCTGTTGTTTTTGTCTTGGTCTTGGTTTTCTTGCTTCCTCCATTTTCCGGCTCCGGCGAGGAATCCCCAGCGGCTCTAGGAACCAGTGAGGATGACCGGTTCCTGACGGCGATTGTCAAGTTCTGGCAACTGGGTTTTGGAATCGGTAACGAGGTTGATCTCCAAGATGTCTGACTGCACCACTGGTAATGGTTAGGACTGTTGCTCAAGCTGTTGCTACTAATGGCTGTAGTGGCAGCAGTCATGGTGATATTACCGCCAAGAATTCAAGAACCAAAGCTGTTTATGTATCAGTATATTCTGTTTTTGATTTTGGATAATTGGGAATTTTGAAATTTTTGTTTTTGAATAAATGTGAATGGTACAGCAAAAAGATGAATGGTTGGTGTATGTCAGACATCAAAGTCATGAGAGACAGGGACCGATGGAGTTCTTTGTTCCAGCGCCTACCACATCCACAAAGACAGAACTTGAGGTTTGAAACAAGTGAGGGTCCCTGAGAAGAAACGAGCCACGTAGGGCTTCACTTTTCCTTTCATTTCTTGGTTGACTGTCATGTGAATACAGAAACCACAATGGAGTTGTACAAATCAGATTCATCAGACAGGTAAGAAAGAGAGAGAATCAAGGCTTTGCAGCCAGTTGAAATGGAAATACTGTGGACTATATATATTAACATTCCGATATTCAATGACAATGAGAACTGAGACAGTATCGTCGAATCTACTTATTCATTAAATTAACAACACAATACTACAGAGGGGGGAAGGAAGCGGAAAAACATTGACCTGAAACTAACCTCCCTCCCACATTACTTTGTAAGAAATATGATATAGTACATTTGCCAAATGGCATTTGAAGAACTACAACAAGAGGATAAAATTAAAGAATCACTGAACTTGGCCAGACAGAGGAGAACACATCTCACTTCAACGGGCATTGTGGTCAGCTGTTGAAGAGGGCAAGCTCGAGTTGATCATTTTTGCATGTCTTCTCTTGGGGACGATGAGTCACGGAGATGAGTACCAAAGAATTGTTCCCTAAAAAGTGAGTATAAACCGATATGCTGTATGGTAAGATGCTCCCATTTAGTCTTCTATGAGTGCTCCTTCCGGTGTCACCCCTTCCAAGTAGTTTAGGAAGCAGCAGAAAATTACTATCCCCATCCAAATTGTTTTTCCTCCAAGACTTTTAATCTTATATTTACAGTCTTATTACCCAGAATTGTTTATCTCGGCAGCTCTCTGTCTCATCATCTCCATCACAGCAGCTCTTCGCCTTGAATCAGACTGTTGCTGCAGCCTCCTCAAATGTTCTTTTAGATCTCTGAGAAAGCATACATTCATCATTACAATCTGTTAAATAATCCTCAAAATGGAGGAGAGATTATACAGAGATGGCAACTTTAAAATCAAGATAAAGAAGCTCTTTGACAAACCTGCAACGAGGCACATGGCACTCCGATACTTTGCATGCTCGAGCATGAAGTTGCAGGAGGTACCACATTTTTTTACAGAGAACACAACCTCCAGATGCACGAACTTTACACTGAATTCCATGGCGGAAAAGTCCCTTGACCTTGCGACAATTGGGATACATACATTGTGCAGAACGACATTGTGATGCATGCACTAGAAGATCAAGCATTCTCCGAAGCTGCAAAAGTGAAAAAAATAAATGTTAGTAACAATAATTTGACAACTCTAGGATAATTCCAAACGCTTCCTAGATTATACGTTCATGTTCAAACTGATTAATCAACAATGAAGCTAAATAATAAACTAGGGCCTGTGATCATCAATACTTCTTAAATCTGGAAAGGTATAAATGAAGACTGTTCTCGAGACTTATTTCTTCCAAATTGGTTACACTGAGACCTACAACTATATGCACTTTCTCTTAACCTCATGAAATTTATGTTCTTACAGAAACCTACTATATTCTAACTGAGACTTAAACGATTCATAACCCTGTTCATATGAACAGTTCTGGCTGAAACTCAAGCCTAGTCCTAACTACATGTAACCTCCACATTTCAGAGGCAATCTTCATTTGGGTATCACTTTGACCACTTCCATGTAACACGTAAATATTAATCACGCTAATTGAAATAGGGTACCTGTACAACTCGCATTTGCCTAGCTTCCTTATTCTGTGCATCACGGTCAGCAATGGATGGATGATTTGTCAATTTATGATGATGATCCACACCACCATCCTTCTGATAACAACTATTGCAAACATCATATTCAGGGCAAATTTCACAACGCCAGCCTTGACCTGCTTCAATGTCGAGATGACATATATTGCATGTTGTCACAAATGCAGGAGCAGTTGGATTATGAAGATGGTAAAGCACCATCATAGAGGAATGTTTAGCCCTCCGTAAAGTATCATACTGATAATGATTCCCTTGACAGAGACTCAGAAACGCCTGTCTAGTGTCAAAGAATTCACTCTCAAGAATCTCATCTCTGTCCTTCGTATCCACTGGTACATCAGTGATGTCATACTGCAGTATAGAAATACAGCAGGATTGAACATCAAGAATAAAAGAAATAAAGAAGATTACAAAAGACTACAAGTGCAGTTAACATACTGGACGGAAATCATGTTTATCCCTCATATTCATAGGGTGTCTGTCTCTATCATCCCGTTTCTGCTCTGTTTCATAACACCTGGGGAACATATGACGTAAGCAGAACAAAATAAGACAAGTTAATAAACATAATTATCACATCTTCAACGTTAAGTGTAAATGCAGTAGAAAAGTTTTTTTTTAAAATGGGCTCTGAACATGTTTGTGAAGTCAAACAAAAGCATGATCTCAGTAATCAATGACACCAGGACCTGAACTACTCTTCTACAAACTTTCTTTTCTATAGGATAAAGGGAAGCACAAATTTGGGGAGAAAAGAGCCCATTACAATGATGGGAGAAGTATAAACTATTAAAACAACCTAAGCAGGTTATAAACACTATCCCATCATAAATGAGAAGAAAGAAGCAGTGTGCTAGGAACTGATTGATACAAACATCAAACAACAACGCTAGATTCATAATTCTTACTTCTCACACAGCTGAAAATATCTGCATTGGTTACAAGCCCAACGTTTTCCAGATACCATTAGTACACAGCAGTGAGAGCATGCATGCTGCAAATGAACCATGATGAAATCTTCCTTCATCGGGCTAATAGTTTCACCAAGCTGGGAAAAGAACACACACGTCAGCAAAAGAAAAGAAAAAACAGACAACAGCCCAGATTTAATGGTCATAGAACAGAAATGACAGTAGATCTAATAAAATCACTTTTGAAGAAATAAAAGGCGATACCATAAATCTAATATAATCTGTTGATAGTCTGAACTTGTTAGATGCTAAAACTCTTGAGTAACACTAACTAATAGAGATAGAGCCACAAACAGTGAAACAACTTATTGGGCTATAGAAAAAGAAGTAATTACTTTGTGCATTAGGAGCAGGTCCTTTGACGCGTTACCAGAGAGATCAGTCTGCCCAGATGCTTTTAGAGCCCTTTTTGTTATAGTCTTCTTGGTTGATCCCTTTTTATTCTGTTTTCTCCCATCCTCATCTTGACGCATTTGGAAAATGAGATCCTCTGCAGCACCGGGCCAATAGTCACCATCAAAGTAGGGCAACCTAGCTGCAGTGACCTTAGCCTTTCCTTCACCATTACTTACAAAGAAATGATCGTATAAATTAGTGAGCTCAACTACAATGCTTTCTTTAGAAGCTTTCCTAAGCATTGCCAAATACCTGAAACAAAACAGGGAGGAAACATGAAAAAGAAAGTGAGAAACCAGATATTTTAAGTTAACTGTATACATCACACAATTCTGCAAACCAACCATTCACGAAGCTTATCAGATTTCGGTGTTTTCTGGATTTCCGGATGACAATATAAAATATAATCTTCACCCTTCAATGGAGGACATGCCCAAATGTAGCAGCTTGTAAACCCACGTAGTTTGCAATATTCGAGGTATCCGATCTGGGAATAGAATCAAAAGCTTAGACCAATATCCCAAAGAGAATATAATAAAATAAACATTGCAAAGAGATGATGTAGAGCAAGATCAGAAAACCCCCAAAACTCACTAGAATTTCATGGTAAACAAATGTACGGAGAGCTTCTCCAGTAACCGCCTTAACCTCAGGCCTGAAATACTTAACAGAATCCAAATACGATAGATAAACACGGCGCTGATTTGGAAATTGACATTCAGCTCCAAATTCTTGAACATACATGCCGAATAAGCATACTTCTACTCCTTCAATTTTCTGGAACAGTAGTACAACCTAGAAGGAAAAGTATTTTATTAGGATAATACAACCCCACCTATTATGCTATAACTCTTTTAGTGTATTTCAGTTTCAATCAAAACTTGGATATCTTCCAGACCTTGGATTTATATGGGAATTCTGTAGGATAATTGTCTTCTTGGAATATTTCTAAAAACCGCTGCTTCACTTCCAATTTTTTGTCGACAGATGAAACAACTCTAATAACAAGTGATTCTGCTCCAGGAACCTAGTAACAACAGTTCAAAAAGAATTAAACAATCACTACATCCAAGTAGAAGGAACAGAAAATATAAGTAGTCCATGCAGAGCAGATATAACCAAAACAGAGAAGAAATGTATTCAATCTTCAAAAGTTAAGCCAATTAAGACCAGCTTAATTGGTCAAGTCTCCATCTATAGAGGGAAAAATGTCTTGACTAGTTCTGAGCTATAAAACAGTCATTCTCTTTTTCTTTTTTGAAAAAAAAAAAAATATATCTTATTATTTTTTATTTATTAATTTTAACGGAAAAAACTTTCTGATTATTTCGGAAGCAAGTGGAGATTTAGAAGAAAAACAATTAGAGCATATATCGAAACACCCCATAAGCATTTTGTATGACTTAATATAATATCTCACCTCATCATAACTTTTCCCCTGCTGTCTTGCCCTCTCTTGTCTTTCCACCTTTAGTTTCTTAAATAGGCGTTGCTCTATGTGGTCGCTGAGTATTGTCCTCGGTAAGTCTTTGGCCCCCAAAACAGCACTCTGTGGTAATGGCTTACGCTCTCCCCTTTCAACCTCTTGTATATAGCAATTAGGGCAAGTGTACTCAGCTTGCCCACCGTCATTTCTTCGGCCATTGAACAGAGCACAGATTTGATGTTGCCAAGCTTCACATTTGTCACATTGGACCCACTGTAATAAAGTTTAGACGTGAAAAGCATAAGAATAACCATCTAGAATCATAGTACAGATTTTTTTTCTTTTTAAGTTACAGATAACACATACCCATTCTTCTGTTTCCTCATCATTTTTCTTCTTCTCTAGCCTTGCCTTTGGAATGGCAGTCCCATCAACAACTATTGTATCTCCACGAGCCTCATTATAGCATGGAATACAGAAATAATGCCGTGTGTCACCAGCCCCCATTGTATAATACATAGAATTGCGCTTTATTCGAGCACCACAAGGTGTGCAATACATGGGTGGTGGTTCAAACGTAAGCTTCTCTACTGCACACAACTGACAGGAGTTCTCACTCATTGCATGCTCCATTGCTTGGTTCTTCTCTGCCTTTGCTTTGCTCTGTGAAAAGAAAAGGTTAAAAGGAAAATAAAAATACTGATGGAGTTCGAAACAGAAATTATAAGTTCCCAGAAATGGCACGTGCAAATGATAAAGCCAATAACAAGAGAACTTTCAGAAACGTAACTAAATTAACATGCAATAAACTCCCCAAATCCAATGTAGTTTAAAATGGAAAAGTGATTTAGTTGTCCTTCCACCAAAGTTGTTAAACATGTTTTTATTACGGAATAAAAGCATGAGATCTTGAGCTCGAATACCGCCCACTACATCCTCTCAAAATAAGCTCCACTCCACAAGTTGGGCAAATGGTAATGAGGGGACTGAGAACGAAACAATTGTCGGCCTCCACACTGGGTTTACATTTTTTCAATCGGCGGTCACAACATCAATTATCCAACCCCAAACCCAAAAAAAAATGAGAGGGGAAAAGCACTGATATAATTAGATCAACCAGTACAAAAGAGAACAATATGAAAGACCAAGTACAAAAGAGAACAATATGAAAGATGATTCCAATGTTGAAAACAAAGCCAGGCAAGGGATCAAGCATGAGTAAAAGAACTTTTAGGTAGAATCTTTGCCGAAAGTAAGAAGGAGAAGATCTATACATCTAAACTTGTCAAGAGGAAGGAAGTACTAAAACTAATTAGGATGATTGTGTACCTTATCCTCCACTACTTAGTGCCCGTTTCTTCTATATATCAATTTAATATGCTTCACCAAATTAAAAAGCATGTTCGACAGTGAAATATGTTCTTTGAAGTTTCAGTTGTCTCCTTTTTCACATTTGTGTGCAGTAACAAAACAAACGACCATAGGGGAGGAATTGGAAAAGAGTACAAACCTGGCCAACCCACTGTCTGAGACCCGTAATATGGGCCCTAACTTGCTCCGGAGTAAACAATTCAGTCAACGACACGCCCTTTATTTTAGGCTTCCCAGACTTGGTTCCAGCTGGATTTTCCGCAGTCTGCATAGCGTTTTCTTGTTTAGCCGGATCAGATTCTTTCTCAAGTTTAACGCTTCCTTGCTTAGCTAAACCAGCAGGCTCATTATAAGGGGCAGGCACACCATCCTGCCTCTGATTGCAGTTCTCCTCAAAACTATCCTTCATCTCATCAAGATTCCCTTGTCCGGAACTTAAAGGAGCTTCCATTTTCACTTCGGTAAACTCAGATTTGATTGGCATAGAAATTTCACTATGTTGGTAATCCTGAATCTGTATATCCTGGGATACATGGGGTTCATTATTTGAAGAAACTGTTACTGCATTACTTACAGAATCAGGAACAATAGGTTGAGAGGACTGCTCTATCTTCAAGCGTTTCATAGATGGTTGCGGATCTTCAGAAGTTTCAACAACTGGAGGCGTCTTAGTCATCAACCTAGTAGAAGTGTCGACGCTATCATAGGCTTTAGAAGATCCATTTATTGATTTCTGGACACCAGATTCAGGAAATTGGGTCAGCACCTTATTATGTGTCTGAATATAATTCTTGACAGGAACACAAACCGGGCAAGCTGAATCAGAGCAACTCCTGTGATGACGAACCAGCTTTTTGGTGCGAGGACATTGAGGAATAGGGCATTGCTCGTCATGGCATCTTCCAATATGCTTCAACAATCTTTGAGCTGCTAAACAATGAAATTCTTTACATTTCCCTTCAGGAGATGGACATTTACGAGCATGGCGCAAGAACAAAAGCCATTTCTGTTGATTTCTGAACCGCTCATGAATTTCGGGATTAGATGTGCTTCTCGAAGCAACAGTTTGGCCAATATTAGGTCCTTCCGAAGAAAGATTATTACACTGAGCTTCATCTTGCCCAGATAATCTCTGACGGAAATCTTCTTGGACATGCTGCTCTTGTGACATATGAACCTGCCTCTGACTCCCATCTTGCAATTGAGAACGCCATTGACCCTGAAGTGCTGGTTCTGATTGAGCTCCAACAGAAAGAGAACTGAAATCATTTCGAGTCTCTGCAATCAATTGGTGAGGATGCAACATTTGCTGCATTTGCTGAGACGTTTGGGCCAACGACGAGGAGAGATCATGCTGACCAGATGAGTTATGCTGAGCATTCCTCAAGCGATCTTCAGCAGACTGCTGATGGTATTGATTCTGCATCTCTGACATTTGGAACTGATCTGTTTGTGAGTGCATAACTTCATTATCACGCTTTGCTTGACTGCTTAGGTCAGATATCATTGGAGACTGAACAAAACCATCAGTACTTGACAAATGCTGGGCTTGCTGATTTTGCTGCTTCTGTTGTCGTTGATGGTGAGCTAATTGCTGCTGCTGTTGAAATTGACTAGGTTGCTGCTGAAATTGCTGGTGCTGATGAGATTGAAGCATACCGTCTCTTGAAGAATTTTGGAAACTCATCTTATCCAATTGATCAATTTGTTGAGGCTTCACGTGGACACTTTGTTGTTGACTATGCATATTGGACTGATTACTTATAAGTGGAGAGCTGGTCTTGGATACAGGTGTCATGCTGACTGAATTCAAATTTTGAGGATTCATCACTGACCCAACAGAAGCTGCTCCACCGTAGTAATTTCCAGACCCAAAAGAATCAGCATTGTTTATGCCATAGCCATCACCTGCGTATAAATCATTGATTGGTCAGGCAAGTATTATGTTATGGTGAAGTTCTCAAATATTGCGTAAACCAGAACCTGCAATTTTATAGATGTATAGTAGACCTATGATTTATGGATACATACTATACACCTGTGTACTCATGCGCACACAAAAACGTAGGAAAGAAAGCATACCTTGCATTACAGGCCGCTGATGCGGATCAAAGTGTTGCTGTAAGGGCTTGGAAGAATTGGCATAAGCTGAGGAGGAGTTCAGATAGCTATCTGAAATGCCAGTTTCGTTAACAATTGGTAGATTGTTTGCGATTGTTCCCATTCCACCATTTATAGCCCCATTTGACACCCCATATGATTTCTGCTGCAAGCCAGACCTCATTCCACTTGTCCCTTGGCTGCCAAGGTTATGAAGCATACGGCTGTTTTGACCGCCAATATGCTGTTTTTGCTGTTGTGGTTGCGTTAGCATTGAAGTATCAACAGTAGAGAACCCACCACTATTACTAGAGGATTCCAAATTTATGTAAGACTGATTTGTATTGTTGTTAAACCCAGGAGTAGGAATCATTTGGCTTGCAATTCTTTGTGCACCCATTGACGACATGTTTCCTCCAGAGCCAATGGAGAAATTGCCAGGAGACTGCTGATATCCGTTAGACATAGAACCTACAAAAGAAGATTTTGTAACAGTGATTTGAAGACTTACTGATTTAGGGGAAAGATGATAAAATTATGTTTACCATCAGCTCTACTGTACGAACCATGTAAGCCACCACCTGGCAACATGTTTCCTGTGCTGACTGGTGTGGCCGACATGCTAGTAGTTCCACCAGTCGTATTCATAGAAGCATCCACGGAAGAATTAGCCATCATATTTGAGTTCCCACTGTGTGACATGCCAGGAGTCGGTATCATCGTGCCAACAGGAGAAGAAGAATTAACAAGCTGTGGATACTGTTGGCTCTGATTGGTCTGAGTAGGACGCTTGATCAAATTATGCAAACGGCTCTCTAACGTGTCCAGGTTCATATAATCCTCCTAAAATAGTATCCGAAAAATTCAGGGCATAAAAAAATTAAAAAGAAAAAAGAAAAAAGCATGTGCGCACACAGTTGACAAGAAGTTATCAAAAGTTTTCATCTTCTAACAAAAAACAATGTCATCATATGTTTAATTGCAAACAAGAATCATATAGGATGAGAACAATTTAAAAATACTCAAAGATCTGACTTGAAGAATCATCTATGAACATAGATATATTCCAACAAAAAGAAATTTTGTATATGAGAAAGGTGGGACTACTTCCAATAAATAGTCTAAATGGGTAAGTGACTAGAACAGAAAAGAAAAGAAACCTTGGTGACAGCTGATCTCAACAAACCCTCCTCCAAGCGTTTGACAACATCCCTGAACTTCCTTTCATTCATCGGCTGGGGAAGTGGTCGCTGCTGTATAACATGGCAGCTGGAAAGGAGGATGGTAACATCAGTACTCATTTAAAAATTTACTTAAACAGCAAAAGCAGAATCCAACCGAGAACAAAGAAGACAAAGGGGCAGTATGAAACATGCTAAGAAAGAGGTCAAAACAAATAAATAAAAGAATAACAATAACAGAAAAATAAAAGAAGCATTTTGATGAGGAACCAAAGGAAATGATTCTTACATCTTCTCTTGCATAAATTGACGTGCTCTGATGAGCTCGGGGTCCATACTGGACATGGCACGAGGAGGCCCCCCTACATTTTGCATTTGGGAAGGAACATTTCCGTTATGTTGGGGAAGCACAGGCAACTGAGAACCTGCCTGATTGGGCACCTGCCCAGATATTTGTCCCGACATATGTGCCTGTGCATTCATCTTCTTTATCCTTCACGATGCTGACTCTAAGTATCAAGTACCACATGACTTAGAAAGAAAACCTTTACAGTTGCACCACCTACTCATCTTTAGCTATCACAGACTCCCTCCATACTGTAAACATAGTTGCACACAAGCATATCATATAACTCAATCAACCACAACACATAGTACTTCTCTATATGTAAGAAAACAGCAAAAGCTAAATGAGCATATACTGACATTGCAACTGCTTACATAAAGGAACATCCTTTACTATGGATTCATTGACATTGCAAGTGATCCAAAAAAAAAACACATAAAAATGTGACTCCAATTACTATTCCAAGATGAAAACTTTGCAATCAGTATCGAATTAAGCACACTCAATTGCAACTTCCATCAGCTCAATAAACACAATGAGATGGTAAAAAATTGAGCTTGCGGTATCAATCAGCAAAACACAAAATTGGGGGCAAATGATCGTAATCAAAATCTACACAGTCGGAAAGGGTAATTAAGTAATTCAATACCAAATTGAATTCCCAATTCGAAGTTCCAATCTTTCGAGTCAGTAGCCCTAAAACACAGAATCAAATCGAGTAATCAAAAAACCCTAGAAAATGCACACGAACCTGAAATCAATCGAAGCAGCGATCGGAGCTCGGAATTGATAGAGGGCTTCGAAAACCCACGACCGGAATCAGCTACGGCGATCGGCGATTGCAGAAATTACAGAGCCACAAGGAATGAAGATGTAGAGATTAGAGGGTCGTATGGTAGCGTCTCGAGAATGGTCTCTTCCCAAGCAAGGCACACGTGCGAATTGACACGAAGCAGTCTGAAATCGAGGACGAAGAAATAGGAAGAAGGATGAAAGATGGGTCCGAGAAGAAGAGGGTCAGAATTGTTTCGGACTTGGGTTTTTTTGGGGCTCAAATCTCAATTTGCTCAATTTGCTCAATTTGGGGATTAATCCGATTTGGAACTGTAATTGCAAAAAAAAAAAAAAAAAAAAAATTATAATAATAATAACAATAAATTTTTTTATTTATGATTTTTGATTAAGATTTTTTCTTTTTGTGTTTGTCACCTAAGCACTAAGCAGTAAGCAAAACAAAATTGAAATCAGGAGAAAAATGAATGAATGCACACACAGTGACGACAAGAGGACGCAGATAGAGAAGATGGGGGTGATTCCTCCCTAGTCCACTGTCCACACCATGAAACTAGTTAAGTTTACATATATGCCCCTGGTTATATCCATAATCATATTATGTCATGCGATCATATAGAAGAAAAGATACTTAAACCGGTAAAGGAAAAACAAAGAAGTAGCAAATTTTATAAGACTCACTGACTCACCCAAGATCTTCTGGTATGCAGTTTTCTTCTTATTTTCGTTACATAGAAGCGCAAAATGTTTTAGAACAAGAAAGAAAAGATAAACAATAAGTGAATCTTGTTTTCAAAAAAAAAAAAAAAAGTGAATCTCGAAATACTCACACGAGATCTTCTAAATGAGAAGCTTCATCCAAGTAGTCTAGGAGAGCAAGAGTAGCATGAGGAGGGCGATGTTGGAGATGACTCCATTGCTCCATGAGATTAGCTATTTATTCATAATTTTAGATGCAGTGCATTTTGCTCTTTTGGAAAAATGGTAATTCGAAATTAATGAAATATGGCAAAAAAAAGAAAGTCTTGGAAGGAATATAAATGATATATTTTCAAAAATTGTGGTTAGAAAATCTCTCATTATTACATTTATTCTACTTTTCTAATTTTGGAAGATTTCTATATAGTCAATATTTGAGATGAACATAAGTTTTGTGTAGTTGAATTTACGAAAACTCGACGTAAACTCTCGCTTTAATAAATTGCTAGAGGATTACGAATTAATCTATCGAAAGCAAATCAACCAACTAATTAATTATCGAACATGCATAAAAAGAAAATAGTCATTGGTTTTTTTCTCCATGATCAATTGTCACAACCACCACTCAACTCAGGTCTTTTCTTCACTTTGCTTTAAACGGTGACACATTTGTTTACCTAGAATTAATACAGAAATAAGATAAGTTATTTAAATACATAATTTTCTTAGCGTTACTAACACAAACTCATATTAGAATGGAAGTGGATCTTGCAAAAAACACCAATGAATGTGTTTTGTAGTTAAATTACTTACGAGAAGTAGGTAGTAGACTAGTAGTAAACTATTTCTCTAGAATGATTTATTTTTCAATATTATTCTTAGGTACTTGAAATCACCTGTAATTTTATATACATTTCATATAGTTAGTAACAGTGGTAGAACCACAATTTTCACTTAGGGGTCCGAGTTCGATAATAAAAGACTCTATTTAGATTTATTTTAATAGCTATGTTAAATGTAGCAGTATTTGTACATCATTTCTTATGAAGTTTTTATTAAGTATCAGTAAAGACACTCATACGAAAATAATTAGGTAAAATTGATGATAACATGACATTAATTTAGATGTTTAAACCTAAAAATCTTATAGAACCGTATACTTTTTTTTTTTTTTAGAAAAACAGAACCATATACCCTTATATTGATCAACATGAAAAAAATTGAGAATGATAAATTAGTTCCGCACCATAATCCATACTCCATGTAAAGGCACAAAATTGATGTAAACTTTCCTTAACATCTGTAGCATTAGTGTATATAATTTTTTTTATTAATATGACCAATTGTTATGGAGAAACTAACTGTTAATTATTTATGGTTTTCAATTAACTATAATAAAATATCAATTATAAGTAGTCATGTTTCTGTCTGTTGAGTTTACTTTTTTTTGTTTTTCTTTTGGTGGTAGGGGGTTTCACCTTTCGGAATAAACTAACATCAAACAACTTTGATTCCTACAACACATCAAATCACCAGCTCTGTCTGAAACCCAAGGGGGGTCCCCGGACCCCGTCGAGCCTGGACGTAGTTCCGCCCCTGGTTAGTAAGAAATGCAAATGAAGCAGTATCATGGTTTTTTTGGTTGCACAAAAGAAACTATTGCAACAACATGAAAGCAAAGTTCGATTATTGTTACTCTTTAATAGATGACATTCCGAGTGACACATATTGTCTTCAATTAAGTTTTATTTAATATCATCAAAGTTATTTTGTTGTGTAGTTTTAGATTGTGAATTAATCAACATATTATTATTTTTAGATTCATTTAAGGCATTGCTTGTCATTGGAAAATGTATGTTCATTTTTTTTTTTTTTGGGAATCAACAAGGGTCATGCTGCAATTCATACAAGGTGATAAATATACTAATACAACCGAAACATCTGTCTAGATTATATTTCTTACTATTTACAATAAGTTAAACATGAGATAATTAAACATTTACATGTAGCTAGAAAGATCAAATTTTATGTGCATTCACGACTAGTTGGAAAGTCACCGTCAAGTTCTTCTTTTGGGAGCTTATTCTAAATGATTTGTTCACATTTTACAACAGTTGTCACAAAATATGATTTAGAGAAGCTATAGATGCAAAATGTTAAACTACGTCAAACATTTTCATCCTTCATTTGCTAATAATTGTTTCTTCTCATAAATTTGTTAATTTCAACAATCTATCAGATACATGGCGCTCCAAGGAGGTAGGGGGTTCACCTTTCAGAATAAACTAATATTAGACAACTTTGATTCCTGCAACACATCAAATCACCAGCTCTATCTGAAACCCCAAGGGGGTTTGGACCGCGTCGAGCCTCCTGGCCCGTGGTTAGTAAGGTATGCAAATGAAGCAGTATCATGGTTTTCTTGGTTGCAGAAAAGAAACTATTGGAACAACACGAAAGCAAAGTTCGATTATATTCAGAAGAAAGCTGATTGCAGTGCACATTTTCTGAATCCGATTCATAAACATAATTGTATCGATGATGTGAGTAGAAATAGTATTATCTGTTTTATCTACACTAATGTGTTTTCAGTGATTTACCTTACAGATTTATCTAAGCTGATACCTATTTATATGCATTAGAAATGCGTTTTTTGGGCCAACAAAGATCTAATCGAATTTAAACATCATAGAGTATATGGCATGAAGACTGTTATCAACATGAAGCATTTTTACAAAAATGCAACATTGGGTAAACTAGAAGGGAACAAGTAAAAACCAAGCATTGCACTGAAGTATGCAAAGAAAGTTGGCGTTTTAACTGAAAAAACATACATGAAGAAGAAAGTAAGTTCTTTAATTTTATATTTTACGTATTTTATAGCTAGAATCATTTTTTCACATTCTAATTATTTACAAGTGATCCAGCCTAGACTCATTATGATTAAGAATTATAAGCCAATACAAGAAAAACTTAACATTCTGGAAAACAGTCTATAACAATCCCTATTGGGGGAGCTGATGGTCATACCTGGAGTAGAGGATTACAAGGGAGGTATCTTACGACATGAGGAGGTTGTTCAAAAGTTTAAGAGAAATAAAAGATTTCACTGCCAGTACTGTAGACAATGAAAGTTTGTGTGTTCTATTAAATTTGAAATGTTTTCAAATGAGTTGAGGTTCTTATTCTTATGTTTATCTTTTATAGGAAAATAAAAATCATATCATTGTGATAAATGTATGGAAACAAACCTCTTATCCAATGACTGTGTCATAAAACGCAGATATGAAGACAAACCTCCTATCCAGGCTCCATTATAATCTCTAAGCGCACCATCCTCTATCAACATTTAGTTTACACATCCTATATCATGTTTTGATCAATCAGTTGAAGAACAACTTACTAGTGACAAATCTAGCCAGAGTTGATTGATTTCTCACCCATAAGTCATATAAGGATTTTTTAATTTTTAGGTAAAATGCTCATTTAGTCAAAAATAAGGATATAAGAGCCCATTTGAATGATAATTTTATTCTCATGCCCATGCCAATGATTCTTATGAAAAAGACTCAGCTAACCCTCATTCAACTAACTTATCTCTCACCACTATCTCACCTCGATCAATCTGAGACTTATCACCTCTCTCTCTCTCTAGACCTCCACCACCACTTTGAAGTGTAATCTCTTCCTCACCACCGGCAAGGGTTCCGATGACAGCCACAGTAGCCACGCCGCGTTCCTCGTTGTCTGCACCGTCGTTGACGTCGTCGTCATCAGCCTTCGCTGCAAACTTCGTCATCAGTAACGACGGCACCACCGTCCTCAAGAATCTGGCGTTTGTTTCGGATCCAAAACTCAAGGTTCTCCGATGTTCTCCAGTGACGATGTAGCGAAGCTCCCTTCGGCTACGTCAAGGACGTCCCGCCTGTACTCGTCTTGGATCTGCTCCTCGACTGGGCCAACGAGCAGGTTCATAGGCAGCCTCCGCCTCCGCCTCCATGGCCAGATTGAAGGCGTCGGGTGTGTGGTGAGGGAGGTGAAGCAGTTTCGATGAGGGAGGAGTAGGTACGGTGAAGGAAGACGCATGGTAAGGGAGTAGATCCGGTGTGTGAGGGTGCATGGCTCTGCGGTAGGTGTAGTTGTATTTTTATAGCTGATAGGTAGCTTGATTATTCGTGTTGTAGTTTTGACTGATTATTGGCGGTCAATAACTCGATTATGTTTTAATATTTCTTCTTTTCTATTACAATAAGTTGAAATAAGTTGATTATTGGGGATGAGTAACCAAGTTATTGGGAGTCAGTAACCGATTATTGGGGGTCAGTAACTGAGTTATCAGTGACCGAAATCCGACGACCGGAGAAAATTTGAGTTACTAGGGGTCAATAACCGACGACCGAAGTTGAAATAGTTGATTATTAAGGGTCAGTAACCGATTATTGGGGGTCAGTAACCAAGTTATTGGCGGTCAGTAACTGGTTATTGGGGGTCAGTAACCGAGTCACCGGTGACCGAAATCCAACGACCGGAGAAAATCTGAGTTACTAGGGGTCAATAACCAGCGACCGAAGAAATTCCGGCAACCGATGACCGAAGTTCGATGAGGTTTCGGCAAAGTCTTCTCACTCTTTCACTTTCTCTCTCCTTATACATGTTGAAATGATGAGGGTAAAATTGTCTTAAAAATATACAAAATTATTATTTTATTATGACTTTAATATAGATTTGTGTATTTGAGCACAAATAAGAACACTTTATATTGGAATGAGCTCATGTCTATTAAATTCATTAGAATGAGCAATAAGAGGTTTAAATTAGTATTACATGAGCATTTTTCCTTTTTTTATATTTGAGAAATTTTCTCCATTGTACTAGCATATGTGGGGAAAATGCCCATTTGCACAAAAAAATAAAAGTGAAACCTCATTCGAATAATAATAAGAATTTTGACCCCAATTGAATGAGAAATTAACTTCTTTGTACCCAAATGCACAAATCTTTATTAAATTCATAATAAAATAATATTTTTAGACACTTTTACCCTTGTGTCTTATACACACTCAAAGAGAGAAAATTGAAGAGAGAGAAGACTTTGCCAGAGCCTTGGCGGACTCCGGTGACCGGTCCACTGACTCCGGTCGCCGGAATCCGGTCTCCAAAATATTACTGACCCCCAGTAAACTTCTTATCCACCTCAATAACATATTACTGACCCCAGTAAACTTCTCATCGACCCCAATAACATATTACTGACCCCCAGAAAACTTCTTCTCCACCCCAATAATATATTACTGACTCCCAGTAAATTTTTTATCCACCCCAATAACATATTACTGAACCCCAGTAAACTTCTTATCCACCCTAAAACCGATTCACCTTCACCAATTTACCTTCACCAATTCACTTGCACCCCAATAACATATTATTGACCCCCAATAAACTCCTTATCCACCCTAAGAACATATTACTGACCCCCTGTAAACTTACTATCCACCCCAAAACCGATTCACCTTCACTAATTTACCTTCACCAATTCACCTGCACCAAGCCCAGTCTTCATGTGAAGTTTCCAGATCGGGGATCAGAGAGAGAGAGAGAGAGAGAGAGCCTCGTCGACGTCTTCATGTCCGATCTGGAGAGAGAGAGGAGAGAGAAGTTTCCAGATCGAGGATCGAAGAGAGAGAGAGATCTAGCCTCGTCGACGCCAAGTCCTCTTCACGTCGTCAGAGAAACCACCCAAACGATGCCATTGTCGCTCCCCTTCGTCGTCACTCTCAACTGCATCGATGACTTTGCCATGGAGCAGGACTACTTGTCCGACGTCGCCACCGTGGAACACGTCCGTCTCCAGTCCCTCGCATACCTCCCATGCGCCGCCCAGCGTCGGCTGCATCCGTCTCTGTCTCGGTTCTGCTGACAGGGCTCTGGTCTCGCCCTCGTCGCCGATTTGGAGATTCGGCTGGTTCATGTGGATGCCTCCTGCGTGGAGGAGATTACTGGAGAGAGAGAGAGAGAGAGAGAGAGAGAGAGAGAGAGAGAGAGAGAGAGAGAGAGAACATATCGTGAATGAGAGGTGTAGGGAGAGTTTTGAAATAGTTAGGTTAGGGATAAAGAAGTAATTTTGGTAAGATTAATTGAAATGTGCAATGAATTTTTTTTTATTGAAATGGGCAATAAGACCCAATAATTAGTACCAAATGGGCATTATTCCAGCATATGTGTATATGACGCGTTATTATAGAATTATGTTTTTCTACGTCGTTATATAGAAATGATGACATATACTTACCAGTTATTGTTACTCTTTGATAGATGACATTTTCTTAGAGTGACACATAATGTCTTCAATTAAGTTTTATTTAAAATCATCAAAATTGTTTTGTTGTGTAGTTTTAGATTGCGAATTAATCAACATATTATTTTTAGATTCATTTAAGGCATTGCTTGTTATTGGATAATGTATGTTCATTTTTTTGGAATCAACAAGGGTCATGCTGCAATTCATACGAGGTGATAATTATGCTAATATAACCGAAACATTTGTCTAGATCCTCTTTCATACTATTTACAACAAGTTAAACATGAGATGATTAAACAGTTACATGTAGCTAGAGAGATCAAATCTTCTGCGCATTCACAACTAGTTAGAAAGTCACTGTCAAGTTCTTCTTTTGAGAGCTTCTTCTAAATGATTTGTTCATATTTTACAACAGTTATCACAAAATATGATTTAGAGAAGCTCTAGATGCAAAATGTTGAACTACGTCAAACATTTTCATTCTTCATTTGCTAATAATTGCTTCTTTTCATAAATTTGTTATATTCTACAATCCATCAGATACATGGCGCTCCAAGGAGGTATTAACCATATTGACATCTACATATCGATTGTTTCCTTATTCAAGTACCCTAATTCTAACTCTAATGTCTCCTTTGATTTGTGGAAATGAAAGTAATTCTTGTTTTTCTTTTTGTGGGTTGAGAAGTTTTTCACTCCAATATTTAGCAACGTGAGGCTTCATTTATTTCTATGGTCGCATTCGAATAGTTATATTGCATCAAGGGATATGTGAGGCAAGACAATCGTTATTTAATAATTAGGGTCCGGATCAAGGACACTTTTTTTTTTGACACTATTTTTACGCTTGTTTTTATCTCTTAGATTTAAGTAGATCTAATGATTGTTATTAATTTTGTGTATGATTTGGCAAGTAACGTGACACAAAAGCGCTCCGTCTCTCTCGGAGTTGAGGAATCCCAAACCCTAAGGTTTACCAGCGAGGCGGTGACATCAATCGACTGCGGGTCCTTCAGGCGGCTTTCGGCGAAGGCGACGACGTCGATTGACTATGGAGTGGAGGTTGTGAAGGTTAGGTTTTGAAGGTTATTCTCCGGTTAGGGTTGTTTTCGGCGGCGATTTTGAGAGAGCTAATCAAGATCGGGCTAGTGTTTTTGAGAAGGCGAAGGCAGGGCAGTTGTCGACAAGCGGCTCTTAACGTCGGCATTTATTGCTCAAAGGTGGAGAGGGAAGCGTGAACCAGTCAAAACCAGGCGATTCTGCGAGTTTTCTGGTTTGATCCAGGTTTGTGAGGAGGTGCTCTAGTTTTCTTAGCGGCGGCGTTCTGACAGGTAGTGGCGATTATGGCTTTCATGGCAGAAGAGCCACCAGACTAAAATTGTGGTCGGATGAGTTCTCAACAAGCTTGTCGTCGGGGTCGAACCAAAAGGGAAAGAGGAGGAGCAGGTCAGGTACCTGGGCCTCAGTCTGCTGGGCTGTTGTTTGCAGTATGGTGGGCTGAGCTTCTGGGCCCAACTTTCTGTTTTCTTTTCAATCTGTTGTTGGCTTTAGTGAGGCTTGTTGTAGGCTCTAAACAAGATCCCTACTAAATTCCAAACGTAATTTATCTCTCTAGTTAAATGATGAAAGTTACATCAATGGGTCTTAGGCCTCTACTCGTTGAGAGATTGGTTATGTTGGGGGTGAGGTAGGTTATTATACTTTCTAGTATTTCATATCCACTTTTTTGGACATAGCTTTGCGGTTGTATTTTCAATTCTTAGTTTGTAGTTTGTATTAAGTACTTTATTTTGTGTGTAAGTAGTTCTCGGATTACTCAGGCATTGATCGCTTCACGGTCGTTATAGACTTTAAGCCTAATGGAGTAATTCCAGTATTTCAAAAAAAAAAAGGCAACGTGACACCAATATCATTTCCAAATAAAAAGATAAATATATTCACTTTTTAAATATATTTAGGTGAATATTTTCCTTCAGAAAGCACAAATAAAGAAAAAATTACACGATTGAACTCCATCTTCTTCTTCTTGAAGAAAAGGAGAAGAATAGTGTGATATATGTCTGTAAATCATGAACCAAATTCAGACAAAAAAATAGTAATCAATGAACCAAATACACGAATCATAGCCTTTTGCTTCTCTATGAGATATTCTAAAATCAAAGAATTGGTCTGATCATTTTCTATATCCGATCCCTAATCTCATTGCAGAGGTATAATCGATTTCAATCGATTGGATTCATATTCAGTTGATTTGGTTGCTAGTTAAAAGAAAGATTAATATATTGTGGAAGTTGAATTTGATATGGTCAATGCATTTTTGTCATTGTCGTAGAAGAACACCATTCTTCAGAATTTCAACCATGTAAATCGATAATTTCTGTGATTTTCTTATAGAAATAAAAGTTTGTTTAAGTAACTTTATTTTTCATTTTCAATTTCAATTATGCAAAATAATATTGGTGTCATGTCACTTGCCAAATCATACGTAAAGTTAATAATAATCATTAGATCTACTTAAATCCAAGAGATAAAAACAAGTGTAAAAAAGAGTGTCAAAAAAAATGTCAATCCATCCGGACCCATAACTAGGTCGAAAAGATGATCTTTAACTTGAGGCCAATAGGCTTGGTAGAACTTTGCATGAATACCATTAGGTCCAGGAGATTTAGGAGGGTTAATCTCATGGACAGCTTTATAAACTTCCATCATCGACACAGGTGCAAGTAATGCTTGATTGTCATCATCATTGATACAATTAGGAAGATGATGGTTCATTATGAAGAAGAAGAAGAACGTCTAGCAAAAGATTGGACCAAAATGTGGCCAATTTGGTGTTTGTCGGAAGTCCAAAGACCAGTATCATCTTTTAGCCGAAGAATTTGATTACGTTTATGACGAATAGTAGCATGCATTTGATAGAATTTGGTATTTTTGTCTCCTAACTGCAGCCATTTAGCTTTAGATCTTTGAGCCCAGAATTGCTCCTCTTGTTTTTGCAATTGTTCTAATTTAAGAGTTAGTTGCAGTTGTTGTTGTCTTATGTTGACAACACCATTATACTAGTATACCCAATTAAGCTGCTTCAATTTAAATATAAAAATCATGTTGAAGACGATGACCGTAACATCTGAACATATACAAATTTCATTTAGAGATTTTTAAATTGTGCCCCACTAAGCTTGTAGTTCTGGCTCCGCCACTGCCTAGACCCTCTTTCCAATTGTCTGTCACAACCGGAGTTCATACCAGCAGGGGCAAGAAGTTCAATTATATGTTGTTGGTCGAGGTTTAGGAGGTATATAATATGAACTCCCCAAGTCGATTGGAGTGTGCATCAATGGGTTCCATCTATCAAATATTAATCGCCCCCCTCGGCCAATTCTTCCACGGAATTTAAGAGGTGGTGTGGATCCTCCATTTTTCGTTGAAGAATCTGATGGTGGTACAATGCCTGCAGCTGCCAACTTCTCTGGAACTAGAGGTTTTGTAAATAACAGAACTGGCTCAAGGGGATCCTACATGAACCATAGAACAGATTATTCACTGGTGAATAACAATGCAACTGCCTGATATATCTATAATAACTAGCCTACTGGTCATGACTACAACATCTACATGGTAGCCTACTAGATATTGCAGTCATGACTGGGGGAACTCTCAGCTATCACTTGGAGATATCTTTACTGCATAGTTAGGAAATAAGAAAGGAACGGGAATAAGGAAAGAGCAGTCTGAAGATTATCAAAGTACCATTTTATGAAGCCACCCTTGTGGTGCATGCCGACGCCTAAAATCCTGCTTCATGGTTCCTGTTGGAACCATGATCAAGTTGGGTTCTGGTAAAGGCGGATTAGGCATTGCAGAAGGTCGTGTACGGGGCCGACTGTTTTCGAAGTCATCTGAATCAATAAGTTCATCCTCACTTGAAACAAACTTGGAAGACATAGGAGGAAAGCCAGGTAGGATTAAACTATCTTCCAGGAGCAAAGTCTCATGCTGAAAACACAGTAAAAAAAATCATCAACAGATGTTAAGCTAAACATTTTTAGTTTTACTATAATATTTTCTATCTTTTGGGTGGGCTAGGGGGTTCCACTGTGAAGGAAGAACATAGATTAATAGAGGAACCAAAAAGAATACCTTGTACTTCATTTGATTTACTTGAAGCTCAACTTCAGCTTCCATGACTGACCTCTTTTTTTCTTCTCTCTGTATTATACATAAGCAGTCAGCAGCAAAGAAGACAAAGTTCACCACTTATAACACCACTCAGTTCACATTTCAATAAGAGCACCTTGATTAAAGCCTCCACAATGGTCTTGGCTTGCTCCAGGTTGCGCCTAACCTGAGAATGATCAATATAAAAACAGATATAGCAGTTAATATCAATAAAAATATTGTCCAGGAACTATTTTCTTCTAAGGAAACTTACAGAAATTTCACTTACTAAAACCAAACCCATTTTGGCTATTATATTATATGTGTGTGTGTGTGTGTGTGTGTGCATATATATGTGTGTATACTATCACTATAAATACAATTCCCATCACTGATTTCTACAAATATTAGCAAGTCATAACCATCAATTGAAGACAACAGTTAACTGAAACATATACGTCAAGAATCTTGTGGTGTAACTGACAATATGAAATATTCACAAATCAAGGTCCACAGGACACACCCCAAAACATCCGATACACAGAAGAATCTGGTGTATCAAACAAATGTTTGATGCCATCATGAGGCGCCAAACTCAGATGGAAGTACTCGACAACCGACTCACATATAATTGGCACATTAAATTTCAACATAATGACAAACACTGCTCGTAACCAAATAGATTCATTTAAGACATTGGCAAAAAATGGAAGTTGCAATGAAATGCTAGCCCATATTGTCAGTTTGTTAGTTTCCATCATCCTAGCCTACATCATCTACATGTTATCTAGCTCCTTCTTGTTCCTTTCTACTGCATGAATATAATTGTAACTTTCTATGCCTTGGGATAATGGCAACGCTTCTTGTATATATAAGAATTGCCTTATTCGGAAAAAGCCTTGTGCTTTGAAAATTCTATCTTGTGGGATCGTGAGGTTGGCATTTCAGGTTAGTGTCCTTGCTTCTATAGAGCCACATCCAGAACCTTTATAAGGAATATAGGAAGAATCACCTCAAAACCTAACTTTACTTCAAGACAGAGGAGAAGAAAATGGATAACCAACAATTTGAGCATGCCCATCCTTACTTCAAGACCATGCCCTCATGCCCAAGATCTAAGAACTAATCCATTTGAGCACCCAAACACTCGTACAAGCCCATCCTTAAAAAGCATAAGAATCAGAAAAGCAAAAAAAAAAAGAAATTTAAAAAGCAGTCTAACCTGGCGAAGCTTTTCAAATGATTGCACATTGTTTTCCCTTCTCTGCATCTGAAAACAGGACCAATGTTAAGCAAAACAAATCTGTTTTCAGAATAACTAAAAGATTCTTCACCCAAGGAATAGGTAACAGAAAACATGTTTGCTACTTACCCTTCTTGTGTGCAGTCTGTGGGTTTTCTCCCTCGGCCTAAAGACATTGTATGGGTTGGTATCATTAACCGGTGGAGGAGGCTGTACAAAAAAATGTAGATGAGAATCAAGATGCTACTAGCTGATTTATACAATCCAGCGGTAAATTATTTCATGCAATTCTAACAAGGAGATAATCTGTAAAAAATAGTTTTCATTAATCTGCAAACAGATACAGCCATGTAGGTATCAACTATTTGTAACATGAGTTAAACTTGAACAAAAATATTCAATTTTCCTCCCCATGTAGTTGTATAGACTACTAGAAACATTAACAACTAGCAATTAGTCACTGCATAGATTAACCATCTAGCTCCCTAGTCCATTACATTGTTTAGTTAGATGGCCAGGTGGCCAGCACAACATATATATAAATTACTAGATAATTGAAGGCAGCAGTAATAAAGATCTAAACTGTGACAGATCAAATAAGGCTCTTGACAACTAGATGATCAAGGTCAATTATTTAATCATTTTTATGGTGCAGTATTGATCCAACCAGTGCGCCTTAAAATCAGACAATATAAGCACACAATTAAGTGAGTAAACTACCTGCAAACGTCGCAAGATAGGCTTCTGCCATCTTTCACGCTGCCACAATAAATGAAAAGAATCAAGTCATAGCACCATTAGTTACAAATTAGTACTGAAACTCATTCCAGGAAATATTATAAAAGTAAAAAAAAAGTAACTGCCAGTAAAAGAAAGGTAACATGCACCAATTGGTCAATTCCGTAAAAAAGTATCACAGATTCCGTTATTCACGTACCTTATCTTTCCAATACTCGTAAACAGACCGGATAACAGCATATCTGAGGGGACCTCGTAGAGCCTATAACCAAGGAAGACAAAACTCCATCAAATACAAAAACCATTACAGGTGATTCAATGGGACTGTGAATTGAAGGATAAGTATCAACACACAGATGGATAGATCTCTGAATACCAAAAAGAAAAACAAGTACAACTGCCATGTTTAATGAAAGACGATCAGAAGCTATTTTTTGTCCTTTAAGAAAAGAAAAAAGAAAAAAGCTTTAGTAAACAGAAAAACAGCAACTTCTTAGTAACATGAAGCTAGGTACCTCATGTCTCATTTTAAGACCCTAGAAAACCAATCTGACAAACAATTAAAATGCAACCACTGAAAGCAAAAGAACTACTACCCAGCATTGACAACACTGGTCAAAGTTGTCAATGAAAGAAAGAATTTAAAACGTACAGCACCTCAGTAGCAACATCAAGTTGTAGAAGTACAGGGATTGGTGAAGCAAGAGTAGGAGTTATAACTCCTGCTCTCTCCCGCGCTTTGTGATCCAAAACCTCCAGCTTGAAAATAAGAGTCTCCAGCCTGTGCACACATTGACCATCAAGAAAACACTTGACACTCCAAGTTCGAAAAGCAGGACACCAATAAATCAACTTGATCCACTACTAAAATGCATCCAATGCTAAAATGAGTTAACTAATTTACTTACTCCTACTGCTACACTGGTCTTACAGACGCGTAACCATGCAAAGTAACAAGCATTACAGTAGGTTTCGTGTCGCTTACTTTTCGGGAGCAAGAATCTCCTCGTCACCGTTGAACTCCTCAAGCCAGTCCTCATCCTCATTGTCCAAATCATACTCCACAAACTCTCCGAGCTCCGCCCGGGCTGCGAAACAGACACAAACACACACATAACCAGTCAGCTAAATAACCGAAACTCAACTCGCAAACGAAAATCGACACCGCATTGGCGCCGGAGAAGCTAGAGTTGCACCTCCTCTGGCGCGGAGGTAGGAATTAGGCTGTGCAAAAGTGCGAGAGTAGTCTCTTTCATAAGTATCAACAACGACGAACTGAGGAGTGGGGATTTCTGGAGCTAGCTTCTTGGCGGGGGGAGGGTGGACCTCGATTTCGGTGGCTGAGGCGGAGTCGACGGCGGCGAGACGGAGGAGCTGAGAGTTGCGAGTGGAGGAGGGGGCTTCATCGTCTTCGAAGTCCTTGAAGGACTTGACCACGGGGAGCCGCTTGTGGATGTCGAGCGGACGAGGCCTGAAGGATAGCCTACTCATCTCTACTCATGCTCATGCCTCTGGTTAGGGTTTGGGGATTTGGAATTGGGAATTAGGGTTTGTGAATTTGGAATTGGGAATTAGGGTTTGGGTTGGATTGCGGTGTGTGAGGAATTAGAATCAGAACGAGTGAGGATCGGTGAAGCCCTAATGTGGGGATTCTGGGAGAGACAGTGAGAGAGATCGAGGTTGTGTTGGAGACGAAGAAGAGAGAAGTGGAGGATTGGATTAAATGGCCCAACCAACTACTTTCAGTTTTCAAGTCACCAATGGGCTTTCGCGCCAAACATTAAACGTCCTTTTACTTATTTATCTTTTTTTTGGTTAAATAAAAATGGTGACTAAAGCTCAGCTACCACTCAATTTTAGGTATGACCTCTCTCGGTGGATGTTGCTAGGAAAGACCTCATGTTACCAGAAGAATCCTTATAGGGTTCGCTCCATTTACGGCATAACATGCTTCTATTAGACCAATCCTATTGGGTATTTAATTTTTTTTTCTTTGTACAGATCATTTTCGGGTCTTGTTCTGTTGTTCCTGAAGGAGACCTAGTTGGTTCCACTTGTTCTTGAACCGAAATGGTCAAAATTGGGGCTGGGGGTGTGTTTAGAGATCAGAATGAAACCTGGATAAAAGGTTTTTCTTCAAACATGAATTACGGCAAAGTCGTTGAGGCCGAGACTTGCGGTATCTCATTAGGTTTTCTTCTTCTATCAGTTGAGTACATATATAAAATTATAGTGGAATGCAACTCCGAATTACAATTTTCTTCCTGTGATGAGTATTATCAATAGCTGCATTCAAATGAAAGATGGGTCTGAAGAATGTATTGTAGCTCATGTGTATTGTACACACATGATTTAACGGCGCTTTAGCCACTATAATGAACGGTAAAAACTACTTTTAACTCGCACACCGTCGTATTATGAATGAGGTTTTGCTTGTATGCAGTACACGCGTGTACAAGTTAAAGAGTTAAATTCAAGGCATTATAGTAACTGGGCTCTTGACCTGTGCTACAAAATTACAGTGTGTGTGTGTTGGTTGCGCATTAAAAGGTTCAGTATTGTAGTTATTTACAAGTTGTATATGAACAGAACAAGAAATTCCCCGATCAGGAACTGAAAGCTAACCTACATCTTTTGGGCCAATAACCTACAGCTTAAAACTGTGCAGATAGCTTCTGGCTTCAGTAACTAGTTTCTAGTATTTACGACTATGTGAATCACATCTGTACAAGCAACTCCAAAGGGGATGAGCTTGCTGATAGGCTTCTAGCAGCACACGAATGACACAATGCTGTCTAGAAATCCATTCCTTCCAAGATTGTAAAACCATACGTGTTGATATCACCCTACTCCATTGCCTAACATACTAAATCATGAACCGGATATCGACGAAGCTTCAACGATCTCTGACCTATTTGATATTACTTCGGTGCAGAATATTCCTACAACCCCAACCTTGGTCTTTTCCCAGTTCAATTGTAGAAGACAAAACCTGTAACAAGTTCTCCGCATCTTTGTGTTCTAGTTCTAAGTTAGTTTGAATGAGGGGAACAGTAGGATTGTTCCAACGCACCGCCCTTGTCCCACTGCTTCTTTTGGCTAGCTGGTTTTGGCGCAAAGGTGTATTTGAGCTGCTGCCGACTATATGCACTACTCCTTGATCACAGTCAGCGTGTATCACACTCTCCAAATGAATTTCTGATTCTATCACCCATTCGAGATCAGAAGGAACACCACGAAATTCAGGCTTACCCAGGTCCACCAAACTTGAGCAGCTTACAATCAAAACCAGTCTCTCTGTGATGATGACAAATTTACCAGCTTCTTTAAGCTTCTTGCATGTCACAAATATTTCATCCTTGAGCCTCAAACTACCATCTGCCTCAACAAGTACTGATGCTCCAACAGCTTCTTCCCAACAGTAAGGTCTTAAGGGATATTCTTGGCTTAGAGGCCTTGGAAGACGGACTCTAAAGCGCTGTTGTCTCGTTTGATAGATCCTACTTCGGTTTCTAATGCTCTGCGCAGTTTTTCCAGTAACTTCAAGAATACTAGCAGCCGGTTTGGCCACAAGTCCTGTAATGCCCAAAGCTATGCCTGCACGATAGATACTGAAAACATTAAAGCTTTGTCCAACAGCCCGGAAATCAACAACAATCATCAGTGTGTTTTAGGTGATTAAATCAATTAACCGGGGAATACAATGGAGACAAAGATGATAAGCTTATGATTGCTGCATCTGAGCAATAAGTTACCTGAGAGCACACCAGGAAGACCATGTTTCTCAGCTCCATTAATCGGTGATTGAAGAAGACCTGTGAGTCCCTGGAAATCGATAAAGTGAAAACAATTAAATTAACCTCAGCATCTAACATATTAATCCACATTATAATACACTAATTACATACCTCAAATACTTCATTGATGACACCTTTAGAGTGAGATGTTATACCAGTCTGTTGCTGTTGTACTTCTGAAACTGCTTGGTCATCAAACGTAAATGCCACAATTCCCTACAGAAAAAAATTAACATTTAAAAAAAAAAAATTAGGGTATGAACTACATAGATTGTATTAATTATACAAGCAGTTACCTTGTGTGCAGCTTTACTGAATTGGGTGGCAGCATCACTTATAGCATAGACAGTATTGCTTAGGAGACTAGTCGTGCCTTGTGCCATGCCAGTAATTAATCCAGTAGGGCTCTATCATAAGTAACAAAAATATTAATATCTCTACTATGGTCATAGGCTACACCAAATTTTAAACTTCCTAGTCTTCCCTTTGCTGCATACCAATAGCTTTGGTAAGTGACATGTTAAAGGGTAAAAAAGTAGGTAATGAACAATTTAACAGTTACTTCTAATATGAACATTGGGCATCTTTTTCTCTAGCTGTTATTTATCCATGTGAAGATAGGGCGTTTAAGGGCTAGTACTGATAAAAAGAGGAAAGGTCAAATATAACAAAAAGACTAACCTGAAAAATGCTTCTGGCAGGCACTGACAAGAAGTCTCTAATGCCAAGCCCTAAACTCCTCGCAAATCCCATGGGATTGCCAATTACACCGGCTGAACCAAACACCTGTAAGTTCAGCAAATTACAGGGTCATAAGCAGATTTTATCAATGCACTTTTTGATGGAGGTAAGACAGACTCGTATAAAATCAAATATTTTCAAGGATTATTATATATAAAGTACTAAGCTCCGAATCTAGCAGAAGAAAAACAGGTGTTGAAGTAACATATAATCGCAGACAAGTCTTTGAGTATATAGTGTCCTTGACAGATGGATCGAACAAGAGGTGCAAGTCAGTGAAAGATATATTAAAAGCCAGCATCAGGTTTTGCGGAAACTCATGCTTAATCTATTTCCCTCCAAACAGTAGAAGAGCTTAATCAACCCAGGTTACAAAGGTCTTTTAATTTTAATTTAGTATTACAGTATTATGTCTTATTTATTTTATAACTCAGTGAATCTACCATTAACAACCGAACATAATGTAGAAGAAACTTTCAATAACATAACTTGAAATATATCCAATTTTATTGGAGAATCGACAGACTATATCCACAGAGCAGTTAGAACATTGACAACATATAATTAGCTGGCTAAAATCCTTGATGAGACAAGTTTATCAGAATCCTTAGGGTTAACTAATCAACCGAGTCAAATGAAGAAGAAAATCACTCTCTTACAAACTCTCTCAGAAATGCCTAGCAGCTACGTTTTAACATGTACCTTATACATCTCATGAAGAAGTTGCCGAGTATAGTGCCTCATAAGGATCTCCTGTAGAGACTCCAAGCTAGCAATTTGATGTGCAATTGTTAACTGTTTCAGATGAATTCGAGCACCCTCCACATCAGCAAGAGCCATCAGACCTCTCTGCAATAAATTACTAGTGTAAGTATGAATTCCAATTCACATTTGACATCCTAATCATAGAATAAAAAACAGAAACAGAAATAGCCACCAATTTACATTAGAGGACAAGAAGTTCTCAATTAACCTAACAGAGAACTCATTAACAAGAAAGAAAAAACTAAAAGATGGCAATACTTATAAAATCACAGCACCCCAATCTAATTGTGAATAATGTCTAACAAGAAAGAAGAAAAAATTCAACAGCTAATAGTGAATAATGTCTAAACAGTTCATATGTCACATCTTCACATACAATATCTCACGGTATGCCTGTTCCACACAGTCTTCATATTTTGAACTCAAATTTTTTACAATTATTGCATTTACATAGGAGAACATTAATAATACTTACATGGATAACAGATTCTCCTGCTGCAAGAATCCCATTTCTAAGCATCCATGGAGTGCTGGAAAAGCTATGCAAACAAAAACCTAACATGTCAAGTGGCAAATTTAAGATAAAACTAAATATCTTAGAAGCATCTCTCCTTATAGCTACTAACTCACCTTAAGGTCAATTTGATGGGGGACAATTCAAACATTTCTACATATATCTTTTTCTGTCTTCTAGCCAAAAGGTAAATTTGCTGCCAAGGAGCTCCAATGGGAACTATTGAAGGTAGTGAGAGTCTCTGCTTATGGATTTCAGTAAACAGAGGAACATTCATTAAGTGTAGTTGGTTATCAGATGCATATGAATCCATTGAACCTGCATCATTAGGAGGGTGCAGGAACGGATCTGATAATGGCAAGACTCCACTCTGGAACCTTGAAGATACATTTCTTACGAATCCAAATAGGCTTAATATCAATTCTTGTTCAAGCTCAAGACAAACATCTGCAACCCTGCAAGCATAGAATGAAAGAAAGTAAGCACTTTAAGTGTTGATCAATCAGACTATGCTCAACGCAGCAATGTTCACCTTAAGCTTATGTATTCAAATGAAACCAATGAGACATCTTTCTTCCTCCACTTGGATACAGTTAGGCAGAATATAGGTTCAAAATTGTGAGAAGGCCTTTGCAATATCCTTTCACTTGGTTTCATGTCATCCTCCCTAATCACATGGCCAGCTGGATTGCTTTTGTACTCACGATCAAAAGACAACATAACAGGATATGGAGAAGATTGAAGCTGATTATCGATTTGCAATGATTCGATTTGGAATGAAAGTTTTTGTTGATCCAAACTCTGTACCAGATCAGCTGTAATGTTCTTTGCACATATGAAAAGCAACTCCTGCAAAAGAAATATCAGATGAACAATGGTTCACAAAGCTCTATGGACCCGGAGTATAGATAGAATTCCACCTACCTGAGGGTGTATATTGATCAAAGAGATACCAATCTCTTGAATAAAAAATGAAAATCTTTCCATATAACCAAAAAACTTGTCCTGTTTCTGTTCACGTTTCCCTTTGTTTTTTGAGTGAGGTAGACTCTTGTTGTCATTTAAAACATGGTAACTTGAATCTATAACATGCAGGACCTACAAGAGAGGAAGCAATCACTTAACTGATAAAGATAAGTACCAGTTGTTCACTGCATGTCCCAAGTGTAAGAATTGTACCTTTGTTGCTCCCTCAACATGGATAGATATATGCAATGTTCTCTCAGGTTTCTGATAACAAAAAACGAGCACAAATCAAAACAATTACTAATCAACATGGAACAACCATAAATAAGAGGTGCCTGGTGATTAGTTCTAGAATAATGCAACAAGTTCGAGCAGGTATTCAATAATAACAAACTTCTTTTTTGTGCAACCAAGATGTAAACGAACCTCATTGTATGCACATTCTGTTATGTGTGTGTGTGTGTGTGTGTGTGTGTAAATATGTGTGCATGTGTGTGTTTGAGATGAACTTTTACATGTTGCAACTGAACCTGAGCTAGTGCTTTTTAGGTCATTTCAAAAGAAACCGAAAACCAAAAGCAAATCAAACAAAACGGCGAAAAAAGAGCATTACCAATTAAGAGACAATATAAACGCAATCAAAGAGCCTTTAGCCAGAGAGTATGATAAAAAAGTATTTTGAACACTTGAGATAATACCATTTCAAATCCCAGGCCAAAAGGTCTGAAACCAACAGTTGAAAATGAATTCTTTAATTGTGTGATACAGGATTGCTGTAGTTCATTAAACAGTTTGGTTCATTACTACGTATGGAAATTCAATATACCCAATTGATGCTGCATCTAAGCAGTCAAGAAGCAACTTTTGGTATAGATATCTTCAGCTCAACATAAATACATTGGTTTACTATAAACTAAAATCTACTATAATATAGAGCAATCTACTCCTGACCAAAACAAAATCATCCATGCATAATTTTAGTTATATATTCATGAAAATTAAAACTTAAAACAAACATTCTAGTCATTCATGAAAATTTACATATGAAAAGCGTGATAAGTTGTACAAATATTGTTTGAAAATTATTTAGGAGACTTCAAATATGCAGAGGATAAGTGAGAAATATTGAAACCAACAAACTTCTTCCAAACCACATGTATAATTTGTTATGAAAATTATGGATGCAGAAGAAGCACCTCGGGAGATGATGGTAATTGCACCGGACTGTATTGTTTCACATCATCAAGAGCATATGACCCTAAAACACGCTTACCCGGTACCTGACATTAGCATAATTTATTTAGTAAAGATAGTGTCTATATAGTGCTATGTTAACATACAAAGAAGGCATATACCTCCACAGTTAGACGATGCGGATAGCATGGTTCATCCCAGGCATAAGGGCAAGAAGTGTAAGACTGAACAACAGTTTCAAAGGTTTCACACTTTTGTTGGTAGATCCTTAGCCTCTATGATTGCAAGTAAAGAAAAATTAGTATCGGTAATGGTAATGGTAATATGGTAAGAGAAGGTTAAAATGCAAAACCAAGTTCCTAAGCTTTAGCAGGCATGTTTCACTGAAAATAATAGTCTATAAAACACATTTTCATAGTTGCTTGTGGCTCACAGTAGGAGCAAAATAAAAATAAAAATAAAAATAAAAATAATTATCCTTTACAAGATAACCAACTTTTGATATAAAATTAAAGCAGTACGCAATACTTTTGAGAAGATTGAGACAGAAAAGGAAAGAAACAGTAAACTATTTCTACAGCTGGACGACAAGCCGAGAAAACTATAGCTACAGGAAAAAGAAAAAAAGATATACATAGTGCAATTAAGGATCTAAATGATAGTGAAATAAACAATGTTAGAATACAGAATAGCTTGCCAATATACTTGATTATTATTACCAACCTCATTCGAAAAATTATCAACCCTGTAGGGCATATACCCAGTCTCATCATCTGAAATAAGAATCAAGTTGGTCCCAGAATTTCCATGGAAATTTCCAACAATCGTTTCATCTCCCAAGGATACATCAGCATTTTGCACTTCAACCCGTATCATCTTTAAGGAACCAGAAAGATAATTTCGCATTTTCACTTGAGTGTCACCGAGATGGTCTGGCAAGAAGCCACCTGACCATTGCCATCCAGGCTCATTATAACGAATGGAGACGAGTAACTCCCTGTGAAACGGATAGAAGATGAATAAGCAAGAATAAAGAGAAAATGAGGGTCACAAAAAGACTGATTAACGAGATCACAAAGAAATGGAAGAAACAAGTGGGGTGGGTAGGATGGGCATGAAAATTCCTCGTTTGGAGTGACGAAATATGAGTAGAGGTAGTGACACCTTATTAATAAGCAGCTAAGTTACATATCTGTTTCGTTCTACTTTTGTTTCTTTTTCTTTTTTTTTTGTCTTCTTCACCTAATAGGAGCCAAGTTACTTGAGTCTTGAAAAGACTTCCGTTTGGTATATGTACCCAAAAGCTCTCCATCACTAAGCCATGGTCAAGGAAGAAACCATATTGGTAGTTTGGTACTAATTACTATGCCTTATGCCAAAAGAGTCTTGAAAAGACTTCCATTTGGTATATGTACCTAAAAGCTGTCCATCACTAAGCCATGGTCAAGGAAGAAACCATATTGGTAGTTTGGTCTAATTACTATGCCTTATGGCAAAGGAGTCTTAATCAGTTAATCAGTTTTAAAAAAAATTCCAAATGAAATATTGTAGGAAGCAAGAATTTTATAGTAAAGCAAAAATACAAAGACACATGCAGAAACTAGAAAGGGATGCACTAAGGTCCATCTAGGTAACTAAAGAACACGATACAAAATGAAACAAATAAAGCCACACTCCACAACAGAATTACAGTCCAGTCAAGTATCAGAAAAATTAAGATCTTTGTTTACCCTAACAGTCTTCTGATGAAGAAAAATATAAAAAGCGTACACTTCTTATGACGACATGATCTGTGGAAAGCTCAACCTACCTTTCTACCACTAAAACCAGTGATAGTCAGCACAGAATACACAGCACCAATACAAGAACATCACAGGCAAATTCTCACACACTAAATTGCCAATCAAAAGAATAAGACATCCCTGGATTCAAAGAATACCAAAAGCCCATAAACATGATTAAAGCAGAACTTTCTACCACAACTGATCCACCTCCTACCCTCTAACATATAGTATAACCTCTTTACTTCTTCAAGATGATCCAACATGTAAAAGGCAATTACCTCGTTGTATCCATCCAGTGAAGATGAGAATGTTCCCCTGTACCCAATTGAAAAGAAAATTGGGTTCCTTTCTGCTTATAGCATATGTTCTTACTGCATGCGTTGCTGATGATGTACCTGAAAATAAGAAAATTTTAACAGTATTCAGACCAATAGACTAAGCATATGAACTAAGAACAAATGGCTACAATAACTTTTGTCACCTAGGTTGGAAGGTAATTGCACTTGTCCTCCCAGCAAATGGTGCGGCAACTGCACTGGACGTAATGGACATCATAAAAGCCTGATTTGTCAACGGTTGGGGAACAAGGACAGTAGTTGAACCACTAGGTGGAATAAGGGAAAATGAACTTGACCATAGAGAATTTGGCATCTTATCTCTTACATATTCAGGCATACACCTACTCACTCTAACCATTACTTCACCAGCAGAGGAAAACTGATTAGGAGAGAACATGCATGCCCTCACTCTTCCACGCTCATATCCACTAGAGTTTAAATCTTTTGAGGCCAACTGACTGGTTGAACTTGATCTATTCTGTAAACCGTTGGAAACTGAGTTTTCCCTGTCTACATTACATTTGCTTAAAAGCTCATTAAAGTTGTCTTCGGTGTACAGAGGTTTGCTAGAACTTATTCCTTTGTGAGTTGCAGCATTGTCTCTAATTGAGACTATATGAACACTTGATGAAGAACTTCCAATTGTGTGCGACTCTCTAGCATTAGGATTATAGCTAGAAGATACCAGACCAAGACCATCCTTGTTTCCCTGAAATACTTCTTGTTCATCCATATCATAACAAGAAGGCACAATGCAGCTAACTCCTTTCATGTCACTGGCAGATTCAGAAATAAACAGCGGAAAACCTGTGCAATTATATAACAGAAAGGGAACAGAGATAAAGAGTTCCCTGGCTCCAGAAAATGCATCCATCACCTTTTCCACTGTGACATACACTGGACCTGAAACAAAGATACCAAGATCATTAATAATTTTACCAAGTATATCATTATTTTAGACAAAAGAACAATACAAGAAATACCATTTGTCGAGTCTCTGTCGAATGGCACAACTTCAGAAAGTGAAAACTTCGTTCCGCCAAACTTGGCCTTTTTACAGAATATTTCAGTACGGGGAAAATCCAAAATAGCCGTTTTAAAGCCATTAATATGGATCTCCAATTTCAGCTGATGAGAAGGATCAACATTATGAAAAGAAGTTTCCACCTGCAGAAAAATAAAATACAAAAAGATGATAAAGAAACCATGTTGAGTAAACATATTACTTTATACATTTATAATAAGGATGCAGTAAAGGTGAAAGTAGCAACGAACTCCTTAATCAGTCAAACAGATGTACTTAACAATATCTAATCACAAACCTCTGAAAGAAATGCAGTTCGGGTAAGCCCACCACTTTCTATCGTCAATGTCACTGCATCAGGAAGATAGTTATTCACTACTAAAGGGATACTGAGGACTACTTGGTGAATAAACTGCTTTTTTGCCTCATCCTTGTGCAATATTTGACCACCACTTGCAACTGATTGCTTTAATGAACTCTTTCTTGACCTAACAGGAGAAGGTATGCTGATGTTTCTTACTGAGATACAACAGCGAAATGGATCACTACTCGGATGGGCTGGATAGCAAGCAAAAGACTTGAGAAATCCAATTTTTCCCTCTTGCGAAAGCAGGTTTGAGAGATTGTAAACTTCACTCCAGAGATGAGAATCTCCAATTGGACGCCATCTAATCCTACCAGCTTCAGCCAAGTGCAGAGGCAGTGGTAGCTCTTGACCAGGATATATTGGATCTAAGATCTGAAATAGTATTATTTTAACAAATATATATTATCAATGGACAACAACATAGAAAGAAATACATATCATTACTAACCATAACAGGTAACTAAGATTATAAATCATAATGAAAAACGAATATGTGTTCTACCTTTGGGGCCACACCAAATGGAATATCAAATCGCAGTTCCAATGGCATTGAAGTCGCATTTGAAAGTATAACCTAAAAGTAAAACGTGTAAGAGATTTCCAACAAACATAATTCATACCGTAACTGAGTTTGTGCAATACCGTTGAGTACAATCGGATTAATTTGCTGTACCGCTGCACCGAAACATCAAATACAACAGGAACAACAAAACCAGCATTGGCATTTGATCCATGGTTTTCCATATTGTCATCGTATGACATAGAAAAGTCAACCTCAAAGTAGGTAAGTCCTACAAGATCCATTGAAATCAGTTCTGAAGGCACTGATGTTCCATCAAGTTGAATGCTAATATACTGATGACGAACCCCATTTGCCTTCTGATCAAAAATTCTTTCCGGACAGTGTGCTGGCTTAACATGAATAAGTTGTTTCCCAGGAGTATCATTGATATATATTGGAATCGAAGAACCTGGTTGCGCAAATTTTTTATTCATTTCTGAGAAATCAAACTCATCAGGACTAATTGGGCCTTGATAAAGATGATATGCTAGAGGCAGCGATGTCAAGTTTTGAAGTACATAAGGAGCATGTTTTCCTGCATATGTGTACTCAGGAAATGGGGAATTTAATAACTTTTGGCTTTCAGGAAGATCATTTGGACTCAATAGAACACACGCATCCTTGATCATCTCAACTGTCCTGAAGAGACACTGTAAAGAAAAAAAAAATCAGATCTGTACTAGACTTGACAATTTTATAGAAAATAACCAAGTCATAATTCATGTTATGATGATTTCAACAATAGACTGTAGGGACCTTTTCTAGTCTATTCAATATTGTTATCAGTTGAAATCACGCCCATGACTAAAGTAAAAGATGTGCATTCCTCAAAAGGACCCACTTCTAAAATGATATCTAGAGTAGAGACAAACTCCAAAACTTTTTGGTGAAATATACCCAATACCTAAAAGGCAAACTATTATCCAAATCAGAAACTAATATATCATCTAAACACAGTATGTCCAACAAACTTGACATGTATATGGTATCGTTAGTAACACAAATTAAAATTTGATTGATTGATTGCAGAGATGATTGTTGAAAGGAGACTCAACAAACAGATAGTTTAGGGAATAAGTATGATCAATGGGAATGCTCCTCTTTATGCAGTTATCAATACAATTAATTTGTCAAATTCAATAGGTTGAAAAAGGAAAAATAAAGAAATAAAGAAAACTAAATGGCTTAGCAATATGTTTAAAGGACAAGGCAGTCTAAGGGATTAAGTGAAGTTCTCACCTCTATGAGGGATTCAGTGAAGTTCACATTGAGGTGTCCAGATGATTTGAGATGGATGTCTGTCAAATTGGAGCTGCTGAGACTCATCTCTTGTTTTCTAATCACATTGACCTCAAACTGCCAAGGCTCAATAAACGGCTCCCAGAACACCTTCAGTCATTTTTCAAACAGATAAGGAAGCTTAGAATAACATTTATGACATAGTAGAAGTGGAAGTAGAGGTTTAGAGTATACCTTGTGAATGTTATTGTAGTTCACTTGAAGGTCACCAGAAACTAAACATTCAATGTTATTTTCAGTCGCATTAACATGCAAGGGGACGTTCCCCATAAGAATCTGAAACAGGGGTCCACTACAACTCCACTGTGTCAAGGGAAACACAAATCGTTAGCATGGAAACTTCCAAAATTTGAGACTGGCAAGAAATTTAATAACAAACGAGCTAGACCAAAATTGACCAAAACATATAGTTCCTTGTTCAAAAGTAGCATGACTGGATACACACAAATGAAAGTAAATGAAAGAGATACATATTTAATTTGGAAAGATAAAAAAGAAAAAGAGTAAGAAGTAAAAAGCAGCCATGCTAAAATTAAGTCTTAAGAACTGTATAAGAGTAAGAGAGCATAATCATGATTTCCAAGAACATGAAGCCTATGAAATTGACGACATGAAATTATCTCTTTAAAAGTCAAGAAGGTCAACATACCCTTCCATCGCTTAGCAGAAAAGAAACCTTCCTAATATGGACTCCAACATCGATTCTACCAAAACATAAATGGGAATGCCCTCCTTCAGCAACACTAAATTGTACACCATGCCAGAAGTAGAGAATGCTGTGTGAAATCCATACATCTAAATGATCACATTGAACATCTCCTTCAACATGCACAAGCTCCTTGTTATTAATGTCAGCTACCAAGAGCACCTGAGATATTTGGAAAAAGGGCGTAGATTGAACACTTTCATTCTGGCTAACCCATACCATGCCCTCTACTTTTTCTATGTCAGACTTTACTTTCACATTCGTTCCATCAACAAAAAGTTCACTACTTCTACTACACAAAGTAACTGCAATGGACCTAAAGGCTTTCGCTTCAACTATGTCAGATAAATCATTCATAGAGCCACATCCATGGCAATCCTCTCCCTGATATTCCCCAAAAGCTCGGCCACAATTCCAAACAGGAAAGTGCAATGTAATAAAAATATTATCTGACCTCACGATGAGGGCATCAGTGTCCTGCTCTGAGTTGTCTGGCAAACTTGTGGATGATTGTCCGGCGTAAGATTTGAAAAATTCAATAACCTCAGTCCAGTAAGACATATGTAACCACACTTCAACAGAAGGCAAAGAAACACGAACTTCATTTACACCGTCTTTTTCTTTGCTAAGAGAAAATTCGAGAACCGACGAGGTTGAGCTAGTGGACTTGCATCTTGCTAATACAACAGAATTAGGTAATGAACTTAATTCTAGGGAAGAAAAAATTAGAGCAACACTTAACAGAGTGTCATTTCTCAACGATGCAGAGCATACTAATTTCATTTCAGCGGTAGAGATAGGATCTTCAGAGTTTCTTTGGCATGGATTCAACTGTATCGACAATGAATTGACATAGCATCTAACTTCGGTATAATTAACGCTTGACACTACAGGTGGATCTTCATTATTATGTGCTAGGCACCTTTTTGATTGAAGAAACTGTAGAACATCAGTCTTGAAACATTCGGATAGATCAGAAACTATGGAAAATTGATTTATGATATCAGTTAGCCCCTGAAATCCCCGAAAAAAGTGATCATCTGCAAGAATGAAAGAGAATGGATCAACAAATTTGTACAAAATACTAGTGATATTATTTTGGTTAACTTGAACATGAAAGATGAACTCCTACCTTCGGGCTTAAGCTGACAGTTTCCAACTCTGATCATGACACAAGTGTTCGAGGGAGAACTTTGACATGAGGATTCGTTTTCACAAGGTATTTCCACCCATACGTCAGCACAAAGAGGAGCAATTAACGGAACATTTATAAAGGAACTGTATTGGTTGTCCTTGAAAGATAGCAATGACAGAAACAGGTCCCGTCCAAATAGATTTAAAGAATGGTTCCTCTTTGCAAGTTTATCAGTGGGGACCCAACATTCATGAGGAATGTCCTTCAGTACATTATTTAAACTGCTTTGAATAAATGTACAGTAGAACTGCTCAAGTTCACACTTTAGAAATTGACCCTCGTTGCTTTCCACAGGCACAATCAAAACAGAGTCCAGTATCTCAATCTTGTAAACAAAGGAACATTCGTTATCACTTTCAGTATCTTCATGCCCTGTGGTGACAAGCTGGTCACTAGAATCGGAACTCCAATCAGACAAGGAGAAGTAACCAATTATTATGGCCAGATATTCAGGAGGTAAAATGCAATATACATGCTGCACGCTGAAGCATAGTTCAACACGTGAACTCAATGGTCCACATTCTTTCCTCACACGTACATTTAGAATAGGAGAGATATTCGATATTGAGGGCCCCCACAGAAACTCGCGTAAATTCTGTGATGACCAAGATGAGCTGAGAACTAACCCCTCAGACGAACACAATACATCGAAGCAGTTTTCATAAATTGATACTGAAGAGTTGCACCTAGGCACAGTAATCGTTCCAACAACGCATTTGGAATCATGAAAATGCACATTTAATCCACAGAGATTGACATCAATTACAAGAGGACTACTAGTGGTAGCAGAAGTCCCAAACACAGCAGAAGCTTCAACCGCAGATCGGAACTTCAATGCTGGGCCATGAAACGTTTTAGATACCTCCTTTATGTTGGATTGTGGGCTGCTGATTCTGCAGTCCCGTAAACTGAAATATTTTCTCCATTCAGGACTGGCATAAACCAAAGAACTTTCAAGGTTACCAAGGGAACCAGCACTGGATAGCATAACAAACGGAAAACGATCTACAGGTATGCTTGCATACTCAGAGGACCCAATTTCTACAAAGTTGGAGAAACCAAACCTTTGAAACCCAAAACCTAGAACACTTTTTGGATACCTAGCGTCCACAGATGAGCTTGAGGTGTTCTTACCAGGATTAGATGAACCATATGCAGAAAGTCTATCAAAAAATGCAACCAGAAGCCGGATAACATATGGGTAGCAATGGAGATCGCCGTTATTCAAGCATATTCTACATTTGTGAGGAACTGGCTCCTTCAGATGAGATTCATAATGTAAAGTAAAGCATGCTTGATTATTTTCAGCATTTTTGGCAAAAGAATCATTTGTATTGTCAACCCCGATCTCATGTGGAGGTAAAGCATTAGTAGATGATTGATTTCCAGATGAATACAAAATCCGACTATCACTTCTACCAGCCAGTTCATAAGTGGTGATACTAAATGCATTCACTATGATCCAGCATTCCTCAATTTGTGAAAGAGAATAGCTGCACAAAGATTAAAGAAGGGACTTAATAAATAAGATGTTGCCTATCCAGCACAAAATAAAGCACCAAACAACAAGGAACTCCACTAATAAAAAACAATATTTTTCATTGTCTTCCTTTTCAATTGGAAGAGAATTTAAATATAACATGTAACAAAAAGGACAATACTTATGCAGCAATTGAATTAGAACCTAAAATTAACATGGGGCAACCAATCAAATAAAGTTTAAAAGCGAATAAAATTTTCTTGTTAAATAACTTCAATAATTAAAAGCTAAATGAGCCAACCCGAGGATATTTGAAGCTCGAGCTCGTCCAATAATCAAGCCGAGCCGAGCTTATGAAAAACATTCAAGCCTACCGAGCTACAGCTAAAAAAAATCTATTCAAGCTTAGGCCCGGCTCGAGCTCAATGAAAAGCAACTGAGCCAAGCTTGATCACCTTGGTAGTTGCTTCAGCTCAGCTCGTATACACTGCTGCTAAACACAAGCAAACTAATAAATCCCCACAGAAACATAACAGTCACCTCTTCCTTTATATCTTTACAGCTGTCCTTTTCCCACCAAATGACCCAAAAAGAAGCCAAAACAGAATAATATGATAGAGCAACAACTTCATTATCAGCAACAGTTCTTTACAGATTAAATGCTCCATGCAAGAAAAACTTTTTTTTGACATATGCCGTTTAAGGAAATACGAAGAAAATTAACGGTAGGATGGATAAGTCCATGAACACCATGACTATACTTCTCAAGAAAAAAGATGAACAATAAAGGATCAAAATTATGGTCTAGCATCTCTGGCATGCAATCATGCTACAAGTTTATTTAACCTATTGAATGATAAAATGTGCAGGTGCGTTCAATTCTCCGATTTCAAAAGTGATTCATTGAGACAAGTCTAAATGTATGCACTAACAAAAAAGAGAAAGCTAAATACCCGATGTCCAATTGTTGGAATTTAAGCATGATTGACGAGCTGTTTTCTTGCTCATTTTCCAGTTCAACTTCAATCTTCACCGTCTCCAGTTTGATACTGGTAGAGAAACCAAAAACAGGAGTCCCTAATCCATTTGATGTGGCATCAAGTGAATCAATAGTTTCCAAGGGTAGAGAATCAAACTTCAATTGCAGAGCACCTAGATATGCTATCAATCCCAGAATGGCAGCATATATTGATGGAGAAAAATGTGCATGAAGTGATGATACGATGACACAAGCCTGCGATCAAAATAAGAACTGAGAACCACATACATATCATTCCTATGCATCCTAAATTTCACAATTGCTAAATGGAATTAAAAGTTGTTACTTAATACTTAAAACTGTCTTACCTCCAACTGTTTCAGTATTGACTCATCTTGGATCAAGCAAAATGCAAAGGAGACAGAAGCACTAACTTTCTCCAAGATAGAAATTGGAAAAGAATGAGAAGGTATCATTACCTTCAACTGCATGTAAATTTATCATTACTCATTTGATCCTCAAAAGTTTAAGAAAACCAAAAACGGTACAAAGTCTCTGACAGAACCTAACCTCAAAGTCATTTAACTTCACCTCATAGTGATCATAGAGATCTTGAATTTGGACACAAGGAGAAATATTACAGCTGGAAACTGAAGTTAAGAAGTTTTTCAGAGTATTAAATTGCTCCTCGTCATCTGATGGCTTAGATCTTAGATCACATTTAGTCCTGAAAAGAAGAGAACCTGCTTCCAAAACCTGTAAAATTTTGCATTATAAAGAGAACGGAAAAATCAAGCTTATTATAAAATCTAAGATATCAACTATCTAGCAAAGTTTTGGTTAGTATATTATGTATTGACTTCTTTGTGTAAGTTACTGGTTATGATATGAGGAGAATCCGAGAATTTGAGTTGGAACTCATCTTGTTCTTCCTCATCTAGCTCCATGATTTGCAAGGTTAAGTGCTTGGGATTGTAAGTTAGATCATTGCTGATAACAGGGCCAACGCATTTGATGTGGTTCAATGAAAAACCGTTTGCAGTTTTCTGCACTAGCCTATTATGAGTGGAGGTGAGCCTTAAAGTGGAAACGATTTATTTCTTCTTCTTCCGATTACATTATATAGGGAGGAGGGTGTTTTTAAAGAAGCTAGATTGGATTGGTTAGCCCATAATCATGCAAATGTTATTCTACTATTTTCCTCTTATTAATAAGTTATGGTCACTCATGACAAAACAAAAAGAACAATAATATACATATGAAGATATTGACAGTATTTTGTTAATCAACATGATTACCAAGTTATGTGGATCGGAAGTTGAATCTCTCCAAGGAACATTTATGACGATATTGAAAATAGTAACACCCCACACCACTTTCCTATGACGTGATAAAATGTATCTGCAAGCAACAAAGCATCGAATAACAGAACATAAGCAAATAACATAAATGAGTTTGTAAAACTAAACACGATCATGGGAGTAAACAAGCATGGAGGGTCGAGACAAATAACACATTGCGAGAGGCAGGCAATAGGAAAACTTACTCAGCTTTTGATAGCAGTCGACCATTGACATTTTCTATCCCATTTAGTGACATAAGGACCTGCAGCAGATCATATTATCAGGTATTAAAATGAGAATAAACAGATATTGAAAGAAAGGTAAGCACTGTCTTTTGGTTTTAACTTTACAACCCCCCCCCCCCCTCTCCCTGTACATGTACAGTGGAATATTAACAATGGGAGGGAGGCGTGGTTTGTTAAAAAGGGGTGCCAATTTCATCCCTCAATTTATCCTTCTTGTCATAAAAGGTTAGAAGATGGTTATTAGTTCTCAATAACATATAATGTGCAAAAAAAAAAAAAAATTGAAGCAGGACATATCACAAACCCCTAAATGTCAAGAAAGAAATAATATAAGATATGAGTACAGAAAATAATAAAAATATTTATTTAATTACCAGTAACCAGATCTAATTACTAACCAGGGGCCTAGGTTCTCCTATCAAATTGGGTATGATTATTCAAAATTTCTATCAAGAGAAAATATAAGCATTGTGCAATGGAAGTAAGGGAAAGTGCAACTATTATGTCAATTTCTTCCAACCAAATTTACCCAGATAATGCTCCTCCAGTTAAACAGATGAACAAATTCATAATCTAATATGCGCATCACATCTTGTCTACAGATCATAATTGACACTTACCTTCCGGGTCAACTTTATGTGAACAAAAAAAATCAAAGGGCATATACAGTCTCAATACAGTGGCCAACGAAAAACAAAACAAAAACTTTGGGAAATAATAGAAACCAACTCTTACCCTTCCATGCTGACTTTCAATGGTTTTTAACGCTCCAAGAAAATCCATCAACTTTAAGAAAAATTCTGCATCAATGGTGACTTCTAATGGTTGAAGCATCCCCTGTGTAGAAGTGTTCCAATAAAACATTTATCAATAAAGAATTCCTGAAGGAGAGGGATCATTGACAATAATTGGTAGATCATAAAAGTCGAGGGTAATAGCACCTTAATGGACAATTCAGCCTCGAGATCAGATGATACATCCACCTGCAATCTAAAGGAAGGATTCTCGTTTTCCACTTCATTCGCCTCATTATTAGGCTGAAAATAAAGAAGGTCAATCACAGGAACTGATCCTCTACTAAAATTAACTTCATAAAGGTACTTGAGTCTCTCGGTCAATGACCACTGCTCTTCGAGCTACATTGTAGAAAGAACAGCCAGCCAGTCAAGCATCTCAGTAACAGTTTGGAGACCAAAACTCTCGAAACACATACAATGTATGCTACAAGAAACAATACCAACACCCTAAGACCTGATTCTGAAAGCGAATTGCATGCAATTTCGTATTTCTAAATAAATTGAGTATTTTTAAGTTCTTAAGACCATTAAATATCTCCTTGGATTTCACAAAATCACTTGATACCTAACTTAACAGATCATTTACCGCTGAAAGTCATAGAGTCCAACTGAAGAGTATGTCTGCAGATTTCCATAAGAAAAAGGAAATGATATTAACTGCTAGATTACAGATTAGGAAAAAATAGAAAACTACTAACCCCTTGCAAATGCAGAATGATTTTCTTGTTACAAGGATAAACCATCTCCCCTGACTTCACAATGGCAACAATGGCTGCAGATTCTTCCCTGAATTTGCACTCTACAGTCACCCCATTCAACATCAACTCTGCAATTTCTTGGCCATACTTCCTGAAAAATCAAACCACCCAAAATAACTACATTCTGTTAACAGCAAAAGAAGTAGTGACCGGAACAGAAAGGCAGCAACACTGCAGGGAATTTTATTTGATCAACATAAAATCATTACCTAGAGAAATATAAGAAAAGGCAAACAAGTTTTCCTAATCAGTTAAACTGGTCTTATGATTCAGAATAACACCGCTAAGGGACAATAGCTACCTCTCCAAATGGACTGCATGAACCCTTATCTATTTCTCATTTGTTTGGATAATTCATTTGTACAATCAATATTACATTTAATCTGACAAAACCACAATATGTGACCCAAGAGTTAGGTTTAGATGCCATCAATAGGGTATTGTCCTCTTTTCAAGATATATGATATGTTAGTTTGTCAATTTCAAGCACATATATTAAGAAGAGCCTAATGGTTTAGATTTACTGTCTGGCAGCATCTTAAGTCAGACTGTCTAGCAAAAGAAGATTTCCCTGCGCAATTAGGAATATTACTAGTTAAGTTCACCAACTATTTTTTAGTTCAGCAATCAAGATAGAGTTTTCTGACTGGAGAGATCCAAGTTTCAGATTGCGGTGTAGTTGACAGTAAGCTTATGAGTGAAAAGCACATGAGAAAATAACAGCCAACTCTATCCAGCTTCACCTAAGTTTTATCAAGCTCTTCTGGAGCTTCACTCAGGCCAAGCTCAAAAAAAATGCAGAGACAAACTCTAGCCAATTATTTAACCATTTAGTCACTTAGATCTCTTTTCGCCAGATGTACTGAAAATAGGCACTCATACATGTTACGTAGTGTTGCAGAAATCCGATTAATGTTGAACTGGAGTGCACATATATCAATCTCATCATTTGTTGGAGCAACCCCATTGGATAAAATAGGAGGATCGAACTTGGTTGCTTCATATATATCCTGTACACACAACAAGAGGAAGGTGTTTAAATTTAGAAATAATCTTGTTTTCCACTACCTAATTGGTCGAGAAGTACCTTAATAGCTGCATCAGAAAGAGAAACAGCCCCAGAAAATTGATCCGTATTGTCTGTTCCTCCAGCACCAAGCATACCAAGAGATAGCCAGTTCAGCCATCCACGGGATTTTCCAGTTGAAGTGTTCACCAACATCTCCTGCAGCCACATTTAATTAGAAACATCTAGCCTTACTGACAGGCAAAAATATCATGACCTTTTTACAGCACTAAAGATGGCTACATGTAATGGAACGTGATACAATACACTCAAATGTATCCTAGCCTGCACAAGAATACAACACATACCTGCAACTCACATTCTGCAGCGGACCTGTAACTTAAAATATCATCTATATCTAATTCTTTCTCCATCTGCTCCAATTGCCATCGAGTACTTTCATCAATCGGCTGATTATCAAAAATATGGTGTCACTAACTAAGAGAAGTTCAATACTGCATTCATCAAAAAGATAATAACCAACATACAAAACTGGTACAAAGGAAAGGGAACAAAAATCAGTATGAAAAGTAATAATTTTGGTGTGCAGGATGTTGATACATATCAGACATGCATACTATTATCCCAGTACAATCTTGTTAAATTTTATTAATTATTACTAAATAGTTGCAAACATATTCAGGTGGAGAAGAAAAGGACAAGGCTGCACAAACATGTTTTTGTCAAGTTCAACTATCATAGTGTGAATTATGTCACGACAACTATCATAGTGTGAGTTATGTAACAACAACTATCACATCTTTATACAATCTACAGGTGAACCAGTTCATCTCTTATGTAAAAATGCTGGTCATCTTTTCATTTTGGTGTTTTCATTGTTCAGGTTAACCACATCCATATCAAGAGTCAGAACTTGAAGTACAACTGATATAAGATCTATATGGTCACGTACACCAATTATTGGATTAACGTGGAGAGATACAAGTAAACCAATTTGTAAGGCCTTTTACTATTGGTCCCAGCAGTGGCGTAAAGTGGGGAAATCCGGAAACAATGCTATCATTGGCCCTCTCATTTAGACAAGTTTTCTTCCATCAGAGCCTTAGCCCTAGCCTCCACACAAAACAAAGGGCCATAGGGAATAGAAAACATAACAAATGTACAGCAATTCACACATTTCCAAAGTAGCCATAAGTGCACAGTTTTTTTCAAACAATGAAACCCGAGAATGGAACTAGTATATCACTCACCTGATCATGGCGAAGAAAATCCAGCTTAGATTTATAAAGGTTAACATACTTCCGACAAGAGCTTCTGCAATCAGGAAATTATACTGCAACATTAAATCCGGAGATGTATGCCCACAAAACAATAACGGTAACAATAATTTCTTATGCATGTAAAACATGATTTTGTTTGATTCCAGCCTCAATAATGACTGGAGGAAACTAAAAGCTAGCACACAAGTTATGAGTTTTTTGGGCCCTAAACTTGCTGGTCAGATGAAATAAATAAAAAACTGTCAAAGAGGAAACAGAAATTATTAGTGAAAGTCCAGATCTCACATACTTTTGGTTTAAAAAAGTTACCAGATTGTTAAACAGAAGGAGGGTTGATAAGAAACAGGTATCTACTATCTAATCGTATTCGTCAGTTCAGGAACCCATACAGAGAGAGATTGTATAAACTTGTTCAGAACACTGACCCAATAAACACTATTAGTCCTTAACAGGAAAGTGTTTCCAAGAAAAGCATCCTTATTGGGAAATCCAGAGATTGTCTAAACTTATCGGGAAACATGTGTGTGACTGTAAAAGCTGAGTAAATGTTTGCTTGTTGACGTTTTACTTAATTATATTGCGCAGGTATGTATAAACTCAACATACAATCTCTGTCCAAAGTGTCTCCACGATGTTTTCTTTAATCTCTTCCGCACATCTGATAAGATAGATTCTTGCGCATAATGCCACCACAACATTTGCCAACCCTTCACCTTTTTTGATAACGGACTACTCCAGGGACGGTAACGCCCATACCTTTACAGTTCAATCACAAGAGATCAATTAAACACCACTTAAACTACATAATTTAAACATAGAAGCCTAAATACATCAAAATTATAACAGCTTTTCACGATCCAATGTGAAGTAGCCAAAAAACATATTACTTTAGCAATACCAGCGGTCAGAAACCTAATAGCTGAAAATAGTAAGAGAAAGCAAACTTACGTATTTCTTAATTCACACGTACAGAAATAATCCCAAAGAAACAATATCTGTTGCAACTGAACCTCATCTATGGACATCACCTGACAGCACATCATGAATATAGATGAGAAGCTAGTAAACCATCAAATTAATTCAACATACACCTCAGAGACAATTTACAAACCAAGTCAGTTATCTCAGCGGTGATGGAGTACTGCGGAATTTTGCTACCAAGCTCTCCTGATCTGTTGACCTGCATTAAAGAACATGTATCTCTCAACTTCAGTATAACCGGGAGGCATGTGCTACAAACTACCAATTTTATTCCTTTGGAACTAATCTACAAAACCTATCACCATTCAAAAGTATTATTTCCTGAAGACACACATATAATACGTGTTAACTCATATTGTTTATTTTTTCACTCTAGAAATCAAGACAGAGTGAAAAGAGTACTGAAGTACAGATGAAACATCAAGTTATTTTCTACAAAGCCTCACAAAATTCGAAATATCAATAGCTTTATTTTTATAAATCCAGTTTGTACTCGAACACTGGGTGGCTCAAAGTGTGATCTCTATTATTTACTTTCCACATTTTCTAAAAATATGGCAGTGGATTCTGACAGTTGATATCCTATATTTTGGAGGAATCAGTTGGGAATGGATGTTAGAGGCAAAGTACTTAAGCTTTTATATGGTGAGGAAACAAAAGTTTCTTCGTTAACAATTCCAACGACTAAAAAAAAGTGTCAAATGCTGACACAGAGAGAGAGAGAGAGCTAAAGTAAACAACAGCAAGTTTAACGACTTGAACCAATACTGTGTTTCATACCAAAAGTGACATGGAAACATCACATGGTGACAGTATAGAGTTGTTATATCTTTTCTCATCATATCTTGTATCTTGCCATACTGTGGAGTCCCTGCTATTGTTCATATTCATCAACTCCACCGGCCCATCATGTGTGCCACAATAAAACTCCAAACCCATAATCTCCACAGTTTTGTTAACTTGGGCCCCTCTTCCCTTTGCAACTGACCTGAGATATCAGAGAATAATAAAACCAAAATAACATTAGCAATACAACTAATCACATAACACAAAAACACAACCCTCCACAAGCATTTCTATAGTTATATTATGGACACGAATATGTTAATGAACAAAAAGTTTCTTTTTTTAAGTTTTTTAGGAGAATATTTTTTTTTCTATCGAGAAAGAAAGACCTGTAGAAGCAAAGAAAGTATAAGGCAACAAATGGCAAATAAGTCATCACAACTCACTTAGGCAAGTAGAATAAAAAAGATATTAAGAGCATAAGATACAATGGTATCCAAAGAATATACATACTTCATCACACATAGCACAAATCAATCAGTCAGTAATAGGAACATTCATCTGCAGTATAAGTTATCAGTCAACAGTCAAAATGCACCCCAACAACCCACACTTAACTTCAACCAATGTGCGCCAATCACAGCTTCACGCCACAACCAAACCACATCTATAACCCAATAACTTGAACCACAACCTTATAATTTATAGTTCAGTACCACCATCTAAAATAATACTTAGCTGCCCCTCCAAACTACCACTATTTTAGAGGAACCTGCGAATTACCAGGAAGGATTTTGCTTCATAGTCCTCAAGCTGGAAAACTTCAAACCAAAAATATTACATACCTGGAAAAAAAAAAGGAATAATGGAATAGCATTAGGTTCTTCTTTGCTATTCAAGAAATGAGGGTTGTACAAAGCTTTTTACTCTTATAATACCAAATTACAAGTAGAGTATTTGATTAATATGATAAATAGGTTGTTTAGAGAAAAGAAAAATAAATAATGGAAGGACAGTTAACTTCTGTGTCTGTGGACTACTTGCCCACATTTCGTAATGCTTCATAAAACCTCTCTTCTCAAAAATAAAAAATAAAAACAAATAAATTATACAAAGTAAGAAATTTACCGAGCCACTCAGCTTGTCATGGTACAAGATATGAAAATCTCTGATTGACACTTGGATGCTGTCAATAATCTGTGGGCAAAAGAATGAACATCACTAACGTTCAGTATTTCAGTAAAACTTGCAACTCCTGAAAATTATCACATGTTCAGCGATTCTGAGATAAACCTTTAAACTCTTTTCATTTTACTTATTCACATGAAAAAATTAAGGAAATATATGCCTATGATTACGTGAAATCACTTCTGCTATTCAAAAATTAATCAAAGATTAAAGATTAGCTTATGTAACAAGAAATGATCACAAAGTAATGTCACCTTCGCAGTAATTATTGATATAAACCCAGCCTGATTTTCTGCAGAAAAGAAAATAATGATAAATTAATAAAATCAGACACTAGCAGTTTCAATTTAGTTTGCTGAAACTACTTCCAAAAAGATTAATACAGTAAGTCCCTGAAAATCTAGAACTGTCATCAGTACTGAGGGAATTACATTTTCAGTCCGAGTAAGAGATATTGTCAAGAGTGAAATAATTGCAACCTATCCTTGAAAGTGTACAGACGAGATAGGTGACAGCTAAAGTGGGAAGGTTGAAAGAATTTGAACAGTTTTCCTATTATAAACAGAACAACCCTATGTACTGACAAAACCAAAAATAGTATGCAAACATAGTAACCCAGAGTAGATATTACTCAAACCTTAACAAGAGAGAGAGAGAGAGAGAGAGAGAGAGAGAGAATCCCCGACAAAAGCAACTACCACATACGGGAGGTACACAAACCAAGCGGTAACAAAACGTAACCTAAGGAGAAGCTGCCTTCTCGTCCACCTTCTGAATCTGCTAGAAACCAAGGTGCATGAAGTAACCAAACCCAACCTCTACCCCCAAGAAATTCACTGGGATATGCTACTAGGTCTACCCAGTAAAATCCTGCAATTTCTTGCCACCCATCCCAGAACCATCAACCCACACACGCACAGAGAATTGACATTACACCCTGATCCAACAAAATATCAGTTTTTGCCTCATCTACTACCACAATAAATCTTGGTAAACACTGACAAAATGGACCTGCACTCAATCTTGCTGCTATATCACAGGGTCACCATTGAGAGTTCTGAAAGGACTAGCAGAAAACAAGCTTCCCTAACAATTAAAAGGAAAAAGGATAATGATACTAATAAAAGTTTATTTCTTCCATGAGCCTCTTTAATTGTTCTTTAGAAGTGGAATAATCTTGTCCGGTGTCTTGTACCCTACATGTTGTGCAAATAAAGTCTTGTTCTTAAAATAAGAATAAAGCCAACAAAAGGCATGTCTGCCTCAAATCAGATGCGATACTTGATAATGTCAAGAATCATATAGCTTGACCTAACAAAATATCTGGAAAAACAAAGCAACAGAAGTAAAATTGAAATATAAAGTGATTAAAAATTAGAATTTTATACAGTAAAAAAAGTTCTTTGTTCATTCTGTAATGTAATTCTAATACCCCTCCCAACTTAAAATTCTGCAATAAGGGAGTTTTCCTTTTCTAGGCCTTTCTACAGATGGTTAATAACTGTACTTCAAACAAAAATTGCAATCAAGTATATTTTATTTTCCGAAAGCAAGGATAAGAGCCATGAAGAAGCTTACCGCATACACGTTTTGATAATTTGGCCAGCTCTGCAGCAGCAAGTTTGGCCTTTTTTCCAGCAAACTCTCGTTTTTCAACTTCATCCAAACTCCACTGCAAATTAAGAACAGAGTTTATAATTAAATTAATCCTTTTTATATACTTCCTTAATTATTTCCATCCTGAAATTAATATTTCATAGAAACACTTTATATAATCTGAAAAATCAATTCGGGGCTTTATAGCTAGTTTTCTTTCTTTTTATTTTTTTATTTTATTTTTTCAGATAGCTCTTTTGACGTATCATTTGTTTCCCATATATTGCCAAAGACTTCTACATGTCAAATCCAATTACATAATAGAGACTGATATTACCTCTTCGTCATCTCTCTGGGATGCACATAGGAAGACATTTTCCAAACTAATTACAAAGGGCTCCCAACCAAGCTTTTTCCATGGAATTTTGATGCTTATTTTTCCAATCCGACCTATCAGTAAAATCAATGATCAGCTGGAGATACCAGTATACAAGCATGCAGTGAAGAGTTCATATTCTCGTCTTCCAATGCACCAGTTCATTAAAATATATCATGCAGGATTCCAGAACAAGAACAACAGAACAGATTTCTCAAGCTCTAAAGGCCGTAGCATCACAACAAATGGTTGAATCAAACAGAAAGAGCATCTGACTCCGGAAAACACAAGTGCCGGTGACAGTGACAAATTGTTCAATCATCACAGAACAACACACAGTAGCATTTCTTAACAGAAACATTATCGGAATTCGGAAAAAGTGCCAGTGCCGGTGAGAGTGACAAATTGTTCAATTATCAAACAAAAACACGCATAGCATTGCTTAACCGAATCCATCGAAACCTACAGATACGAAATCTCCTTACCTCCATACATAACACACACCACACATTTACAGTATAGTTAGAACTCTCAAGTGACAGCAGTACCTTGTTTGAGAGCGAAAGGCAACTGGAGATAATCAAAGGCTTCGAGACTGAGCTCCACGTTCTCCAAGAACACTTCCTCTGCAAATTCAACCATCACAAAATTCTCAACAACAAGAAAATCAAATTCAAGCTGAGATAACACAAAATCAAACCGCGAGAGAATTGAAACGCACCGTTCCAGATGGTGATCTTGAGCTGGTGCTTGTGAAAATCCTTGACGTAGCGACCTAGGTAGCCGTGAAGGACCTGAGTGACGAGCCGTTCGAACATTCTGTAATCTCCGTCGTGGTGATTCACGGCGTGGCTGCCATTCCGATTGAAATCGGAAGTCTGGGAATGGATGAAGCGGTAGTAGAGACTGAGAGGCGGAGAGAGAGTGTGAAGTAGGACGAGGAAGACGAGGGCGTTGAGAAGGAGGAAGAAGGAGAAGAAGAGGAAGAAGAGAACTGGTAGCGCCAAAGCAAAGCCCAGAAAACTCGAGAGAAAACTAAAAGCCTTGATGTGGTGGCCACTGCCCTATTTTATACTCTGTTGTTATTTTTTATTTTTTACTTGGGGCACAGTACATTTTTTCTTGGTAGAAAAGAAAAGGTTTGTTCTCGAAAAGATAAATAACAAAAAAAATATGGTTTTGCTGAAATAAAATAGTTTTAAAATTCTCAAAAAAAATTAATTTTAGAAAATTGCTATTTTTGGGACTTTAGATAGAGAATTTATTTTTCCTGATAAAAAATGTTTAAAGTAAAAAGGCGTCTATGTCAACCAAAACTCGCAATCTCAATCTGTGTGAGAAGCCCTGTTGTTGTGGCTATCAAGATCTATAATGTCTTCTACTCTTCCGCTATCTTGATTAATCTCCAAAGGGGAGCAAAGGCTCAGTTCACCAGGACCTATGACCAACTGGGTGTGTCCTTCAACCTCTAGTCTTATGTGGCCACTGTCTCTAGGAAAAACAAGGTTGTCACGCACAGCTTGCCTCAACGATTGAGACTGAAGATATTATCATCTTGTTGTAGAATTTCAAACAACGGATACAAATTTGCTCCTCACCCTTACTTTCCCACCTTCATCCCCACTCACCTAAATGCATGACACATGTCTATTTTCATTAACTCACCTAACCATGGTTAACAATATAAGTTATTTATTTAATATAAATTTGAGAGGTTGGGCATTTAGGGTTTAAGGTTTAGGCCTTTGGGGTTTGGGGTTTGGGGTTTGGGGTTTGGGGTTTAAGGTTTCGGGTTTAAGGTTTAGGGTTTAGGGTTTAGGGTTTTGGGTTTTAGGGTTTTACTTCAATATGTCTAATCATGATAAAAGAATAAGTCCTAAACCCCAAACCTTAAAACCCTAAACCTTACACCTTAAAACTCAATACCCAATCTTACAAATTTAAATTAGTCTTTTAAATTAAATAAATAATTTTAAATTTATATTGTTAACCATGGTTAGATGAGTTTAAAAAAAAGGGACATGTGTCATGCATCTAGGTGGGTGAGGATGAAGGTGGGGAAATAAGGTGGGGAACAAATTTGGATCCTCAAACAACTGATCTACTGTGTCACTTTTAGGTGCTTGCCATTTGATTAAAGATGTGCCTTTGCCATTTGACTGAAGATATTACTCATCAATAGACATGTTTGCTTTGTTGAAGAAGTGGCAATGTCCAAGCCGCCGAATCTATTGGGAAACCAAAAACAAAGCTTATATTTCGGAACAGTGACTTATCCCGGTTTAAGTAGGAGAGTGATGTTGGGTTTTACAGTATCGAAGTTAGAAGTGTTTTCCAAGACTTTGGGGCTTCGGTTTTTATTTACGGATGCTTCATGAAAAACCATTCGTTTTGCGTTGTATTTAGGACAGAAACTAAGAATTTGTGAGCCTACTAATGTTGAAAAATAATCTAACAAGAAATGATGAAAGAATTTTGAACTAAGAGAACAAGCGTACAACGGTTTCTTTTGATTTAAGACCGTAATTTCATTTCCAAATTTAAACCAGTGAATTGCTGAGCTACACCAATAATAAAAAAATCAAGGATTGAAGTTCAATGTGTGCAAGGTGCCTAAAGTTAGCTCATGTAGACATAAATAGCAATTTAGTTTCAATGGTAATGAGGCTTGGTGCGTCTTTTCTCATTGGTCTGGAGCCAAAGAAAAAGAATAGCAAGTTTGTTAACCCCATGATCATCTTCTTCATTTAAACCTCATTATCCATCTCAGTAAAGCTATCTGTTTTGTTGAAGAAATGGCTATGTCCAAGGCATTCAGTGTTTGCATCATTGCTCTCTTGGTGTGCTCGCTCTGTATTGACACGACCAATGCCCGCGAACTTGGTTATGGCGCCTTGAGATATGACCTGCCTTCATGTAGGGGAAAGAACCCCTGCATGCCACCACCAAGCAACACCTATAAGGCCGGTCCTTAGGGATTTAAGGCCCAGTGCGAAATTTTTTTGTGTGCCCCTTATATATATATTTTTTTATTCAAAAAATACCGATTTTTTTTTTTTTAGGAAGAAATTTTGTGCCCCTTATATATGTTAAATGTTTTTGGTGTTTCAAACCTAGCCAAGTGCAATTCAGAGATCAAAAATGAAAAAATTGGATATGGAAAACTCATAGCAACGTGTCGTCGAGTCTTAAAAAATTGAAATTTATGGGAGAGGAGATGTGAAATGGAGAGATGATGGAAAACTTCGGAAGATTGTGAGCAATTTATACAAAGAGCAGACTAACTTTGTTTCATTGTGGAGAAAGTCAATAGTTAAGTAGCCTCATTTATAATTGTAAATTAATGCAACAAGTATATGAATTTGGGAGAAAATTATTAAGGGATAAAAAGATTACACCAAATTATCAAAAACGAAGTCTATTTAAGTAGTTTTTAGAAGATATCGAAACGTAATTTATGAAGATTAACGACATAGTATGTCATTTTGATTGTGTTATAATATAATTTTTTCTTAATTATATACCCTCTATATATATATATATATAACAAATTACAAATTAGTGAAAAAAAAAGAGGGCCAAAATTTATGCTCCTTTGGTCTTGGGCCCAGTGCGGGTGCACTGTTGGCACTGCGCCAGGGCAGGCAGTGCCTATAACAGAGGTTGTGAGAAGGAGAATGACTGCAGGGGTGGCCCAAATCTCCAGTGAGGGTGGCCAAGATGGAAGCTCCAGTGAGGGTAGCCAAGATGGAAGCTCCAGTGAGGGTAGCCCAGATGGACAGTAACTAAAATAGATGACAGTAACAATGGCGCTTGCCACAACAAGAATCAAATTAGTCATATACCATGGGGTTGTATATAGGATCTTAATCATAATGCCAATATATTGTAGAATTATGTAAATAAATACAAACTTAACTGTTCTTTATATCGAGAGAAGCATTATTCAATCCTACTGTTATAGATCTCTCTTTTCCCTAATCAAGTATATCCATAGGGCATAGGCAGATTGAAGGAACAGTTTCCTTATACGTGCCTGTCAATACCAACATCATTCTTTTCCTTTTCAACTTCAAGGAAACTAAGAATTCAAATGTCTTTTTTACTATCATTCACAATATGCATTCATCGACTATATGTAATCAAATCTAAACACCAACAACTCTTAGATGAACGACACCGTTTCATATGTATTTACTGATCACGTCTCAAACAGAGGCAAGACTCGCTGGGAAGACAGAATCTACTGATCACGTTTCTTACAGAGGTAAACCTTAGATGAATGCCAACACATACCATTCGAACATGTTTACCAGAGCAAAACAGAAATTAGTTTATACATGAGAAGACAGCAATTAGTTGAACTAAAATACTTAGCATTAGGTCTTTAGGTTGTAACTTCCCTACATCAATGGCGACAGTGACCTTCCATTTGAAATTATCTGAATGATTTTCCTTGAAACTCTTTGGCTTGGAAACCTGCACAGTAGTGTCTGAATTAGTTCCAACCTATTTATATGCTTAGTGCTTTCCACACTTCTTCATGAATAAAACAGCTGGTACGAATTTCAGGGTAAAAAACATAGCTCACTTCTAAATGTACTCAAGTGGTATATACTTTCTGTTGGATTTTTTAATCTAAATTCAAAATCATATTTATTTTACTGTTATGTTCATGTTTCTAAAATAAAAGTTATCATTTTACGGCTATAATTGTAATGAGGCTAAGGTAAGTGTGGCGCTTGATGTACTAACAATTCAATTTCAATCTCTGTCATGTTTCCTAGAAGTGGCTGGCACAGACACAAAAGTAGCGAACTTTCTCATCCCCACCATGAACATTGCCTCCCCATATCCTATATCTCCCATATTCTCATGATCTAAGTCTAGACCAGTAGACATATATATTTTCGTTAAAGAAACAGCCATGTCTCAAGCATTATACACCCTTGCTCTAATGTGGTCATTTGCATTGAAACTACCACCGCCAAACATATTCACTGTGGAGGATAAAATGATGCAGTGCTGAGGGTTACTGTGTATTCCTCCACCAAGAAATTCTTACAAACAGATGTGGTGAGAAGCTCAATCAATGCAAGGGTGGCCGCAAACTAAATTAGGGCTGGAAGGGCCATGGAATAAAGGAGCTTAAAAGAAAGAGATGATGACCTTCAATCAATTACCAAGGACTACAAAAGGACGTCAATTCTTCTATCTGAACTAACCACATGGGTTGTTTTTCAGTACTTAAAAAAGAACATCCCTCTCTATTTACAACTATACAAAGTAAAGCCCTTACACTTTGCTCTGTCTTAAAGCAGATGTTAACCGAATTTCTGTGAATCAGGCAAAAGGATGCAGCTCATATTTGCTAACTGCAATTGATAACAAAAAGACCGAAGTGTTCTGCCATAATGAAAAATCCCAACAACCTTTCTTTCGGAATATCAGACCGAAGCTAAACTATATCCGCGGACCTATTGAGCCAGCCAGCAATAACATAATCAACATCAGGAGTCTCAATTTGCAGGAGTACATTATCTATAAGCAGTAAAATGAACACATGACTAGCAAATTTAAGTATTACCTTCAAGAATCAACATGAGGATTCTGAAGCAAATATGCAGCATTATGCAGCACAGCACTAGCCTCCTCATTCGAAACATCAATCGTGCGCAACTCCCTGATCTCCTCCTGCCATTTCTCCATCTGCTCCTTGTGAATCCTGCACACAAATTCCCACTCAGGCATTAACACAAACACCTTCCCTGCACTATTAAAACACATTTCCTTCCTTTTCGAAACTCACATGATCAATCTCTCCTCATACTCATCACTGATCTTCTTAAACATCGCCTTCCCCGAATGAAGCAGCTCCGAAATCTACGAAAAGAACTCCACACATTACACAAAGCTCTCAACACAAATCAAAATCATAGATCGAAACCGAAACGCTCACCATCTCAGTGAACCGGTCGATCTTCGTAAGGATCTGACTGATCGAAAGCTCCACCTCTTCAGATCCAGCAAACTCTTCCCTCTGCGCCATCTCCGAGTCCGATACACCTCCCTCTCCTTCCTCGCGACTCTGATTATCAAAAATTCAAAATCAAACCAGAGTTTTTCAAACACTAACAAAAACACGAAGCGCAATTAGAAATAGAAGATCGTTTGGAGGCCACGTACCTCAGGTTTCATGCGTTTTCTGTTCGATTCAATTGCTTCGCTCTCCATCGGATCCGATTAGGTTTCGAAATTTCAACTAAGCAAACGGAGCAATCGGTGAAGCGAATCCGTAGAGTTATAAAAGTCTTAAGCTGAATTTAGTTAAGCGTAAAATGAAAGCGTACCTTGAGTCTCGGCCGGAGTGATTCCGGTGAAGAAGACTAGGGTGAAGAATGAAGCGAGCTTTGGATTCAAAACTTGAATTCTCTTTTAGCTTTTGAGTTACGCGGGAGCGTTTTCTCTGGGGTTAGCGCTTTTTTAAGGGACCCCAGTGGTGGGTAACACCTGTGATGTATGGATACGTATATCCAGTCCCCAATACGGATACGTCTTGGATATGTTACAGGTATACGTTCAGATGCCTCGGATACATCGGGTGTAACTTGGAGAAGTAATTAAAAGCCTGTAAAAAGGCCATCTCAGTCTTATGAATCAATATTGGAACTTGGATAAGGAGGTCTACTACTGTCTGAGAGCAAGTCCACCCGTTGTGTTAGATTGAACACAGTGACCTAGATCACTCTGGGTCACTATGACTAGGCAGTAGTTTTTACCCGTCAGAAATGTGAGATTGCTGCCACTTGACAATGACTGTTTATTCAGTTTTAAAAAACGTTTTTTTAGTGTGAATAATGATTTTTGTTGTAAATGGATATAGTTTATATAAATTATATGACATATTGAAAATTATTATTTTTATTTCATAACATTTAACAAGTCAAGTCTACTTTTATTTTTAACTTTATAATGAAAAACTCACAAACATAGAACACACAATCTAAATTGGCTGGGGATATAAATAATTAGTTATAACTACAGAAATCTTTTTTTTTGGTTTGTGGAATGAAAAAGAGTGACAAGTATTAATAGAGAATTTTATACAATATGATTTTTTTTTTTTTTTTTTTTTTTTTTACAGATTTTCCCTATTGCTACATCTTATTGAATATTATTTGCCCAGTCAAAAACAATTTAAAGCATGCATGGTTAATAAACGGTCAAAGATGTTAGTGGGGGCCCGACTCTCTTTCATGTTTCCTCCACAAAGGTAAATGTGGTCTTCACGTGCAACATTCATACCCATCAAAAGTAAAGGTCCATGTGCTTCACGCATCAATGGATGGCGTGAGACGATGGAGAGTAGCCCAGACGGACGTCACCCACGTTGTGGGTCGGGCTGAGGTGGTGCAAGTAGATGAATTCTTTGGTGCGACAGACACACCACGTGGATGGTGCGTCCCCCCAGTAATAATCAAACATGTATGTCAAATTTAACATGTCATCACTCAGCTAAGAAAACCTCAAATTCTCAAATCCCGCCTTCAATATCTCGCGACACCCCTTTACAAATCTCACCGATTCAATCCAACCCAAATCTCCATGACCACTGCTAAGGTCGGCCGAGGCAAGCCCAGCGCGTCGTCGGCGACTCCCTCATCTATCTCTCTGCCGTCCTTGAATACCTAGCCGATTAGGTAGGCGGTCGATGTTCTTCCCAACATTCATTATAATATGCCGCCGAAGAAGAGTGAGAAGGGTGAGATTGGATGATTTGGATTATTGAGGGGTTCTCCTGCCACTCAAAATGCATCAACTTTTCAATCGATTTTAAACACTTGGCTCATCTCTGTAAATCCTCATTTCACCAAATGAATACACTTCACCCCATTACTTAATTATATGAGCCCAGAACCCAGCTTTCCAGCATAGCTTCCACCCAATCTCACCAATTTCGAATTCTCACAACTTCTACACCATACCACCTAACAGAAACTCCCTCGTCTACCGAATCTCACCAATATTAATTATGATGGTTTTTGATTTGTTAGTAGGGAAGTAGAAAGAGTAGGGTTGGATCTGGTTTTGTAAATGTTTGGCTACAGAAAACAATTCACTCTGTTGAAATGGGTTTCTTCTAGAGTTCTACTGCAGTGAATGAGTTTCTTCAGAGAAAGGGGTTTTGGCATATGTATTCAACTAATTTAGATCTAAAGTTTAATCAAATGACGATTTTGGTGAATCTGCAAATGGAAGCGATGGGAAGACAATGATTATTCATCTCTAGCTCGCGAGATATTGAAAGTGTAGGGATTTGAGAATTTGAGTTTTTTTAGTGAGTGATGACATGTTAAAATGACCTACGTGTTTGATTATTACTGGGGGGGGTCGCACCAGCCACGTGGTGCGTCTGTCGCACGGAAGAATTCCTCGCACAAGTAATCTGGGTCAGATTGCTCCTCTAACCTGGGTCAGATTGCTCCTTCAAAATGTAGCCTAGGTTGAATTAGGGAGATATCCCCATTTGTGGGTGGAAGATGAGTTTTTTCTCTTGGGTTGGATTGCCTAGGTGTCAACTAATCTTGGTTGAATTTTTTCAATAGGTGGACTTCCTCTAAGAGCTTGTATGACATATACTCTCCAATACAAGATTTTTTGTGCCTATAATCACATCTTGATCTGGATATGCTTCGGATACGTCTCGGATATGTCTGGAATTTCTAATGTGAACGTTATCGTGTTGTGCTTAAAGACACCAACAAGACACACACATAACTAGCAAAAAAAAAAAAACTCACTAACACACACAAGGATATGACTGTTGTGCTGCGTTGTATAGGATGTCTCACAAATCTCATCCGTCCATTACTCATCTACTATTTAACTGGCTAAAGTAACTTTATTTCTACAGCTGCAGACTATGGATATGCATGAACAACAACTACTAGAGCTTCTTTATCATGAAAACTACTGCTATCTTACTTGATAAGATAGAAACATAAAAGTATTTGTGGTGGAGATATACAACAAGGAATATAGTGAGATACATAACAAGGATCATAATACTTGATGGAGTATAAACATCGAGTTACTAGATGAACACAAAAGTCTTTATTGATACATTGAAAATATTACAAGACTAGAGAGGTGGTGTACTGAGATTTTTTCTTCTCTAGCATAATGTACCCTCATTCTTTCTCTTCATCTGCTTCTTATGCTGGCTCTAGGTCTAATCCACCGTTAGGTGCCATAAACAGGTGGCTAGTGCATGCAAAAATGGACAATATGCACGCAAAACTAGACAAAACACATGCAAAAGATGACAACTTTTTCTTGCTACGGCTCTCTATACTAGCTAGGTACATTTATCATGCGTTACAATACAAAACACAATTTACAATGAGCTAGAAGACAAGAGCATGAAGCCAAATACTTTTTTAGCCTTTGTTTCTATCTGGTTTTGAATTGTCATTATCTAGTCTTGAATTCTTCACCTGCTCTTAGGTCTTTTCGGTATTGAAAAGCCCACAAAGTTACTTCTTTCAACTTTACCAATCTGCATATTATACTGCACTGTATAACAAAATTTTCTTACATACAATAGCAGCAAATACAAAGTACTCAACCACAATCGAATAAGTGTCAAGCAAACACAGCAACGTATGAAAAATAACACAACAATTTTACCCAATTCAATAATTTGCCTACGTCTGGGGAGCAGATAGAACCACTCAAATTTCACCATCAATGAGAAAGATTGTTTTACAGTTCTCTCATACAAAAGAACAACAGAGAAGCATACCCCTCTGTATCTCAATTCTTTGTTTTCTCTCATACTAAACTGCAGCAATTATGCAGTTTTTTCTTAACTACAGATTGGGCAGTTATCACACAATTCAAATCACCAAATAACCTCTACATATGGTTATTACATCTCTGCCCATTTAAAGACAGCAAACAACTACTTTGCTTCATACAAGGTTGAGCCAAAAAACAACAATCTCCACCTTGGTGAGACAGATGCAAAACCAGAAGAAAACCAACAACAACAAACAACAACTTAGAACCTTCTAACTTAAACAAGAATCATTCTTGCTAAACCAACATCAAACAAATTCCATCTGCTCTTCCAATAATAATCAAGCACCAATATTAACCAAGTTCAAACAACGAATGAACTTGGCAACAACAACAACCTTAGTTAACATATCAACTGGATTATTCTCAGTACTAATCTTCACAAGAACAATCCTTCCATTCTCAACTTCATCACGAATTCTATGATAACGAACATTAATATGCTTGGTTCTAGCATGATAAAGTTGATACTTTGCTAAATGAATGACACTTTGACTATCACAATGAACCTCCACCTAATTCTGAGAAATCCCCAACTCATTCACTAACCAATGTAGCCATAAAGCCTCTTTTTCACTAACCTATGTAGCCATATACTCAGCTTCAGTTGTTGATAAAGTTGGGGTATCCTGCAAAATCGATCTCCAACAAATAGGTGTTTGTGCCATAGTAAACAAATAACCAGTTCTAGACCTTCCAGTATCTGAATCACCACCAAAGTCAGAATCCACATATCCAACAACAAAATTTCCAAAATTATTTCTCAGAAAACACAGACCAACATCTCTAGTTCCATGTAAATATCTCAATATCCATTTTGCATCTTTCCAATGCTCCATACCTAGGTTATGCATATATCGACTCATCAATCCAACGACATGTGTAATATCAGATCTTGAGCAAACCATAGCATACATCAAAGAACCCACCATACTAGAATAAGGAAGGTTAGACATATTCCTTACTTTTCATTAGTTCTAGGACATTAAATGACACTAAGTTTAAAATGAGATGCTAATGGTGTACTTATAGATATGGTACCATCATTTACACCAAATTTCTTCAGTAGCTTCTCTAAATATTGCTTTTGTGTCAATCACACCATACCTTGCTCTCTGTTCCTTGTAATCTCCATTCCAAGAATCTTCTTTGCTTCACCGAGATCCTTCATTTCAAACTCATTCATATGAGCTTTCAGCTTCTTAATCTCCCTCATATTATTTGAAGCAATAAACATATCATCAACATATAACAACAAATATATAAAAGATCCATCATGCAGCTTCCGAAAATATATACAATGATCATACTCACTTCTTTTATACTTCTGACCTCTCATGAACTTATCAGACTTCAAATATCATTGCCTTGGGGATTGCTTCAGACCATACAAGGATTTCTTCAAACGACAAACACAATCTTCTTTGCCTTCCACATGATATCCATCAGGTTGAGATATATAAATCTTATCATTCAAATCACCATGGAGGAACGTTGTTTTGACATCTAGCTGCACCAATTTAAGATCAAACTAAGCCACCATAGCCAACATTATACGAACTGAGCAATGCTTCACTACCGGAGAAAAGATCTCATTGTAATCAATGCCTTCCTTTTGTGCATAGCCTTTAGTAACAAGTCTTGTTTTAAATCTAACTCCACTTTGTTTCGGAAAGCCTTCTTTGCATACACCCATTTGCAGCCAATAGCTCTCTTACCCTAAGGCAATTGAACTAATTCCCATGTATTATTCTTCAATAGGAAGTTCATCTCTTCAGCCATAACAATGTTCCAATACTCACTTTTAGGACTGCTATTTACTTCCTGGAAATTTGATGGAATACCAATACTCATGGTGTTAAAGGCAAAAACAACAAAATCCTTTTGCCAATTTGGCTTTCAGATTACTCTTCTTTGTTTCCCCAAAACACAATGTTCACAAAAATCAAGTTTACCAGATTTAGCACCCTTTAATAACTCTTGTTTCATAAGCACTTGCAAAGCTTTCTCACCAGAATGACCGAGCCTCATGTGCCACAATACTTAGTGCTATCAACATCATCATTAATAAAAGCAATCGTAAGAAAATATAGTTTATGAACACGGGGTGCTTTCATCACAATCATAGAACCCTTGGTGACTTTCGTTATACTATCTCCCAAGTGAGCATGATATCTATTTTCTTCCAAAGTACCAACATAAATCAAATTCTTAGAGAGTTGAGGAACATACCACACATTAGTTAGAGTCTTAACAACACCATCATGCAACTTCAATTTGATCGTTCCAATTCCTTTCCTCTCCAAGCCATAATCATCAGTTCATCACATGTTATAACGTACATCTCCACTCACATTTGTATCCAAAGTGGTAAACCAATCCTTTCTCGGAGTTATATGCTTAGTACAAGTACAATCCATTATCCACTTGTCTTTGTGGTTGATGGGAGACACACACAGCATAATCAGGTTCATTCTCCGCAAGTACCATATTAGCACTAGAGGTTGCACCCTTGTTTCGTAGCTTTAGACAATCATTCTTCCAATGATCTTTATTATGGCAAAATGCACATTCATCTCTTCTTGTCCTTCGAAGTTCCTCTTGAACCAGATTTCTTCCTGCCACCAAATCTTTTCCTTTCAAGTGATCTACCTCTCACAACAAAAGCCTCTAAAGTACTAGAAGTACTATCATATTTATCCTTGTGCCTAACCTCATAATTCATCAATGCATTAGACACTTCATCCAACTTGATAGTGTCTTTACCATACAACAAAGTTGTAGCTAAATGGTCATATACGTTAGGCAAAGAATTCAACAACAGCAGGGGCATGAGGCTGAGCCTCCTAGTTAGACTATGTTTCAAACCCTTTAAAAAAAATAATAATAATAATTCAACAACAGTAAGACTTTATCTTCATCCTTGATTTCTTCATCCAAGTGATGAAAGCCTTGAATGGAGATTGTTGTTTTTTGGCTTTCATCACTTCTACTTCGTTTCTTGAGTATTAATCATTCTCATATTTAATCTTAGATTCTTGATTTTTTTTTTCTTTCAACTCTTCCCTTTCTCCGAAATAAAAAAGAACTCGTAAAGGTTTGCATATGCACGTTTAAATGAAAAATAGAAACTCTATTAAATAAAATATTTAGGTGTCATATATATTCCTATCAGGGTTGTGTTTCTAAATTAGAAGCAAAAATGGAGTAAATTGTAACTGTAAATTGAGAAGGGTGAAAAATTTGTTACGCATAACTCAAGTTACTATCAAGAAATATAACAATAGTTGTTTACTGAAAAAATCATTGAGTTGATTAAGAGATCATCACACATCCAAGATTGATACAAAAAAATATACGGAACACGATTCGATGAAATATAGTAATGGGTTTGCGAAGTTATAATTGGAGTATGGTTCAACATTAGGGATATAATCCCATATTTACAACAAGATTTACACCCTACATAGTTTTGCATCATCTCAACCTCATCGTATGACGGAGAAGAAGCATCGATGGATTTGGTTGAGTTATAACGGCAGGTTAATTTCAGGATATCTATTATCTTACTAATTGTCATGGTGTTTGTGCAGGATGTTCACCCTGACAATAAATTTGAGAAGGCATAAGACTAGATGTTATCCCACCAGATAAGATGATGGTGACATTTGCTAATATCGTCACATTATTTTGGTATCGACACGCTTTAGGTATCGTCACATAAGTTTGAATTGTGATTGATAGGCTAAGGGAACATGCACTTAACAAAATATTTCTTATAAAGACACGCTTCATAATAATTCTAACATAACTAAAATACCCTATTCAAGAATAACCGAAACACAAATCCAGATCCGTGAATCAACTGGAGGAGCAGGTCGTGGCAAAGCCTTAACCAGAATGGAAATGAAATTCACAAAAAACTATCCATATATTCTAATGTTTAGTAAAACAATCTTCTAAAAAAAGGTTTGGTAACACAAAAAAAGTTATCCAGAAAATTGTAAAAAAATTGTGTAATTAACGTAATAAAATAATATGTTACGAGTGATAAATGCAAGGAAATAAGGAGGGAAAGAGATTCCATTGGAGCTTGGAATGAACAACTTTCCCACTTATTTTCTCTTCCGTCTAGAAAGTATTTCCTCACTTTTTGATATTCCAAACATAGAAAATGAACAACTTTTCTTTCATTGGTTTCTTTTAGTGAACCAAACGAGGCTTTAGTTTCAAAGTTTGACTTCTATTTCATTTCAAAAAGAAAATTTTGACTTATATTAAATCCAATTTAAACATATTTAATAAACCATAAATCGACTCTTGCAGGGCTCTGGTCTCAACGTTCACTGCATTAGATTTGCAACCATTTTTGTTCTTGGATCCAATTGCCCTAGTGTTAAGGGTAAGGAGAAAATTTAAGTTTATTTCATTTTGAATTTTGCCTATTACTTTGATTATCATGCTTAGTTAGTAGGCACGCAATAAGTGAGCATTGATACTATCGGATGATAGGTCTAATCTATATATCACTGTGATCTAATGATCACAAACTTCTTATCTACTCGTTGTTAGTAGACAAAAAGTATGTAATGGTCTTATCTGGCTTGAGTTTCAATATCAACAGAATATTTATTCAAAATAAACCATAAAGGAACAAAACAATGACGTACATCACTTATGATCAGCCAAATGAATTACTAAATTTGCTAGACATCAATGTTATGGTGTGATACGTAAGAGATCTAAAGGCTGGGGAATCTCCCAATTACGTTTAATCTTACGTTGTTGACTTGGATTCAGTATTCTTACTCTTCTTGTTCATGTTGAGCATGTTCTTCTTAAACCACTTGGTTAGTTTCTGTTTGATCGTCTCTTTTTTGGTGTCTCCAGTGAAGGTGTAGGTACTCATGACATATTGAGTTATTTTTTTAGATCTCATGTCATTTGGAAAATCATAATAATCGAAACTAGTACTCTTCTTGAGCGGCCGATGATTTTCCTCTTTCGTTGTGAAGCTTCTCATGAGGAATTGAGCTGTAGTTACGGGTTGAATTCGTCGACTTTTACTATGCAAGCGATCATAGTTTCTAGGAGGAGAAAACTTAGAAGCAAGAGTAGTTTTCATCTTGTGTTCTTGAGAAATAATATGATTAACACTATTACTCCTCGTGAGCATTACATTCTTCTTTATATTGCGTTCTGGGATGAATATATAGTCGAGCTTGAGTTGCGGCATAGTGTAGGTAGGTCTCTTCATTGCAGTTTCGTTTTCCATGCATTATAGTTTTGGGGATTTCAATTATATATAGATGCATCTTTCCCCTGTTTACTTAGGAGTGCTAGCAGTGGCAGAGCTAGGATTTAAAGTTAGGGGAGGTTGAGATTTAGTATAACATGATTTACCGTTATCATATAATGAAAAAGAAAATTTTATGTATGATCAATGAATAATAAGTAAATAGTTAAATTATCTTTATGTTTTAATGTTGGCCGGTATTTCTTTTCTGGGGGGGGCCCTTATTGTCCTTTTCCTACAAGGAATATATCTTCTTTTAGATTAGGAGAGGAAAAAGAAAAGGAAAGTTTTCCAGTGATGAAGCTAATTGACTCTTACTTATTAGTTGTATACATGTTTTCATGCATCTTCAACAATGGACTTGATTATTGATCATCGTGGAAAGAAAAAGAAGTACATTAAGCAGTCTACTTTCCTAACATTTTTCACTCTGCAATTATTTATAGCATAAAACCAACACATTATTGATGATAATTTCTTTCCAGTAGACATATGAAACTATGGCAAATCTCTCCAAAGCTTGGAAACATGCTCAAAAACTTCTTTTGATACAGAAATCAAAATTAAGATATGGTCCAAACATATGAAACACACACAATTACAAATAATTTCGTTAAAACATATAAGAAAATTATAATTATATGAAATAGACACGCCAATACGTACATGCCCAAAATGTGTCAATTAAGTCGAACTGCATATATCATATATGAATGCCATGGTTGGTCGGTTGGAGTAATTAGAAACCATACATTCATAAATCGAATGGCTTGTCGCTTCATATATTGAGGTGAAATGATACTGTGGTGATGTAATTGTAGTGCATGCTTATATGGAGCTAGCTGGTGGTGACAATGAGAAATGATAACACCAACACATCATTGATGGGCATATTAGAATATGGAGCTTATGTTGTGTTATATGCGTATAGGTATTTGCCTACACGCAACGGCGCAAATACTCCAATTCAACCAATTTGAGTTTTGACACCATCCATCGACCATCCTCTCGTTTTCATATATAGCATGCAACAGCAAAGCTCTCTGCAACGAATTCAGTGGTGCCTAAATTTCCTACCAAAATCACCATAGCCTCCAAACCCTGTCATGATGGATGCCACTAACCCATGTACATTTCTATGTAAGTTTTTCTCTTTCTTTCATGACCAATCTGCAAGCTAATTATGCCTTGTATATTACGACAATGTATGTTTTGGTGAAATATTACCCATACCCTTCTAGAAAAACCATCTTTAGGAGTTAGGTATGGACGTTTGGTTAGGGACAGATATTAGTGAGAAATACTATGCAAATTGGAGGGACAACTATAGCTCCAATTGTATCGCTAATTAGGTATAGAATTGTAGACGTTTGGGCAAAGCCTGTAATTATCATGTTCGAGCCTGCAAACTATATATTATGTTTGTTTTTGCAGAATTTTCCAAGAAACTCTTTCACTTTATTTTTTTTATTTGTTTTGCTTTTTGTTGTATTTGGTTGGATATGAGAATGAATTTATTCATTAAGACGGCATGAACAAGGTCCTGCTTTCAATCTCGTAGAGGGACCTCTAAAACTTTTAAGACGACTCTGAAGATGCTTAGTAAGATAATGAAATATTTGATGTGAACCAAACAACATGGACAATGAACCTTCACTATCACGTCCACACTCCATTGGGTTTTTTTTTTTTTTTTTTTGATGAAATCCATACTCCATTGGTTGAAGTCAATATGCATTGCCAGTTAAATAGTTAGCTTTCAGATTTGCTTACTCTCGAGCTCCATTGATTACATGCCTCAATAGACCCATCACTTCACCTCTAAAAAAAACTATGAAATGTGCAATTTGATTAAACACATCATCACCACCCCATCAGTATATTCCACTCACACTTCCTTTGCAGTTCTAAGCTATAGGCTCCTCAATGATGTGTTTCCTTTATAAAAGGGGAAAGCTTAATTACCCCCTATATATGCAAACCCTAGATAGTGGGCTGATCGATGCTACACCAAACATATGACATTCACACCACATCTTCCCACCTTCCTTGTAATGCATTAACTACATTGCTTTCAGAGAAGAAAATTACCTCATTACAGGAACCAACAGAACCTACTCTGTATATACTCGGTCACTTGTTGGGTATAGAATCAAATATTACAGCCAGCCATGAGTTGGTTTCGTACCAGCTGCTGTATTCTTTTATCTTCTTTAATGTTCTTGAATATCAAACAGGGAAGTTATTGCAGAGGTGAAACCCAGGCTGCCTCTAGTAGTAGTTTTGCTCAAACAAAAGGAAACCATTTTGTCATGAATGGGAGATCATTCTACTTGAATGGTTTCAATGCATATTGGATGATGTACATGGCATCTGACCCCTCTACAAGAGCCAAGGTCACTTCTGTATTCCAACAAGCCTCCAGGTATGGTATGAACATTGCCAGAACTTGGGCTTTCAGCGATGGCGTCAGCTACAGACCTCTTCAGTCTTCTCCTGGCTCCTATAATGAAGACATGTTCAAGGTACGTACACTTGCATAAAACTTGTTCTTGTGAACTAGTTAATTAGTCTAACATGTTATGTTGTGATCATTTTGAGCCAAGAATATGACGGTTTGATCCTGTATAGGGATTAGATTTTGTGATCTCAGAAGCTAGAAATTACGGTGTGCATGTGATACTGAGCTTGGTGAACAACTTCGACGATTATGGAGGAAGAAAGCAATATGTGCAGTGGGCAAAAGAACGTGGCCAAGCCATCAACAACGATGACGACTTCTATAACAACACTGTTGTAAAAGGCTACTATAAAGATCACGTTAAGGTACTCTGTCATATATATAATTTTACTAGTTGCAATTTTCCTATTACTTTGTCTTAAATCTTTTTTTGAATTTTACAGACTGTGCTCACGAGAATCAACTCCATTACTGGGGTGGCTTACAAAGATGACACAACCATTTTTGCTTGGGAATTAATGAACGAGCCTCGTTGTCGGCTTGATCCCTCTGGAAATCTTCTCCAGGTCTCTATCTCATTTTAATTGTTTTTTTTTTTTTTTGTATTAGCAATATTAATGTGAAATTAAGGTGATTTGATGTGACGGTTTGAACATTCAACATCACTGTTACAGCAATGGGTGAAAGAAATGGCTGCTCATGTTAAGTCCATAGATAGTAACCATTTACTGGAGATAGGGCTTGAAGGATTCTATGGTGGAACAACCCCGGAAAAGAAGCAGTTCAATCCTAGTAATCTAGAATATGGCTCTGATTTCATAGCCAACAACTTGATTCCGGTGATCGACTTTGCCTCGATTCATATATACGCCGAGCAATGGTACGTTTTTACATGTCACATATGACATATCTGACAAGAGAATATTACATATAACGTCATATTAAGGTGATCAAGTATCCTCTTAGGTTACAAGGAGCAAGTGAAGAGGCACAAGCTGATTTTGTGGACAAATGGGTTAGAGTACACATTGAAGACTGTAACTCGGTGGTAAGGAAACCACTAATAATGGGGGAGTTTGGCAAATCTTACAAATTGCCAGGGTACACCATAGAGAAGAGGAACACCTACTTCGGAAAACTTTACGACGTCATCTACGGCAGCGCAAGCAGTGACGGAGCATGCGCAGGTGGCCTTTTCTGGCAGCTGCTTGCTCAAGGAATGGACAACTTCAGAGACGGATACGACGTCGTTCTGGAAGAGAGCCCTTCCACGGCTAGTGTGATTGCTCAACAGTCTCACAAGCTAACTGAGTTAACTAGGCATGATAGTAATGTTACAAAGACTACATGACAAGGAAATAGAGAGTAATGCCGGTATTCATCAATGAAATTCCACCTATGCAGAAGCAAAGTACTCTACAATCTTGAATAAACATACATGGAAGCAAGTCGAGGAACGTTTTTAACTCTAGTCGATTTGGGTAACCAAACTTCATTTTCATCTTTGTTTAGCATTTACTGGGTTTATACAGCAAGAGAAAATGTTACCATTTGATAATAGAAATAAGGGTAAATGCCCAGTAATGCAATCTAATTTTGGTTCGTGGAACATATATACAATAGCACTAATTCATTCCAACAAATTATGGACCCAAGTTTTGATTACCTACATATTACACTTGCGTAGCTTACGCCTTCCACCAATTTCTCACCTCTAAAGCCTAAAGGTTAGCAGCCAAGTCTTAAGGTTACTGTTCAGCTACAATAACCACCGGTCTGCTATATAATAGATAATACAGCAAAGATGACTATTAACTATACTAAACTTCAAACAAGAACAAAACAATGTTCTGTTTTTCTTTACAACCATGTACATTTGGTAACACCTTATCGCTCTCTTCTCAAAACCAGAACAAACAATGCATTGACAAAATCTGAATCCTCCATTTCAGGAAACAGTATGACGCTGTGTTGTTCTTTACAAGAGAATAAAGGATAAAAGGTTTTGCTCTGGGCGCGCTTCACTGAGATGACACTTGTATGTACTCTAAACGTCCAACTTTCCTCAATGGCTCTAAATCTAATTCTCAATAGCCATATAAGGAACCCACTAAAGAGAAAAGGAAATCTAAGCTTCAAACAAACTACTGATCTGCCTGCAAAAAATTCACTGATCTGGCTGCAGTCGTACTAGGGTGACTACAGTGGACGTATAAATGGTCAATCCATCAAAAAGAAAAGGTGCGCATATCTCCTGGGAAAGGTGGGGCTATTGCTTTGGATGCTTACCTGCAGTATTAAGATGGAGAACATCATAATATGATACACTTGTAGGTAGCATGAATCATCTTTCCAACCAACAAGGGTGAAAAGCATACATGTTTTTTATTTTATTTTATTTTTTTAAAGATATTATGGAAGTTTTATATTCCAAACCATTACCTCTAATGGTGGTCCCCTGCCTTCTCTCAGAACAGGGTCTTTTGATATAAGGAGCAATCGAGTCATCCAACTTCGCCAACCAGAGTGCAACTGCAGATGTTGTACGAGGCATAGACGCAAAAGAAGATATGATCTCGTCACCAAGCTTGCAAGAACCTTGCGCAATTTTGCATTTATACAGCCAGTCCTCATTGATGGCTTTAACAAAATCAGTAAGAACCTGCAACATTTAAACAAAATGAAATACTGGTTCAAGAATTAATTCATAAACACAAAAATATTATCTACAATGAGAAGATACGGAACCTGCAATAGCTCTGACAATGATGATGTTCGTCTAAGACGTTTCACCCATAGCTTATGAGCAGATTTTTTCCAAGCACCCAACAAGGCATCTTCAGGCATAACCGACTACACAAAGTGAGAAGTGGAGGTCAACATAATGTAACTTGCAAGTTTTTGGGTAAATAGAAAGATAAAGTAACTTGCAAGTTCTTGATAAATATAAACTGTTTTAAATATCAACCAATGACTTTTGTACAGGGCCCAACGACCACCCATGCATAACCTTATTAATCAGCCACCATTGACCCAAACTAACCATGGGAAGTTCAAACACCGCTTCAGCATTCCGCTCTATTTCTAGCGGTATACACTATACTACACTAAATAAGTCCTGTCTACGTTACACATATCAAATATGTATGTTGGCCCAGTTTTTCCTCCAGCCCCTCATCTACATTATACTGCAATTTAGTGGAAAATTAAATGGATTCGATTGCACATGAAATTCAGTTAAAATCCAAAAACTCAGCCATCAGTAATTTTATTTATTTTGTAATTCATCTCTAAGTGAAGCCCTTCAGCTCTAACTGAAGCCCTTTTTCTCCTCTACTCTAATATAGAACCTAATAAACACACAGCAGCAAATGCAAAGCTAAACTTTAAATGACATGTTACCTCAATTGCATGGATCGCAGCTTTTAGAGATTGGATTTGTGATGAGAGAACCTTATGCTCAGGAAACGTAGTACTTGTTTCCTTCTCCCTACATGTGGCTACATGGATAGCGAATGTTTCTTCCTGGTCAAAATGAAGCTCAAATGTTGCATGGCAAATCCTGCAGTGCTTCTCATCTCTCCAATACAAATCGTGACAGCTTTCACATCTAATAAGTGTATCGAAATATGACCGTTTACCATGTTTAACGGAATTTAGATCTAGGTAGAACAAATTCCATAACCATGAATCAAATGCTTGGATTCGTTTCCATTTCTGTTGCAGTTCTTCCCCTTTCTTTCGAACTTCAGGAACTACAGTTCCATTCAAAGGCACAGAATCATTTACAGTCTCAGAAGAGTTGTTATCCACATCAGATATTGGTGAATAAGTGTCTTCTCTTGCATTATCCAGTTCAGAGCGATCAGATTGCGTCAAATTCTCACTTCCATCACTACTTGCCGTTGTATTTGACATTGCTTCACACAGAAATGTAAGCCGTTTCTCCAAAGATTCAATAAGAAAAGCCTCTCTTTTACCCCTATCATCCAAAATTGACAACAAGGCACATAAAGCCTGCAGTTTGTTGACGAAAGTGCAAGAATATATTAGAACTTATAAAAGGTCAAGCAACTCTACAATCATGTTTAAGCATCAAACAAAAGTTATAAAGAGTACCTCTTCGGTATCAATAACCTCCCAGTGACCATCTTCTGAAGATTCAAAATAAACCCTTCTATGGCCCGGGTCGTATGCATTACAAGGGCCCAAGAAAAGCCAGTATCTACTGTACCTACGATCTGACCCCAAAAACACAGATTGCATTGGGTGTAAGTCAGAGCCGCAATCTTTTCCTTTTGTAGAGTATCTCTCTCCATAAAATTTTGAGATTGATGCTGAAGAATCTATAGGGTGGAACAGTGATCGTGTATGATCTCCATTTACACCATCCATATTTCCAGCATGGACCCATGATGACCTGGGGACGCTATGCTGTTTAGCTGATAACCTCTTAATTTTTGCTCCAGAACCAGAATGAAGGCTGTTAGGAATGCATTCAGCAATACTATTTGCAGGATCCTAGAAAGGAATAATCATACTAAGCTTAGAACACTAAAAATATATAAATAAATATAAATAATAATGAACCAACAAATTAATCAAGAAAAGTCTAATCTGCGCAATACTATACTTAAATACCAGCATGATTGAGTGCTGTTGAAAACTATAGTTAAAATAGCAGCAAACATTGATAGGCTAGATAGAATGATACATGATGCATGACATTAGTAAAACAACAAAAGCCTAGAGTTTTATTTCGTGGAAAAGTAACAGAAGTTGGCGTTCATAAACCTGTAAAAACTTGAATTTTTAGCCTGTAGGAACATTAAATTTAGAGGCAAAGATCTACCCAAATCAATAATGATGCAGTATAGCACCATACTCATTGTGGCTTCCTAGAACTCGTTGTAAACTTGATAACTGTTTACTCCCATAATATTTATAACTCCAATTTTGTATGCATATGTCAACGTATTTAATATGCAAATGTCATTGCAGGCGAAAAGATATTTCAAAGTCCATGCCAAGATTGTTTGCATTACCTCCATTCTCATATTGGATCCTGCATGAAGAAGATCAATTAGAGCCACTATCGCGTTCAACTTCTCTTCAATGCTTAAATCTGAATACTCGCCTTCCATCAATCCTAACAACCATACTTCTCCTGCATGGCTCTCATCAATTTCAGTGTGTACTTTCCGCATGTTAGTTTTACTTCTATGGCGGTTGACATGAATCGATTTTCTGATATTGGGATTTCCTGAATTGCACCCAGAATCATCATCACTGCTACATATACCACTGTCACTCAGGTCATCATCAACTGTGCCAGAGTCTTCAGAATCTGATCGGAGCTCCTCAACTTCGTCTTCAGAGGAATTGATGCGTAAACGGTATGTGGATGATGAAATCTTTTCAAATAATGTAATATCACTTGAAAGAGTTGAACTAATTAAAGACTCCAAATCATCTATTCCGCTGGAAACATTCAATTCAGCAATCTTCAAGCAAAAACAAAGTCCATCAGTAATTCATTCATACAGTGTTGTGTGGTTTAAAAGAACTTAATAAGAGTGTTGTGTAGTGTAAATGAACTTACCTGCAATGACTTCGCCAAGTCAGAAACTTTCAAACCATTAATTCCTTGCTCTAGCAGAACTCTAAATAATTCACCCTTCAGAGTACCAGGATGCAAACCATACTTCACCATAAGGCTCATTTCCTATATACAGACAGAAGATTAAATGCTGAAATCCAAATAGAACTTAATAAGAGCGAAAAATAAAATTAATATGTGCAAGAAAAGAAACCTATGTGCAAGAAAAGAAACCCTGCAGTTTTCTGGTCATTAGATTAGATAATGCAATTAGCATGCAGATACATGAAATGAAATTGAACTAATTTGACATATAATCTTAAGGACAAGAACAAAAGCTAAAAGAAATTATTTACTTTATCACCTAAGGCTTTACCTCTTATATGTGTAATGTTGAGTTCTGGTTGGTCCTTGAGTATGGCCATTGCTATCTAACTACAGTTCTGGTCAAGGTAAGAAGGGATTGGTGGGTTTGGGGTCATGACAGATCTTAATTTCTAAATTTAATTATAAAATGACTAGTGAAAGAAGGGATTATTTGGGTTTGTCACTAATGCTTTGAATCCTTAACAATAAGGAACATATAATATAGGGTATCTAATTACTACTGAAAGAAATATGCTGATGTGTTAATATGACTTTTTGCTTCTTGTTTGGGTTTTCAATAGAAGGTTGTTTCTTTGCAAAAATAAAATGAAATAAAATTTTAATAATAACATAAAGACTCCAACAATGCAGCATAGCTAAATCAGATGCAAATATTGTTTTTGAATAGTCTAGAAGACCTTGCTAAGGACTTCCTTCCGCATCGCACCCTGCTTTGAACCAAAACCAGCAGCAACCAGTACTTGACGCAGTATTTCTGTCCATGTTAAGGCGTTCAGAGATCTCTCCCAGAATTCCAAAGTAGATTTTTGATTTTCAAGCTGCCAAATAATCAAGAAAGATTGTAGTTTTAATAGTTCGGTAATAAAAGATAGAACAATCAGTTTAAAGATGGCCAACAAATCTAAAAGAGTTCCGCAAAGAGCAAAGCGTTTAACCAACTTTTCCCTACAGATGTAAATATGACAAAGTAACACAAAGATCAAATGATATTCCAAAACTTCATGTGCATGGACACTAATAATGAGACTAAGATGTTGTTCAGAAAATGATTTGTCAACTTAACTCATTGAAAATTAAGCAATTTGTTCCCATATTCCCAAATGGATACAGCAGGAATTCTTATGCTTGCTTCAGATATGAAGTACATCAAGTGTAACACCAGAAGTTTGTAAGTTATATACTCTACCAAAGATACAACCATCAATCATTACTTATACTAATCATGAATCCTGGTTCATTATGCAACTTTAACATAAACCCCAGCAATCATTTCTGAGTAACATGCATTTGTACATCTAAGAAAAATATTTGCTTAGTCACTGGAGTCAGTGCCACCATGTCAGTGGCTACTTCATCAAGCTTGTTTCATTATAAAATACAGGCTCCTTGATCCTCAACAAGTACCGATACTGAACTATATTAATATAAATTAATTTTCTTTTTAAACATGGAATATAAATGGAGGGAACTACTAAACGTGTGCATAACCCCTACATGAAGTGTACGAGTTTTTCCCTCCAATCCAGCTGACCTAGCTATGAACTAATACCTTCTAATGAAAGAAAATTAGACCACAAGCAATGACAGACAAGAATTCCACCTATGGTCAAACACAGACAAGAACAGTCAAAAAAGTATATTATCGTTTAGTAACTCCTCTGGTCCCATCCAATTATTTTATAGCTAAGATGATAAAATCCACAATTTCCTCTAATCTGTTCCAATTGTCAAAATATGAGAATAGAAAATATTCACAAAACCAAATGAACTGTAAATGTTTTTTATTTGCACCACTATATACAGTTGTATCTTCTTCCTTGTTTATAACTCACCGAGTGGATAAATGCGAGAAAATTGCAAGATTTGCTCAAGTGAGGCATACATCCAGAGGATAGCTCCGCTTGAACATGGGATAAAAGAAGCTTCAAAAGAGCCACATGTATCTTTCCAAGTAGCAAGGAATCCTAAAAGATATAAACAGAATAAAAAAATAAGCAGCAAGACCCAATAATTCTTAGTGTTAGATCAGAGGTCAGGTATAACCTTCTCATGAAATGCTTGAGCGAACTCATCCACAGTGAAGGAAGATAGATCTAACACAACCGCATAAGTATAAAGGAAATGAAAAACCTGCCAAAGGAAGACACACCAGAATGTGTATTAATATGATAACTTAACAAAGGGATCTAGATAGGGTCACAATCATGAGCAAGATAATAGCAGTCACCAATAAGAAAAATGCAATGCAAGAATATCTATCGCATGATCCTATATGACTAAGCAAAATTGGGTCACAAGCAGTACTCAATATATGCACCTTAAACAATTTCTTGGCAATCTCTGGTGAAGAATCCCAAGGTTGCATATGAAATGGCTGCTTCATCTTGACAGAACTAGGAGGAAACTTAACCAGCGAATCTGAAATGACAAAACTTCCTGATCAAGAACATGACATACCATGCATGTGTATTTACGTATCTGCTCACAACAATGACATAGAGCAATCCAATTATAAATCAGAAAGTTTGTTGCATTCTGCCTTCAAACTAACCTTTGCAAAGTGAACAACCATGATCACCATGAGTAGTAAAATGATTCAAGCACCCCAGTGAAATTGGTCTTGCTTGTAATTCTCTAAGCTCAAGCTCTTCATCATCCACAAGCATTGCGATCTTATCCGAGTGGTCTTCAGAACCTGATCCTTCCAAGGAAAGTTCACATTTTTCTTTGCTAGGCAGCTTCTGGTTTGAGACTTCATTACATTCCACCTGGCATACAAAAGCAAAATGAATGTTGCTACAGCAGCTAACTTACACTACAGTTTACAAGAGCAAGTTTTCAATTACCTCTCTTCTTTTGACAAAACGTTTCCTCTTTTCTTGTAACTTGCTTTGTAACCTTCCCTGTTTCTAAATAGATAACACGTGTCAGAGAACCTTCCAGAGACAAATACTGAGATTGATCTTAAGATGATACTTACAGGAACAGATTTTTGTTGTTGCAATCTTCTGCTCCGAGGTTGTGGTTTCCGTGATACACGAGTGACTTCGCCATTAGCTAAACCCATGTCAACGAGAAAGTCTCTAGCATCAGCATCAGGATTGTTTGCCCGCCAGACTGTCATCAAACCTTTACCGCCACCATGTTTTTTCATTGTCATCAAGTCTTTCCCACAACCATGTTGTTTCATTTTCATCAAGTCTTTTCCACCGTTATGCCTTCTCACTGTCATTAAGTCTTTCCCAGCACCATGTTTTCTCATAGTCATCAAGTCTTTTCCAGCCCCATGTCTTTTCCTTGCAGCACTGCTATTTAACTCCTCATTACAAGTTACAGAACACGTTGTAACCTAATAAAAGTTAAAAGTAGGAATATACGTGAGGCTGGGTGACAAGACTTAAGGTAGAAACAAGAACATCAAGAAAGATGACAGAACTAAGAAAAATTCAATCAATTACCGTTCCCCTTTTAGGTGCTATTTGCTTCTCTTTGCATGTGGGAAGATCATTTTGGGAATCTAAATAGGGGGATAAAAAGTGAGCAAAACCTTATTCAAATATGTAGTACAGTGAGAAGAAAGCTACAATGAATTAGATATGAGGTTGGAACATGCTAAGAAAAATGAGAAAAAAAAAAATTTAACTTGCTTCTCCCTCTAAACCTCACATAAAATCAACAAAGTGAATGTTATCAACACCGATCCAAAGCTTCCAAACAAAAATGCTGCTAGTTAGGCACAGTTTACTTTTGAAACAAGGTCTATTATTTCAACTACACCCAAGAGTTTCTCATTTTCGTACCTGTAGACTTCCACAGTGCTCGAGAAGGAAGAGCATCAAACTCCACACCGATTGGAGGGCCGTCCTTGCGGAACACTTTCTCAAGAAGGTAGTCCGGATTTCGCAATCTCTGAATCCTAGCTTTTATCGCTTTCTTCTTGCATTTCAAACCTGAAGCAGCAGCTTTTGTTCTCTGACTCGAGTCACTTCTTTTAGCTACCCTAGTAGCAGCAACTCCCACCCCATTTCTTCCACTCAACAACTCACCAGCTGTACGTTTCCTCTTCTCCCTCCTCCTCCTCTCAACAAACCAACCCCGAACCTGCTTGTAAGTCAATCCAAACACCGTGGCATGGCATTCCATAGCAGTTCGACTCGGATACTTTTCCTCTGTACATACATAAATAAGAATATATCAAAAAATCACCAAATATTATGCTTGATTCTTTTGTATTTTTAAGACTAACAGTGTTCTACTTGGTTTTTCCTTTTCATTAAACAGATTAACCTAACTGGGTTCTAATTCTATGATTTGCTTCCCAAAACCAAAACAGTTACTTCCTAACCTCCTAATTTCAATTACAGAGTAATCTGGGCAATCCAATTCTGAACCTAATTGAGCAAAACAGAGCAATATTTACATCAAAAATAAGCGCGCGAACAGAGATAGAGACTGGGAGTACCTTCATAAAAGCTTTCGAGGGCTTGGAGTTGCAAGCTAGTCTTCTTCTGAGTCTTCTCCATCTTCGTTTTTCTTAATCGCCGAAAAAGATCAGTGAGAAAATTTGGGTATCATTTCTAGGAGTAGAGGCGGTGAGGAATGACGGGTGTCAGCAGAGAGGTCGAGAGTGACGGTGGCGATGAGGCGGAGAGTGGCGGAGGAGAGTGAGCTCTGAAACCTCGTGCATGCTTCTAATTGAAATGAGAGACGAGAGAGATAATGAAAATGGGGGACAGGGAAGTAGGGTTTTGGGTTTAGCCAAAAATATCTTTAGGCCAAACAAAAAAAAAATCAACGTAAATACAGTATATTTGAGAATATCACTTTTTATTTGGGTAAATTATTGGAGAAAAGTAATTCAAAATAAAGATAGTTGGGAAGATCGTGTTATGGGTAGAGTTAAAAAGTGTTTCGGTTGAGTTACGTATTCAGATGTGGGGGAGTTAGCCCACTAACGTAAAAACTTTATGAACCGACTGTGACCGGTAAGAACTCAACTAACATTTGGGATAATCATATTACCATATGAGAGCAGTTAGATCTTGCTGGCCTAAGGTTTTTTCATCTTGTAAACTCGTAGGCATCCGTAGTCGGGACATTTGGGACCAAGCCGAATACCATGCGAGAGCAGTCAGACTCCGCTGGCCCAAGCCTTGTAAACTCGCAGGCATCTACAGTTGGGTCCCAGACTTGGAATCTGACACTTTTTACCAACGTCAAATGAGTCATGCAACAACCAACCTACCAATAAGAGACTTGTGATTGTTGAGGCTCAAACTTAGGTGAGGGTTTCACAGAAGCAAGTGCCTAGCTTGCCGATCTTGCCTCTTTGGCTCATTGAGTTGGTCAATTCAGATTTCATGTGAGGTCTAGTGTGGCACATCTAGTCCGGATGCTTTTATCGATCAAAAAGTACAACTAAATAGAAGTTATGTTGGAGGATAAACTCGGAAAGCATAATAGAACTCTGAAAGCAGTTATTTTGGAGGATGAACCAACCAGGTTCTAGTAGCTGTCGGAGTTGACTGCCGTGCTGTGCCTGATACGGCGAAATGCTAGCCTTGCGCCTCCCGTCTCTCGCCACTCTCAATCTCTCAACAACAACTTCCTCAAATCACTCTCTCCGTTCTTCCCTTCCATCCTGACGTCATTCTCTTCCTAGGGGATCATTTCGACGGCGGGATCTTGAGTAAGTGTAAGTGTGTGAGCTGCTCCGCATTCGCTACGATTTGGATTTAGTTAGTTTTTCTAAAAGGATTTGCTTGACTGGATTAGGTGGAAGGAGTCTTTGAAACATGTTTTTCCAGCGAGCAAGCAAGAAACACCGGTTTACTGGATTGCTGGGAACCATGACATCGGCTATGAATATCTCCACACTCGTGCGCCGCAGGTATTTATTTCTGTTCAATGAAACCTTATGTTCAAGTATATGCAATGCTTATTTTGCGAATGTGTGTATTACTAGACCGAATTGGAGCTTATTTTCTGGGATTATCAAGTGATTCCTATATAAAGACCGATGCATGTTACTCGTTTCAATCAATGTACTTTGTTTAAAAAAAAAAAAAAAAAAAAACAGATTGATTGAAGTCTATCGGGAATTGGCCAAATCAGGACATTCACTCGATCAGTTTTAGAGGAAGCCTATCGGCCTATGTATAGTCTGTAATGTTGATGCTGAAGCAGTAGAATTGATATGAAGAGCTTCAACTTGCTGCAGAGAGAATCTAAAGCATTCTTTGGGAAGGGTTTAGTGTAGTTGTTGGCTAGCTGATTGGGGTTGCCGAATGCATTAGCGAGTTGGCCAGGAAAATATGCTACTTTTTACGTTCATCTTGGCTGCAAGAGAGATAATAATTTGAACTGAGTTCATCTTGGTCACAGGAGAAAATGCCAAAGTATAGTTAAGAATCAGTGCCTGTGTCTGTAAATAAGATGACAAAGCTGTTTACAGTCTATGTTTTCAGTCGGTTAGTGGCACTAGTTCACTGTTACAACTGTTTCTTAAAACTTCATAGTAAGCACATGAAGCAAGTACAAAGCTAGGGTTGCGATTCCTACGTTGAGTTCATTTGATTGGGGGGTGCATCCTGGAATCTCTTTTAGAAGAAAGGCAAGAGTATTGACTTCTTTCCTTCTGCTTTCTTGACCCACAAGACATATACTTGTTGTGAAAAGTTAATTAAATGGCTCTTAATAAGAACGGCATGGTCAAAAATTGTAGAAAGTTCAAGAGGCTTGTTCACTACTTAATGGTGTGTCCCCTTTCTAAGTTACATTCTCAAGAAGCTTCAAAGTCGCCTGGTCCATATTTGAATGTTAGTATCATACATGTTTCCAGTTTCTGTCACATTTCTTTTCCTGAAGTAACATTTCAGTTTATCTAATCTATTGATCTTGACCAACCTGAGCCGTTCATGATATATAAATTAGTTCTTTGTTCAGAAAGGTCATTCTGTTAAGCATCTTATAATCTAAGATATATTTTAAGCTGTCTGAATTTTTTTACTGAATGCAACCGCATGGATCTGGTTTCCAATACTTTGTGAACTGTGTACATTTGTTTTGAATTTTTTTGCAACAAGATCTTGACAAGAATGGGAATGCTGCAATGTTTGTCTTTTAATCATCTTATGTGGTTCGTTATTGAGTCGTATCTTCTATATGTAAACCAGGCAATCACACGATATGAGAAGGAATTTGGTAGCCTAAATTATTGATTTAGGGTTGGACAAGTGGAGTTCATTGCCATTGATGCCCAAGCTATTGACGGTATGCATTTTTGTTGGTAAAAAATTATCTTAGCAACACTACTGTTACTCCTGCCTTTATCCTTCCTTTTTTCTTTTGTTTTTATGGTAACAACTAAACCCTTCTCTTTATTTTGAATTTGGCTTCTCTGCTTGGATTTATGTTGCTTGGATTTGCTTAGATGACTTCTAACCATTAGATTGAGTACAATCTGGGACCACCATGTCATCCTTATGTCATTTTTACTCCATCTAATGGTTATAAGACATCCAAGCAAATGCAAGCAACTTTAATCCAAGCAGAGAATCCGGATCCCTTTATTTTGGGCTAAACCTATAACTGTTTCCAAGAGGGTCTTGTTCTCCTGCTTTCAAACGATTGTTTGATTTCATAATATCAGTTATAGGATAAAAGCTGTAAAAGCACTGTCTCTGGGATGGCCAAAAAAACTTCTGTTTCTAAAATTTACTGGTTGGTGTAATTTTTAACGCTTTTTGTGAAGTTAAAAAGCATCTGGAGTGGTTTTGGAAATAGTAGAGGGGAGGTGCTTCTTCCTAGAAGTGTTGCCTAACAGAAAATACAGAAAACCTCTGTTTCCTTTATGAAGATATCAAACTTCCTAATCTATTACTATTTTTTCTATACCAAATTCCGAAGTAGCCCTTTTGCAAGTTTCCCCAGCCAAATAGCCTCTTTAACCCTTATGAAATGCCCGAACAGTGATTATTCGTTTTCATTCCTAAGTGAAAAAGTTTGAAGACTGTTAGATTCCGAATGGGGAATTGGATCACAAAGACAAAAGCATCATCTATACTTGGTGTTGGTGTAACATAGTTCACTATGGTTGTAGGAGCATTCAAATTGGTTAATGTTGAGTTTTCATACTGATCATTTATATCAATTCATCTTGTGTATATGCAGGAAATCCTCAGGGATACATGGCTTCCTCTACTCGTGCTTTTGTGAAGAATGTCTCTCTGGGTATCTATTTGACCTGTGCTCATTTATTTTAACTTTGCGCATAATATGTTGAAGTCATTCATCTAGTTAGTTGCATTGCTGCAGACATTCAAGCTTATCCAAGGGTTTTGTTGACCCATATTCCATTATACCGACAAGATAAAACAGATTGTGGTCCCAATTGTAAGTTGGAAATTATCAACCAGGTACTATACAATTGTCATTCGAATTAAATCTTAAACAAAGTTCATCAGGCATAATAATTATTATATGGTACTTCACTATATTGCAATCGGTTAAATCTCACTATTGAGTTTACTTTCAGCACCTAACTTGTAAAGTTTTCTATTTTACTTTTTCAGCGGATTGTGCGCTCTCCTGATCGTCGAGAAATAGCGTAAGTTTCTCTTTTGTGTTTTCGACAATTGACATCATGAAATTACATTAAATTGCAGTCTGGTGGCTGCTAATTAAGAGTTTGTTGAATAGTAATTACAATTGTACATTGTACAGGTACCAGAATTACATTACTGAGGAATCATCAAAATATTTATTGGACTCCATTCAACCAGTAAGTTCTGTTTCATCTCTGGGATGCATACTATCCATTGACTTGTCACATGGAATATAGGTCAAGGAATCCAAAACTATATGACTATGTCTAATATCAACATCATCCTTATCCCAAAAGTGCAGGCTATTGGGAAGTGGATCCATCGAGCTCATAGTGTTCATAGACAATTGTAATATGTTTTTTTTCTTCGTAAGTACTGTGTGGTTGTGCACTCTGTGACTCTCCGTCTTCATTATGCATCTTTTCAGTTTGCTAGCTGAGTACTGGCACTGTTTCAGTAACGTTGCCATACATGCCAGGGTAGATGTAGTGTTTGACAGTTATGTGGTTCATACAGTTTTATGAGTGAAGTAATGATTTAAGCAAAAAAAATTTGAGAAAGAAGGTAGTTATAGTAAAAACTATAAGAGTGTAAGTTACCTGTTACTTGCAATAATAAGTTGTTTCTTGCAGGTACTTGTTTTATCTGGTCATGATCATGATCAGTGTGATGTTGTCCACAAGTCAAAATATGGGCCTGTGAAAGAGGTAAGCACCCAATGGTGGGCATATCTAAACTCTTATCAGGGCATTTGATATATCATAGATATATCATAGAAAATGATTTTTCAGCACACTGCGGGGACAATAAGCTGGCAGCAGGGAAATATGTATCCGTCTTTCATGTTATTGTCTGCTTGTGATTTTGTACCTTCAAATACATCCAGTTCTGAAAAGCCTGTCTTAACTCAGCTGTGCTTTCTTCCTGTGCAACTACACATTTATATATGTTAACTCTCCACAACAAGTAGTGATGATTTATACAACTAAGGTTGGCTAGCTCTTGTGACTTCCTACTTCTTATCCTTTCTTAAATTGTCAGGTATCTCTCGCTATTTGTTTTGACCGTTCTTGCCCTCCTCCTTTGGCCAGCTGGTGGCATAATTTTAGTGATCTGCTAGTCTGTGGCAAACAACTAATAAGTAGCATTACAAGTAGACCAAAAGAGAAAGATGAAGATCTAAACTGTGAGTATGAGATGATGTGGGATGCTGAAGGATCAATGCATCTTGTTAAGAAAGCCTCAAACGTTTCTGTTACAAGCAAAAGTGAGAAAATTTCAGTTGAAAGGTTTGCTTCTGCGCTACATTTGCCTATCCGCGTTTATTTTTGCAAGTGGCTATGCAAGTCTATATAGAGTTGTGCATCAGTTGTTTTGAGGTCGATGGAGTTGGATCTAATATGTCTAGTATTATATTAAATTTAGCCATTGCTTACTTTGTTTTTATTCCTTCTTCACAGAGGTACTACTGTGATTCGGCCAACAGCTAAAAAGAATATTTCTCAGGAGCTAGAGGTTTCTGTGAATGCTGATGTGTTTGATCCTATGGCAAAGACACTTCCTAGAGCAAGTAAATCTTGGACGAAGTTGGTGATCCAGAGATTGGTCCGTACATTTCGAATGGTCACAATCATCGCTGCGGTAAATGTGCCCATTTATATGTTGTTGCTTTTCAAGGATTGGATTGACTAATGACATCCAGTTTGAAGATTATTATGGCTATAGAAAGAAGATTCATTGCGTTCTGCGCAAGAAGTAAAGGACACCATTTCAAAGTATAGCTCCCATCACGGAGTTTCTCATTCATCACACCATTTCAGGTGCATGAACCCTATGACTTTGTACGATAGCATTTCCACGTTCTTTTAAGTTGTAACCCTATAGAGAATGTTGAATATTGTAACCTGCAGTAGCTGAAAGTGTTTCATAAAAGCCATGTAAATCTCAATAATTTGACTGTATTTTGTAATACTACATTTTTTGATTCTACTAGCATAATCTTTCTTACAATTCCAGGCTTTCAGCAAATTTTGATTTAACCAAATGTATCAGCAATCTCTTAGAAAATAAGCTACCAAATGTATCAGCAATCTCTTGGAAAATAAGCTAGCAACAGCAGGCCTAAGCTAGCTGGTAATAGGAAAACTCTGTAGTTTATTGCTATGAATGAGTAATATAGCACAAGATCAACTACACTGGGTTTGAGTTTGACATATGGTTGAAGATTTAAGTCCAATTATCTTATACTTCACAGGTACTAAAGATCAGATGAGAAACAGAAAATCCTTCTTTAGATTCCTTTTATATATTGTCAGCTAGTTTAAAGCGCACAGACATTATTTAGTGCAATTGGAAGGACATACTCATCATATACTGGTAACCATATACTTAGCTAAGATTGTTCTCAGGTTGTCAGCATATCTTTCAGCATCTTATTTTGAGTTTGCTGTCCCAACTTTCTTAGAGCTCATCCATGGTGGGTTGGGTTGAGCTCTTCAGAACATATTCAATTCAGCAGAATATTATTGTGCCGGATTACTGTGCCGGATTCGTCTCCAAAAATTAGATGTGGAACTGGCTATATAATTTAAACTGGAATTTGCAGATGGGTGCAGTGCACCTAGCAGACACAAAAATCTCGTTTGATACAAACAAATTACACATTTTATTGATGCCAATTATTGTACAACTCATGTTACAAATTCTCCTCTTTCTGGCCACCAGGCATTATTACATAGCAAATTACTTGCCTCTAGTATTAGTACTACACATTGGCATTCCAGCCGATACAAGCTTCATATACCCCCCCACATTGACTAGGGTGAAAACATTTTATCCCCTACACTTCAAAGAGGTGAGGGGAAAACGAAAAACGGGTAAGAAAAACAACAAAGATAAAATCATACACAGCAGCAGTAGTAGTGGTATTTGATCCTTCTTGAAGCAGCAAAGCTGCAAAAGCCTAGCCTTTCAGATGTACAGAGACTCCTCCATATATATGAAGCTAGATATTGAAGTGTCCATGCTTGAAGATCCCAGCTGGTTATAAAGTTAGAGTGTTGGCAGAAACCTCTCTTGTCCCGAAAACCTGGGGGGTTTACCCCAAATTAGGTCAAAAAAATAGAGTAGCAGTAGTACTCCATAGGATCAAGTAGAAGATAACCCACACATCAAAATTAACCCAGCAGAAACAGGCGTCCTCCATGTAGTAGTGTAGTGTAGTTATAAGGAAAAGAGTCAAAAGAAGAGAGACTAGCTAATATAGCGATGATGATGAGCATTAGGGTTTCTAGTCTTCTCCTTGAATGTACCAGCAGAGAAGCATGGTGGCGCAGCGGCGGAGGATGTAAATGCGGGCACGTTGCTCCTTCACTAGGGCAGCACATTTGCCGCTGAAGCCACGCCTGCTTCTCTTTGTCGACTTGTTGCAGTGTTGAACATGAACGACATCCATGGTGAATAGGTAGTGAAGTGATCGATGTTAGAGGAAGAGATAACCAAAAGAATGGAAAAAAGGAAAATAGAATGATGCTGCTTGAGGAAGAGTGTGGGATGAGGGAGGTCAAGTATTTATACAATTTGTGAAAGCGAAAGGGTAACTGAGTTTAGAAGGAAGGGAGTGAACATGGTCAGGTTCGGAAACTGAGGGATTTGCAGCCTCATCAGCAGCTCAGCATAGTTTTCTATGCAGGAAGGGGGAGTGAACGTGGGGGTCGTCTAAGTAATATAATAGTGCTACATGGAAACTACCCCTTCAATTTACCAATGTAGCGTAAGATTTATGGGAATTTGGAGTCGAAATGAAGGAACCGTTTAATGTAAAAAAGGAAACATACGACAACAACAAGAATTTCGACTATACTACAATGTTACAAAGTGATTAGCCATTATGCTACAAGAACATTTTAGATTCGTTGAGAGATTAAGTTAAAAGGTTGTGTATCATTTTTAGGATAACGCATCATATATATTTTTTCTTTTTTTAAGTTATAAGAAACGATACAACATTTAAGTGCAATAATATATAATAGACCACCGAGTAAATTGACTAGTCGAGTATAGTCATACACCACATTTTCAGTTCAGATACGTACTTGAATCATGACTCGAATTCTTGACCTAGCTAGCTTAACTCTATGCAAATTCTCCGCACTTCTCTGGCACTTGACCTAACCCTAGCTAACAGTTTCTCAGTAACACACTACATCGCCCATGTAATAAAGACACCAAATTCATAACTAGGAACCAAGGAGTGAGTCATGGAGTAGAAAGCTGGCAAAGGTGGGCATGAGAACTTGAAAAGAGGAGGTTTGCTCAATCAAGACAAGGCACAAGTATTTGGTATGGGAACACTAACCCGGCAATCTGACCTCAATTCTGAGGCAGTTCGTTGGTTTTGTTGGATCTCATAGGTCACCATCACACATCCCAATCCCCAATACCCAATAAACTAGAAATCGATTCCAATTAATTAGTTTACTCCAATTGCTAAGACATCTAAATGTAATTTATGTCTAGCTAAACGTAATGTGCCACAATGCCAACTGTTAATGAAGATCGAAATCGTATGCGAGATTGTTCAGTCATATGTGTGCAAACAGCGTTGCCAGTTTGCATTCGTCTATATATTATGTGATACTGACTATACTGGCTAAGATTCTATATGGATTGGAGGCTTCATGGAGCCATGGTCATATTTAATTTAGAGACTCCAATTATTTGTGAATCAAATCACAATTACAATCACTTGCTTCAGTTGAAGTGGCAAAATCTTACCTGTACGGGTGTTCTTTGGTGCTGGAAATCCGAATCTGTATCTCTTGAAGTATCACAATGGGCTATGACTATCTGGTCAATGAGGACAACTCCTATCACTATAGATTCTATGGTTTTCCAATGATCTCTTGGTGATAATTTAAGTCTCAAGTTTCCTTTTTTCATTGATTAATTTCCAAGTGGTATTTGCATGCACAGGTAATTCAAAGTCCCGGCCTTTGATTTGGCTCAAAGGAGCTTGTAGGATTTCGATTTACCTTGGGGCCAAATCGATTTTTGAGCTCACGACATTGTAGGGACCAAGATACAAATCACTTTTTATAATTGATACGTACCTTGATGACTTATATCATATTACATGCATGTCCAGTGGCGGATCCAGGATTTCAACCCTGGTTGGGTTTGAATTTCCTAACCAAGAAAAAAAAATGGAGAAGGACCATACTATAACATAAACTAACTAAATTTAACTCTACGAGTTGATGAAGCTTCAAACTATTTAATCACCTCCTCATTGGTAACAGATTCAGCATACTCTTTCTCAATGTGAAGGACCATACAATCACCAAGATACTTATCTCCCATTTTGCTTCTAAGTTTATTCTTAATGATGTTCATAGCTGAAAATGCTCTTTCAGTGGTAGCAGTAGAGACATGAATAGTCAAAACTAAACAAATCAATCTATAAAGTATAGGGAAAAATTCAGACTTCCTTATCTGAACCAAGGTGCGGCACTAGTCAGAAATGGACTCCATATTTTTGAATTTAGGATCACCACACATATCTATCTCATAAAATGCACACTCTGGTTCTAGAGCATACATTTCACCATCATCAAAATCTTCAGGATAAAATTGCTTTGCAAGATTGCAAACATCTTCACATTTAAAATTCTTGAAGTTATCATGAGGATCCAGAGTTGAACTAAGTATAAGGAGTTCTGATGCTTCTTCTGAGAACCTTCTATTCAACTCACTCAACTGAAAATCAATCACAACATTGAAAACCTCTATATGATAATGATGCTCAAATGTAATGAAATTCATTTGCTGACAAGACCGACCCGTACCATCCTTATAAGAAACATTCATGTTAGGCATATCAAGATCATGCTTTTCACAAAAACATTCCACACTGCATACCAAATCATTCCAGCCTTCATCTCTCATGTCTTGAAGAAGGTACTTTGTATGTCTAACAAAGTTCATAGCATGCACAAAGTCGAGAGATTTTCGCTGTAATGTCTGACAAAGAACTTCAGTAATTTTCATAACTTTGTTCATTAGAAGCAAACAGAACACAAAATCAAAAGTCCTCAACTTCCTTAAAACAACCTTAGCTTGTCCTTGCAATTCCCTAGGGGCATGATCAACCATATCAGTAAGAATTATCTTTACTAAACTAAACAATTCAATAAGAGCCTTAATAGAACGGGAATGTGAGCTCCAACGAGTAGCACCAGCTCATTGCAAAGTACAAATTTGGTTAGCACCACTACATGTTTGAAGTTCCCCACAAGCTACCAAATTTGCAATTTCCTCCTTTCTCACCTCTTTTAATGCAGAATGCCGCTTAGTAGAAGAATCAAGAAAATTCACAATAAAACTCAAGGTAGAAAAAAATTCCCAAATGTCATGCACCTCTTGAGTTGTAGCATTTAATGTCAACTGCAAACGGTGAGCAAAGCAATGCACAAAATATGCATATGGACACTCTTGAAGAAACAATGATTTCAATCCATTAAAAATACCCCTCATATTACTAGCACCATTATACCCTTGACCACGCATATTTCTCACTTGAAGATTATACATAGTAAGTACTTTCGAGATCTCATTTTTAAGAGTTTGTGAGGTAGTGTTAGGAACACTCACAATCTTAAAAAATCTTTCTCGAATCAGGCATTGAGAATCAACAAATCTCAGAATAATTGCCATTTGTTCCTTACTAGAAGTGTCAACTGCTTCATCAACAAGAATACAATACTTGGAATTCACAACTTCATCACGTATCTTGCCTCTCACTTTGTTACCAAGAATATTTAGGAGCTCCTTTTGAATTGTTGGACTAGTGTACTTAGCATTTCTAGGAGCATTTCCCAAAACAACTCTCTCCACCTCCACACTCATTCTTGAAAAGGATTTTATGACTTCCTTAAAATATCTTTAATTCAAAGAATCTTCGGATTCATCATGCCCTCTAAAAGGAGCTCCTTGATTAGCTAGCAATCTAACAACCTCTATTGCAGCCTTAAGCCTCATTCGGTTGTCTTCCACATCCTTTAGTGATCTTGACTCAAGAATTGTTTCAATATGCTTTTCTGGGTTTCTTAACAAATCTCATTTTTGCATTGCAGCATTATGTGGAGATATAATGCCCCCTACATGCTTCACAAACATATTATCACTAACACAAACTCTCTTCCAATTTCTAAACCTTCAACAGTGAATGTATGATTTTTCGAATTTTCAGTGTCAAAAAGAAAACAAGGAAAGCAATATGCTTTATCAAGAGCAATTGAATACTCAAGCCATGGATTATCCTTGAACCAAGAATACTGAAATCTACGTTGTTGATCCCCATGTTCTGATAATGGAAACACCAACTCAGGTTGAAACGGCCCCGACAAAATATAGGCTTTTTGAACACTGTCACGCTCATTCACTGGATATTTCCATATAGCAGAACGTAATCCAGGATCACGTTCAAGAGCATTGACCATATTTGGTAGCTCTACAGATTGTGGTGGATCATCTATATTTGGAGACTCTGAAGGTTGAGTTGGATGATCAATGTTTGGAGAAGATATGGAAGGATTAGAAATCGAATTTGAACTTGAAAAGGAGACATTAGTTCTTTGAAACCATCAAATAATTTTTTTTAATCGCTTCGGTTTTGGCCCTGTATTCAACATTTTACTCTTAACACCTATTGATTAAAAGACAATATCAAACTCATAGTTCATTCAAAATCATTAGGCATGCTTTATACTTCATATAGAAAGACACAAAGTAAGAGAGACAAACCTGAGAGCAGAGAACGAGTGAAAATAATGGGAATCCAACCAAGTTCTTACTTCATAGCTCTTCCGCTTTAGCTGCCAATACACCATTCAGTATTAGAGAAACAAAATACAGCACGAAACGAATAACATCACATTACAATTATGAGTGTGAAAATTAAGTTTTAATTCAAACAACCTTAAATTATAATTGATAATTCCCTGCATCTAATTCATCTATGATGCATTGATGCTTAGCCTCCAAAATCAATCAACAGAAAACTTAGAAATCGTAACCCTAAGTAGTAAGTCCCTAACTCGATTCAACACTCTAAATTTCAACAAATATACACATCAAATTCCAAACAATTATAATAACAGTAACAACTAACAACAATTCAATACAGCCTAAAAACTCAGTCAAACACAGCATGAGCTAATTCCAGCTTCACTCTTGAGTCTTGAGTAAGGACTAAGGAGAAGCAGATCTATTAAAGTGAGAAAGAGGACTCACTCACTCACGGAGGGCTTAACTGAGGTAAACGGTGGAGCCCTGGTCGTGGAGGACTGGAAGGCCTGGAGGGAGTGGAGGCAGCGAGTCGATGTGAGACACTGACAGTGAGAGGAAGAGAGAAATCGGAGAATGAGAGAAGACTCAGAAGAGAAGAGATGCTGAGAACTGAGAACTGAGAAGGATTAGCCGATTAGGGATTAGGCTATATCAAGAAAAAACCATGGGTTGGGCTTGAGTATATAACACACAAAATAAAAATTGTATATACTTAGTGTTTTTTTTTTTGCCCAAAATTCTTGGTTGGGCTTGAGCCCCACCAAGGCCTGTACTGCCTCCGCCCCTGTGCATGTCATTCCCAGTTTCGCATGCATATATATAATTAGTAATAGTATTTGTTGGTGAACCCTGACTGATTAGTTTCATAGCTTAACCGATACATCGAGCTCATAGGTTCAAACATTAGGTTCTTCATTTAGGTTTATGGCATGATCATTTACATATTGATTGATTATATTTTTTTATGGGAAAATACTCATTTAGTACTAGTTTAAACCCCTTATTGCATATTCCAATGAATTTAATAGACATGAGCCTATTCTAATATAATGTGTTCTTATTTGTGTCAAAATACACAAATTTATATTAAAGTCATAATAAAATAATAATTTTTATATATTTTTAAGACAATTTTACCCTTACCACTTCAACATCTATAAAGAGAGAGAAAGTGAAAGAGTGAGAAGACTCTGCCGGAACCTCACCGGACTCCGGTCACCGGTTGCCGGAATTTTTCCGGTCGTCGGTTATTAACCTCTAGTAACTCATATTTTCTTCGGTCATCGGTAACTCGGTTACTGACCTCCAATAATCAGTTATTGACCCTTAATAATTTGGTTACTGATCCCTAATAATCAGTTACTAGCCCCCAATAACTACTGACCCCCAATAATTAGTTACTGACCCCCAATAACTGGGTTATTGACCCCAATAATCTACAATAACCCCAATAATTAAGATTGGCCCGAGTTGCTAACCCCAAACAAAGCTTATTAATAGAGAAACTAATCAAAATGCAATGAAAGAAAAAAAATGAAGAAAGAAGTTTAACTATTTGCCGTTCATACTAACGATTTGCATATTTGATGAACTAAATGCAATGTACTAGTCAAATGCAAAACTTCAAGCCAAACAATTCATACCAAAACGCAGCAAAAAAATAGAGGACGAAGCCAAAAAAAAAAGACGCAAACGACGTAGCAACCAAAAGAGGAGGGAAGTCCGGTGGGAGACTTGACGGCGGCGGAATAGGTGAAGACGAGGAATTATAGAGTGGTGGCTGCTTGATTTGGACAATAGTGAGGTTGTCGCTCTCAACAAAAACCCTAGCAACAGATCAATCCCAAATCAAAGAGTTTCGTCGGACGCCGTCAGCTGAGGAGGAGGAGGAGGACAATACCTAGGGGAACATAGCCACACCAGCCGGGTATCCAACCACTACAAAAATTAATTCACTTAGCCACGGCAGAATACCATCGCCAAAAGTCACTTTGTCGTCGCGAAAGAGCAACGGCGACGGAAAAAATGTTGTTGCCGTTGAGGGCGTTGCCGTTGCTTTTGGCTACGACAATGAGCCGTCGCCAATTCATTTTGCGACGGCATGCTGTGACTGCAAAAACCTTCGCTTATTTGGCGACTGCTTACACCGTCGCAAATCACTTATTGGCGACGGCAATTTTGCCGTCGTAAAGACCTATTTATGAATAAAAAAAATCTGGCAAGCATATAAGCATGCCAAATTTTTACTTTTAATTTCTTCTTTGGAAAAAAGCTGTGGAAAAAGGATTAAACATACTAAAAAAAACTGTCACATTTAATTAAATGTTCTCAAATGCCAATCTTGCATAAGAACTATATTTAAAGAGTTCTGTGGATAAAAGTTGTACAAAAAGTAAATGAAGCTCTATACAAGAGTTTACAAAGCAATACAAAGTACTTCTCTTTCTCTACTTCAAGATTATATAAGAGATAAACTCACATGTTTCCAAAAAGAAAAGGAGTTTGCAATTTACGTACCAAAACTACAATGAAGTTAGCTCTTTAGTAGCATGTTTAGTCCTAGCACCAAGTCTTGATACACTTTGTTTAGAGTTGCAAATCATCTGAAATTGCACGGTTGCAACATGAGCAAAGTAAAGTACGTAAATAAGACTAGTATTGTTCAAGCCTATAATTTCTTGGTATATGATGATTAATGTGAGTGTATACTTATTTCCAATCTTATTAGACTGCTATTAGTCGGATTAAAATTTATCTAAATAATGTGCCCAGGGAAATATTACCACACAACATAAATTGAGGTTTGAGTTGTCGATAAACTAAGCAACTGAGCTTCATAGATCAGATAGCATGTGTATTTGATACCAAGCTCAACAATCTAGCATGTGTACTCAATCATCTAACAGGTTAAGCAAACATGCCCTAATAATCTACTAGAAATTGCTAATCTATCATTTCTCTAGTGTTAGTAAACTGTATATGCATAGAACAACATGTCCATCAATGATTGTGTTTTAGTCAATTCTGAAAGTTTCACTACACATTCTACTCTAAAATAAAAAGCACTATCCTTTACATACTTCATAAAGTTTCCTAAACTTGCAATAAATCAATAACGAAAGTAACAAACTTGATAGCAAACTCAACTCACCCATGCAAACGAAATCTTTTCGAAACATCAACGAGACGAGAAGATGTGGAAAGTCCAATACATATGCCACAATGCCTTAGTATTGATTCAGAGAAGTTGCATGTGGATCCCTTCGGAAAAGCAGAAAAGCAAAACAGAATCAGTGTCATAGGATAAACCAAGCTAGTACAGTACCAATTTACAACGATAAAGATTACACAAATTCAATAGGACTACATAGTTAATGACTTAATCTTATAAGCAAACTGAACTTTCCAAAGCAACAGGCTAAGCAACTATTACATATGCACCAGTCTATAACATCAAATACATGCTTATTCAGGTATTATTGTAGATGCTCAAGCAACTATGTCACTCTAAGCATATAACATTTAGCATTTAGGCCTAAACCCATTATTTCAAGAAAGTGATTTGTGTAGTTTCAACACATATTAATGAACTAGGTATATCTCTTTTTACACTTCACACACACATATGTATGATAAACAAAACACCACATACCGAAAAGTTGATGATGTCTTCCAGGCTCTAAATTTTTCATATAGCAACACCTTGTTTTTGGCCCAAGGCTTACAAAATGTGTTCTCCTCCGCAAGGGACTTGAAACAGTTAAAGTAGACCTGCATTGACATGTACCTAAACATCAGTCATTACAAAATACAACTGTAAAGGCTGAACTATTATCAAAGTTGTATGAATTGAAAAGTAGAAAATAACTCAATGACTGTAAAAGATAAGTAAGATCTATATTGAATTGCTACCTATTGTATTTGTAGATAGGTGCAAAAAAATCACCCACAGTGAAATTCATACCAGAAAGCATAGATTCACCCAGACCCAAATCCTCCATTCAACAAAATGCTGTACAAAATCCTCAATTTCAATTTTCAAACCAAAGTTAGTTTTGGGAATCAATTTCCACAACCCCAATTAATAACATAAACAACAACAAAGACCAACATCCATTCGACGTCGCAAATTCAAGTAAAAGAATGAAAATTTTAACCTAGCCAAACAAAGACAGCGCAGATCAGGAGAAATGGGAAATACCAGAGAGGAGACTCAAACTATGAAGGATTCATCGAAATGACGAGATCTACGGTTGGATGAGCAGGTGACTAAGAGACTAACAGAGAAACAAGATGTAATTGGGACTTCTAGAATTGAGTCCCCAAACACTAAATAGTCCCTCGTTCATAAATCTGGGGTTCTCACAAGAGTTTGAAGTGGGCGAGAACTTGTGAGGTGATGATGAGAGTCTCAGGGTGAGATTGCATCGTCAGAGTAAGAGAATGGGCGAGAGTCTGAGTTTTTGGTTTTCTAAAGAGAGAGAAAGAGATAAGGTGTTGTTTGAAATTTTTGGAATGAGGTGAAAATCAGGTGAAATTTTCGTCAAATTTTGGAAGGCACGCCTTAAGTTTCCAAAATTTAGAAAAATTAGAAACAAACGAAAGCGTCGCAACCTGTCGTCGTGATTGATTCAAAAATCTGCTACGGCATCGACTGCTGTTGCAAATTTCATATATTTTAGCCACGGTAATTGTGCCGTCGCAGCGCCGTCGCAAATCTTAGACCAATGGCGACGACAAAGCTGCACCGTGGCAAACTCTAGTGGCTAACTGAATTCTTTTTTGTAGTGTACCGCCGTGCCAACGCTGCCGGCGACGAGTCTGGCAAGAGGCTTCTTGATTTGAGGGATGAGAGAGAGGGGGGGGGGGAGAGGAGAGAGAGAGTTTTAGATCTGGAGAGAAGAGTGATGAACGGGAGAAGAGAGGGAGAGAGATATGATGTATTTGACTACTAAGAGTATAAATCATTAGAACGGGGGGGGGGGACAAAATATTTTTATTGAAATGGGCTTTGTGTTTATTATTTTTGACTAAATGGGCATTTTCCCTTTGATCTTTGGGGGAGCCTCTGATTTCCTCTTTCCCTTTCGTTGTTTTAAGTTTCTGCTATGAGTGTCATCCCTTACGGGATCTATCCACTAGTCGTTTTGGTCAGTTTTCCCCGGAGTTCTTCTCTGATCTGAGGCTTCATGCCTCTCCTCTCGACTACTCGGCCTTTCCCTATTATCGTATTTCTCATATGGTTTGCTTCCAGATCTGTCCCCTATAACCCCAACCCACTTTTATCCAGATCTATCTATATTCTTCCTCTTAAACCAGTTGGCATTGGCTAGCGGCCTTTATCAATTTCCTTCCGCCGAATCTGCGGCTCCTTGGAGCTCAAATCCAAACGGGATTTACCCGTCAGTAAAGCACTTGGTGATGCTTCTAGAGGCTGAACACCTTTTGGGTGCCTATCTCTTCGATCTCCTCGTGGATCTCACCACCTCTTACATTCAGCCAGTTAATCTGGTTCAATCTGTGGTGGAAGATGCTCTCCGATTTGGAGAATGTTTGAGATATGGGTTCTTTGAGTTTGCATCTGGATATCTGGTTTTTGGGTTCTTTATGTATGAAACTGGTATGGAAGCTTTTTTTGATCATCAAACAAGGTCGGATCGTGTGTCTGGATGCTTCGGTTTTCATGACGGCGAGGCGATATGTTTTGGTCGACAAAGAGCTGCTACTGTGGTTTCTTCCCTGTGACTGCGAGGGATTTGGGATGGATTGGACTCGCTTGGTTTGAGTCCTGTTGTTGTTGTGTCTGTTGTTCTTTTAAGTTTCATTGTTGTAGATCGTTGTTCCATCCCAGTATTTCTGGGTTTTGTAACCTTGTTTTGATTCAATGAAATTTGCTTCTAATTCGCCAAAAAAAAAAAAAAATCTCCTTTGATCCCAACCTAAGAAACTTAGTTTTGATCGAGATGTAAATCTGCAGAAAATCTCATTAACATGGAACAATCATATGAGTTCCCACAAAGATGGACGCTAGCTAGCTAGATCGAACTACTGGTAACTTAAGTAGCAAGTTAATTTGATGAAGGTATGAGTTAGAAGATCCAAGAGCCTCGATGGTGTCTTGGAATTAAGAACATGCCTTCGTAACTTCATTAGGGGTCTATTCTCCATGGACATATCCTTATGCAATGTATATCATAAAGCAGTTAATGTATATTACAAGCTAGCTTCCATCTTCCCCAGCCTGTAATAATCTTGTACGAGGACCCGTACAAATCCTTAACAAGTACTTAATGATTATGTACACTCTAAATAAAACCGTCATTGACCTCTTCCTTTTATGATCAAGATGAGAGTAGCATGTCATTAATTCTGCACTCCGATCTAAAGTAATTACCAAAGAAAAATCCTTATTGATGTTTTCATTTTTATTCTAATCTGACTAGGTTTTAGCTTGCTAGCCCACTTTCAAAGGAAAACAAAATTAAAGATATAGTATATGGTTAAGAAATCTAAAAATGCATATATATATATATATATATATATATCATCTCTGTAAAATACTAATGTAGATACTAATGTATAGGTCATCTCTGTAAAATTTCAGTCAATTTGGTTATCATTAAAGCACTCAAATTCAATTAAACCAATGGATTAACATAATTGTCGAACTTGAATCGTTCATGTTTATAACAGAAAAACCCAGTTTTGAGTGCCTTAATGATAACCAAATTGGCTGAAATTTTGTAGAGATGATTTATACATTAGTATATAAAGACTAGACCGTGGAGAGATGAAAATTCGATTGAAAAGTGAGTATAAAGTGGAAATCTGCACCTTTAAGAATAAATAAGGACACCCTTACTTGAGAAAGACTGTGTATATATACATATAGAGTCCGGATCTAGAGAGGATCTCATTAAACTCTTAAAGTAAAGATGTTTTTAGTTCTAGCATGTATTTTGACAATCAAAGCCACACATTCCCTAGTTACTTACCCACATATGAATCCTACAAAAAATTAGTCAAAATGAGAAATGTTTCACCATTTGATTAGCACAATATTCGTTTTAATTTTATCTAACGACCTACAATTGTTTACATCAATTTGAATGACCAAATAATTATGGAATTAGTTGAAATTTTGTAGACATGTTTCTTGCATATGAATCTAGAGGATCAACGGTTGAGATCGTTAAAAGAAGTCATCTACTAATGTAAAATAGTAAAAATCCTCAAATTCTTAAAATAACGAAGTCCTCTTTAGATCCTCCTCTTAAAATATATATATATATATATATATATATATATATATACACACACAGTTCATATCCAGAGCAAAGCTTCACTATGAAATTAAAGTGTGAAGTTCCTTATTTAACTCATTTTTTCATCATATTTCCACATTTGCACCGTTCAGTTTGTAGAACCTAATGCATAAATCACTTATGCAAAGTTTCATCTAATTTAATGATCATTTGGGTTTTCGTAATCGTTATTTACACAAACAGTTATGGTTAGACAAATTTATGGTCTGTTCATTGATTTGATCTAATTCAGTACCCAAACGATCATCAATCTTGATGAAATTTTGTAGGAATAATCTATACATTAGTATCAATAATCTGAACGGTGGAGATGTGGAAATATGACGAAAAAGTGAGTCAAACAAAAAACGTCACATTTTAATTTCAGAGCGAAGCTTCACTCTGGATAAGAAGTGTGTGTGTATGTGTGTACACACACACATATATAAAATTAGTACCCGTGTAATGACACATGAATTTGAAATGACATTTATGAAGACCAACCAATTAGAAATTTAAATTGGCATGTTCTCACAATTTGGTAAATATGTTCGGGAAAATATGTTCTATATATCCAATTTTCTGAAAATTATATGTTATACAGTTCTTATTCAGAGAGAAGCTTTGCTTTGCTTTGAAATTAAAATATGAAATTTCTTATTTGACTCATTTTTCGGTCATATTTTCATATCTCTACCGTTCAGTTAGTAGAACATAATGTATAGATCAATTTTGCAAAGTTTCAACGAATTTGATGATCGTTTGGGTTTTAGTAATCGTTATTTACACAAACAGTTCTGGTTAGACAGATTTATGGTCCGTTCATTGATTTAATCTAATTCGGTACCTTAATGATCATCAAATTCGATGAAACTTTGCAGAAGTGATTTATGTATTATGTTCTACTAACTGAACGGTGGAGATATGGAAATATGACCGAAAAGTGAGTTAAATAAGGAATTTCACACTTTAATTCAAAGCAAAGTTTCGCTTTAGATAAGAACTGATATGTTATATACATATATATATATATATATATATATATATATATATATATATATATATGTTGTAGACCTGAATTACCTTAGGGAGGAAACTTGACATCAATGAGGCCACAACTTTTGTTGTTGCTGCCATTAAGAGGAAGGAGGAAGGAGGAAGAGGTGGATGGCGGTAACATGTACGTGAGATTGTTGATTTTAGGATATACTGTGGTAAGGAAGAGGTGGACGGCAATTTAGGGTTGTTGATTGAGGTATTGGGATAAGTTTTTTTTTTTTTTTTTTTTTTTTTTTTTTTTTTTTTTTGTAGGATGTCATATGGTCTGATTATAAGTACTCATGCCAGCTGTGCAATATATTTTGTTCACTTCAATATGACTCAAAAGTTTTACTTGTATGCAGTGGCGTAGCAGCAATCTTAAATATGAGGGTCATGTTTAATTTATTGTATATAACAACGATTATATTCAAAATTTCAAGTAACGTATATATTGCTTGTATTGAATTTTTTTTTGAATCAATAACACATCAGGTGAAATTTTAATCATCGCAAGCCAAAGTGATCGATCATTACATTCCTTTCTACTACATTTCTTCTGGAAGTATTGCATATATTAATGAGTTATAGCTACAGATTAATGAATCGATGATGCCTTGTCTCAGAAATCAACCAAAATACCAAAGAAACAGTAGCATACCAACAGCTTAATTTGATCTCTAGGAATCTTCCAATTCAGAAAATCATCCTTAATCGATTGAAGTAATCTCAAAGTGTATAAACTATACAAAGAACTAAAGATACTTTATTTTTATCTTTGAACTTGTTGTTTGTAGATTATATAATAGACGAGAAGATTGAGAAAGAGAAAAACGATCGACTGATCGAGTGTAGAACGGCACAAAGATTACAATCATAAATAAAGTATAATTAGTTAAAGGATAGCTCGTGCAATTGTGGGTAATTGGACCAGTATTTAAGCTAATTTGCCTTGTTTCTTTCTTTTTTTGACTGAGGGGTCAAGTTTTGACAAAAAAAAATAAGGTGACAGAGAGGGTTCAAGTGATATATGAGCTATACCACTATAGTATAGTTTATAAATAATGCACAAATGGACGTATCCGATCTGGTTTTCCAGAAACTGAGGAGGGTCATTTGAACCTCCTCGCTCCCATGTAGCTACGCCCCTGCTTGAATGTTTCTAGTAGTGAATGTGGCAGCTAAGCTGCACTGAAGGAATGAGTTATTAATGTCATCAAAGATGAGAAGTACACACCTCTCTCCATCTAATCGAAAATGAAACTAAAGGAACTAAATTCTTGCCGGAATCATCTGTTTTGCTTTAAAACCTTCAATGAAGGCTGCTTGCTTTCCAGCCCAAAGGAGAGACGCGATATCAAATGCCTCTTGCAGGGAGCCGTTGACATCATACTAACTATAAAACTCTCCTCCCCGTCTCCAACCTTTCACACACCATTGAATCTTCTTCTTCAAACCTCTCCTCCTCTAAAAAGTTTCAATTCAACCAAAACTAGTATTAATATATACACATATTCAAACCGAAAAGCCATTATGGATAACAAAAACAAGATCCAATTCAACCAAAAACCAGCATTAATACACCCATATTCGGCAACCGAAACTAGTATTAATATACCCATAGTCGGAAACACAAGCTTCATCACCACAACGTCTTCAAAATCCGTCGCGATTCTCATCAACATCCTTTTTCTTCTTTTCTCCACCTCTGCCACCAACAACTCCTCCTCCTAGGCCTAGCAGAGCCTCCTCTGCAGCTTCGCCGCTTTCCATTGTTCCAGCTTCTCCACTCTTTTGCAAACGATGAGGCCGTCGCTTCTTTCCGGCGGTTGGCGATCTAGAGACATGCCTCATCTGTCGTCGCACTCCCGTGTTCCAGCTCCAGCTCAAGATGGTGGTTTCTTTTCTGGCGTCTTTCGCGAGGTATTGGGATAAGTTGTGGTAAGAATAATGTTGACTGTTGTTGCCCCAATCATCTTTTGTGATTTAAGCTAGTTAACTTTACTCACGTCATGTAGTGCTGCAGTGGTAAGACTCGTTTTCCAATCCTAAAGGTTTAGAGTTCAATTCTCCCTACTACTGATATTTTTGCTTAACCCATTAAACTGGATGTCGACTCCCATCTTCTCAATATTAATTAAGCTCATTAACCCATTAAAATGGATGGTTGCACCTCCTCATTATGTTTTATTTCAATTCTCTCCACTTTTTTTTTATTGAAAATGGATTACTCCACCTCTTTTTTCTTGTTCAACAAATTAATATGGTTACTCCATCTCCCCAATATTTAAGGTTAGCTTATGTATTCTTGATCATTGTAAAGAAAATTATGACTGGATTAATTATTTATAAAATAATTTTTTTACTTAATTTCTATCGATCTGAAATATAGTTACATCGAATAAATAAAAAAAGATAGTTGCATCTTTTTGCAAGTTGATATTTGATTTCTCAATTTTTTTGTAAGAAAAACATACTAGTATAGATATTAATCTTATGTATGTTAGTGGAATGGGACTTCAAATTACATAGTTGAAGGAGACCTAGTTGGTTGTTTTTGTACTGAAATGATCAAAACCTTATCTAACTCAGCTTGCACAGTTGGAGCATTTCACGTAAATCATAGGCCTAGGAAGTAGTTCAATTACCTGAACATGATATATATAAAAACTTAATGATGTCGACTCAATATGTAATAGTAACTAATATGTATCTATGATTAAAATTGTTTTATTCAAAATTTTAAAATTAAATTAGAACATGTTGATGAGTAACTAAAACATTCATTACGCCTTATGTAGTAATGATGTTGCAGTAAATCTGAACACTTTAATGAGTAACTAAAATTCATTTATCGCGTCATTTGTGGCAATGATGTTGCAGTACGTAGGTCTAGTGTATTACATAGTTTCATCCTAAGTTGCACGGACACGGACACGGCGATACGACACGGTACGACACGGCGACACGGCAAAACTCAAAAACTGAGTTTCCGACACGGCTTGGACACGGCAAATAAAATTATATATTTATGTATTTTTAATAAATAAAAAAAATACTAAAATATGAAATAAGTTTATTACATTACCAAATAAAGTTCTAAATTCAATCTATTTCATAACCATAAGAAATAAGTTAAGTGCATAACTAATACCATTAAAAGGAGCACCTAAAACATAACATTAAAGAAAAAAAAAACTTAAGCAGTAGCTTGTTTTCAAACAGGGCAATCTCTAGCACAACAACACGGTTAAAACTTAAAACTAATACATCAACAGAAATGATAAACTGCCACTCACTACAGACCAAGATTACACTGCAAAAGTACCAAATATTTACAATAACATGGAACAAAAGACTCCAACCAAACTGCCACCCACCACAAACAACTTTAAATATACACAGATTCTGATCCTACCCGCTATGTAACAGATGATGCATTACTCTTCAGTTTCCTAGTCAAATGTCTTCTAGTTAACCCTAAATAAGCGAGTCAAACAAACTAACAAAGAGCATGCCCCAAAAAGAAAACAGACAAAAGAGATGAAGAACAAGAACAACCTGATAAAGATTTAGCAGAACTCCTTAACTCCTTAACTCAAGTCTCAAACACATCTTATTTTGAATTCAATCAGTAATACCACATAGGAGAACAATTTCTTTTTTGTTTTTGTATTTTAGGAAGAAGATTTAGCAGAATTATCAGATATAGGAGGAAAACGAACTAACATTAGCAACGGCGGATTGGCGACTGGCGACTGCCAACGACGGACTGGCGACTGGCGACGACAAACGGTAGAGAGAAGAGGTCAGAACAGTGAACAGATCGACTGGGTGGCGGACTGGCGACTGGCGAACGATGAGAATGGGTGGCGGACGGTGAGCGTCTTCTTCGTCTGGGAATCGAATCGGTGAAGAGAAGAGTCGGCATTACTAGGCACAGAGAGGACTGAGGAGAGAAGAGAAGAGAAGAGAATGAGAGATCGAATCCGAGCGTGCCTCAGTTACTTCAATTTTTTTTTTAAGTCTTGCTAACGTGGCGTGTCGGAGGAGGTCAACGTGTCCACGACGTGTCCGACAAGTCAAAATTTTTGGACACGGATTTTGCCGTGTCGGAAGTGTCAGACACTCCGACACTCCAGGGGTGTAGAGTGTCGGTGCAACATAGGTTTCATCATATGATGTGGTTGTGACAAATCAATCATCATCATCGCCACGAGAAACAGTTTTTATCGATTAAGATGAGTTGAAATTTGTTAGTGTGTGACTTGTATAATATGATTGAACCAAAAACCTAGTCGTAGTCATTAACATTTCAGGTTTCTTAAATAAGAACACATTTTTGATTCATGTAACAAAATTATGTGGGTATAGGGTGTTGCGAATATGAGTAATATAAATATTTTTAAGCAGGTCGATTATCATGGTGTAATGAAAATGTTAAACATCAATATGAAGCATAATATGTAAAATCTTTATAAATAACATAAGGTTGAGTTGAGAGATTGAAGAAAAAAATATCAACTCCTGCATCTGGAATGAAGACAAAGTTTGTGATTGAACTCATATAGTTTAGTGATGCTATGAATAAAAGAAGCCCTAGGGTAGGTTTAATGCAGCTAGCGAGGCTTCTTATTAAGTCTTAAGAGAGAATCTATTTCAATTGTGTTTGGAAAATAAATTGCTTTGGAATATGATGGTATACGTGGGCGAACATAACATCTCTTAATTTTGATGATGAGAAAAATTTATGCAAAATTGTATAAGCTGCGCAAAATTCATTTAGATGAGAAAGAGTTGCAATTAACTTCGGTATATTGATTGGGGTGGATAATGTGTTAAAACTCCATAGAGCACCAACCGTTGATCACTTTAGGTTACTTTTGATATCGGTCTGAGAATGGAGTTCAATTTATTGAGTTGGATATCTTATTCAAATAATGAATGAGAAAATGGTTTTGGAAGTTGAATGATAGGATTTTTGTCTTTTCTTCTCCATGAAATGTCATGCATATATTACACACATATACATGAGTGATATGACATATTTCTAAAGTAGTACACATCATATTTTCATTACAAAAGCTGTTTCAACAGAAGGCGCAATGCTTAACCACTTCTCATTCTTTTCCGGGTGTGAAGCTTGCACAAATTAAGCATTACCATCAACTTTCCATGCAATAGAACATTTATGTACATCTCTTGTAATGATAGCATGGTCATAGCACACATGTTATATCGTGTACGCCTCGTTCAATATTGTATCGATCGGCTTTGAACTGTGCTCAAATGCGTTGAATCCCAAGAGCTAGATTGAGAATGCATTTATGGACGAGTCCTATAACTCTATAAGTAATATCTGTTATCGGTGTCATTCGCATTTTGCACGTGAAATTTTAGATTCTTAGGTACTCTCACTCCCCTAAAGACTTGAAGTCAACATTTTGCAGTAACCACAATCCACAGTGTTTTCAAAGTTCAAGACCAAACCATAATTGTCCCGTACCAAAATCATGACCAATATTCAATTTGTGAATGAGAAAATGGTTTGGGAAGTTGAATGATAGAATTTTGAATTGAAATTTGTTTAATCTTTGTGGTTTGAAGTCGACATTTGTTCAGTCTTTGTGGTTTTATTTTAATATGAATGGTCCTTAAAGTCACGATTTTTCATCCAAAAGATCATTCCGTCAATTTTCTCAGTTAAATTGCTGATGTGGCCATTAAAGATGTTGTAATTTTTAACGGCCACGTCAACAATTTAACTGAGAAAATTGACGGAATGACTATTTGGATGAAAAATCGTGACTTTAAGGGCCATTTAGATTAGAATAAAATCACAATGACTGAACAAATGTCGATTTCAAACCACAAGGACTATACAGTATTTTACCCTAGAATTTTTATCATGACAAATATTTAGACGGCTTCTCGAAAGCAATTTAACTGAGAAAATTAACGGAATGACTATTTGGATGAAAAATCGTGACTTTAAGGACCATTCAGATTAGAATAAAACTACAATGACTGAACAGATGTCGACTTCACAAGGACTATACAGTATTTTACCCTAAATTTTTATCATGACCAATACTTAGACGGTTTCTCGAAGTAAATACTTCAACAAATTAATGCTATAAATACCACAACCCTTACTAGTAAAATCCAAGCTCACAGTCATTGATGTCCCGTAGGTGGTCTGTTACCCTTAAACTTTCTCATCATTTAGCTAGGGTTTCTGCATGGGTGACATATACAATATGGAACTCTGAGAATAGCATTTGCCACCTTGTTGTACGTACTTACGACTTGTTAGGGCTACAGATTTGTTGTACGTATGCAGATGGTAATCCGTATATATTTGAACATATGTAAGGACATAGATAGGTGTTGTTCCGATATATATATGTACGGAAGAGCACATCACGTCTTTACAAAGAGATTTCCAGATGAGACTTGTTGGTACCACCATTGGCATGACTAGTATACTATGCCACTAAGCATAAATAACATTCTCGTTGTGGGCCCACGAGCCATAATGAAACCCGACCACGACATGCATCTTGAAACCTGACATACAAGCTACGCAACGGTATCTACCTATTAAGTGGATGTAGTGTACACCAAGAGAGGGAGATGAACCACCATAACCTTGTGTTTCATTATCTCTATACCCCTCACATTATGCCAATCCAAGTATCACCACACATATAAGTACATGAGATTAACCCGCGTGATCCACCGTACAAACAAAACTAAGCAGGTTTAGTCTCATATAGTACCGTACGTTTTGTCATATCTTGATCAGAACAGAAAACTCTCTAATAACATACAATCGGTTGAATGTTGATCACTAGTAATAAAAAGAGCATTGGTGCATGCTCTGGATCAAATACAGTACTATATGTTGACGTTTTGACCTATTTTTACATAAAATATGTTGAACATCTGTTTGAAATCTATCAGTATATGGATGTTGTGCACTTGTCTCTTAAATGTAATAGTTAGATGCATATATACCATGTGAGTTCTTATCCATCATAACAATGTGATGAGAGGGTTACAACCTAAGAAGGATGAATGGATAAGGTAGATATTTGGAATCAAAGTATATAGATCGATTTAAAGTGAGTGATAAATTGATAATCACTAAAGTATTATCACTAATGTTTCTAGATGTCCATCTTAATTCAACAATAAAAAGTCCAGTATCATTTGGTCTAATGGCATAGCCTTCTTTTTAGTAAGTGAGAGAGGAATAGAGGAAACTCATCAGGAGAGATCCCAAAACCAACACTATCTCGATCATAGCGGCATAGCCGCATAGCCTAGCCTCCACCACAAAAATTCTACACTGCTATGCGATCAACAAGAATGGCAAGCCGACAAGACAATCTCCACAGTTGAGCACACAAACACCAGTTTAGATAATTCAGTGCATCATATACTTGTTCAACTCTATTACATGCCCAACCCCAAAAGAAGGCTAGACCTAGGACAAGCGCAGTTCTGGAATTATTATTATGGGATCCGGGTCATCTCGAATTTTCCCACTAGCGCATGAGCCTCTGCAACAAACAAAATTTCAAGCCGCCCACCTAATGTTATAAACAAAAAATATATTGAGACGGTTCTCAAATAACGATTCAAAAGATGAATATATAACGGGATTAAGAAACTACAATACATGCATGAATACACATAGAGAGTCCCGTGCACCAAACGTGTAGATAATACTTAATTTGTACAAGCTTTTTTCCTCCTTTGAGGGCATCGCTCAGTTTGATATGAAGATAATCTCCTATACTAATCCCATGTTACAAATCCTCCAAATAACGTTAGAAAGATTATACAAATATGACCCATAACCCAAAATGTGGATCTCACATGTTTTGTGCCATCACCTCATGCACTGCACTTAATATACTTTTCCAATGAAGATAGAACAGTCACATGTTACAAATGCAATTTTAGCTGGAATAATTGTGATACACAGAATACTACAAATATATTAGAGATTATTAGCTAAAAACAATATATAGTGAGATTTGATTGCTGGTTATTAAACAACGTAAATGAGATTGAAAATAATGGCACTCTGCTTGATCTGATCAACAACAAATAGTCAGAAAGCTGGATCACAGAGGCTTATTTTTAACATACTTAGGTGACAATGACGAACAATGTCGCTTATAGACAAAGCCTAAATGCCACCATCAACGGCATAAAAGTCCTACTGAGAAATAGTTTGAGCAAAAATAAGAACACCTAATCATACAGGTGTGGTCAATGATCATACTAATTAATTAGATTTCATTACAAAATATATGATCTTGTTAAATGTCATGTAGAGAACTATGTAGGTGGCTTTGGTAGGTATGGAAAAAGCTAGTAGGTATACAAACTGCACAGCAATTAGCTCTCTTATCTGTTTTGGGATTGAAAAGGATATTAGTGTGTTCAAATCTTCCTTATACTACATAGATATTGGGGACCCAAAACCTGAGAAGGTTTGGAGGACAGTTAGAATGGTGTGCTGGGTTTTCCATGCTCTTGTTGTTCTTTGGTTTTTATTTTTTAAGAAAGTATGAGAAAAGAGAATAGTGGATGCTTGAATTGCTTTGGTGGGTGTGGGGGTAATAATGCATGTGAACCATTTGATTTTGATTTGTAATATGTAAGGGTAACTATCAATACCAGAAAATTTAAGTGCAACAAAAGGATACAACAATGTGTCCACCTTCCATCCAACTTGAAATTTATCAAGTGTTTTTGTCCTTAATTTTGGTAGAAGTACGATAGGCACTAAAATTTCGTCATCACATATGCACGAGTGTGTATCTGATAAAAGGAAAAGAAGAAAATCATAGAGTGGTCTCGACATACCCAGATTCAGATTATTTCTTGCTTCTACGTTCTAGTTAGAAATGCACATTCTCGGGTCTAGCGAGCAAATTTCAAAGGCGTTGGATTTACAAATTCTCCCAATTTATTGGGGTCCAAATGTAATTATCTAAAGAGAAAATTAGATAAAAACCCAAAATATCAGACCTCTTTTAAGATAAACTCATACATATTTTTCTTTTATTTTACACTCATTCCACATAAGCAAATATACCATATAGAGCAGATGTCTATAATTAATAGTTTTCTTCATTTTTCGGTTTCTCTAATTTGCCATTCAGACAGTAGAAAACTAAATTTGGTATATTTCTTAATTTTAGCATCAATTTGAAACTCAAATACTAGCTAAAATTTAGTTGGATTTAACTTTGTCATAATCAATTACATTCTTTAATTTATTACCTTGTTATTACTAACTTGAGTTTATATATATATATATATATATATATATATATATATGCTATATACATAAGTATGTCATTTGTAATAAGATGATACTTTTCATTCCTAAGCTCACATTTGGTGTCTCTCTACATAGTCGAAAAATGTCTAATTGTAAGGTACATGTTCTTGTTCTTTGATTAATTTTCTTCTTTTTAGGTATATTATTATATCATTTCCCATCCTAATTGAGATAACATTTTATTCTCTACTACTTACGTTTCTAATGTACCTATTAAGTAGGGCATGATATGATAATATACTTAAAAAGAAGAAACCCAAAATTGGGTTTAGGGTATAGGGTTAAGGTATAGGGTTTAGGGTATAGGTTCAGGGTATAAAGTTAGGGTATAGGTTCAGGGTATAGAGTTTAGGGTTTAGGGTTTAGGGTATAGCGTGTAGGGTTTAGGGTTTAGGGTCTAGGGTTTACGGTTTAGGGTTTACGGTATAGGGTTTAGATCATATATCTTATTCATATTATATTTTACCTTATGTATAGATTAGATAATGAATTCATTTAATCTAGATTTTTTTCATAAAAATAAAGAAAACTACATGATTCTTGTAAATTGATTGAAAAATGTTAGTGTTAGAAGAAAAACTTATAATCAATGTATTTAAGACAGCATCAATTAAGCTTATTTATTATATTAATATGTTATAGTTGAATGGTGACAATTGTGTAAAATTTAGAAAAAAATAGGACATAATATTTATCATAATTGATACATTTTAGATGTTTATCAGATAAGAATATTAAGTGAATTTTATTTAAAACTACTCTTCAAAATTGAGTGTATATGAAAATTTTCCCGGTCTAAATCTAAATTAGGCACATCATTTGGTGTCAGTCACTCACTATCACGCTCATCTAATGACTTCGACTAATGCAGGCAACACATATAACTGGTACGCACGTTATTAGGTTTTAACAAAAAAAATTGGAGGGAACGTTAGCTTCAGTTTTTGAAAGGTAGCTGAACCTAACGGTCTCTTCTCCTCTCCCTCCCTCCCTTCCTTCCTTCATTCTCTAACTCTAAGCCTTGAGAGTCCTTCACCTACTCGCTCCTTGATCACCATCGCGATCAGATAATCAATCAAGAAAGACAAGAATGGCGCGACCCATATTAATACAGCGATGTGGATCATTAGCAGCACCAGCTTTTCACCCAACCATCGGTCAACTAGTAGTACCCAATCGATTAGATGTTGTTCTAATTACCCACCTTTTATACAGCCTCATAATCCTACTTCCCCTCACTCTTCTCTCTGCAAACCCACTAGAGGAGGAGGAGGAGGAGGAGGAGGAAGAAGAAGGAAGGAGCTTGGTCCCTCTTTCGCTTCTGAAAACGAACACTCGGATACTTGTAAGTTGATTCATTGAACACATTTGTAGATAGAATTCTCACACTGGGTAGCATTTGTGTCTTGATAATGTTAGTTCAGTGTGAAACTGTGAATACTTGAAGTGAAAAGTATGCTAAGTGGGATGCACACCAAGTGTTTGTGAAATTGCCTGACTCAAATGACATTGGGTTTTATATCAGAAGATGCCAAATCTGAAGTCGAATTATAGATTTCTAGTGTTTGTTAGGATTTAATCACTAGGTAGAGCTAGTTGGGAAGTGGGTATGGGGGAATGCGGTGATTTTTGTTTTTTCTTGCACGGTAAGATTTGAAGTTGAGGAAAACCGAGATGGGATGATTCATTGGATTTAGGATTTAGGAATACTGAGCTGTATTTGGTGATGGGAAATTTTCTAATGTCAAGGATGTTTTTTTTTTAATTGTAATGTTGATTCTCTACTTACTTCAACTGTGGAACTGATGCTTGCATTGTGTTAATGAGGAGCATTTGATTGATTTTTTTACTACAGGGATTTGAAGGTTGAATCATGGCTGAAGATCTGGACAAGCCATTGTTGGATCCTGAGAATTTCAATAGAGATGGCATTGATTTGGTACGTTTTCATGAGCTACATTGCAGCAGCCACGTTTATAAATTGAGTCCCTTATAGCATTTTGAATCATCTTCGTGTGTTGCAGGAACGCTTGCCCCTGGAAGAAGTTTTTGAACAACTGAGAACATCAGCTAGAGGACTTTCTTCTGATGATGCTGAAGCCAGATTGCACATTTTCGGCTACAATAAGCTTGAAGAGAAGACAGTAAGAACCTCAGTTCTGATATATGCTTTCTAAACATGCATTTCAGTTTTTTGAAGAAAGTAGAAAATTCAATTGCAGCTTAAACTTAGGTTTACCGAGCTAAGCAGCTTCATTATTGAGTATACTAGTTTAGACATGAAAGCGGGAGGATGTGCTGAAAATTTAGGGCAGATGGGTGGACTTCAAGGTGGGGATGTAGCATTTATTCTAGACTAGCAGTAATTCAGAACCAAGAATATACAGATGAAATGAAAAAAAGTCAAAGACAAGGTTCCTGATGAATTTGCTCATCAGAGATTCTTTCGAGGAGTTCATTTGGAAAATCTCGCCTTCATCTCCACTTATTTTCAAGGTTGTGTGGTGCTAGGTGGGGCTGCATGTATATGCATTATTTTTCAGCATTTTTCCACATCTCAAGGTGCAGAATAGGCTACCTGTGCTGAGAAGCGATTAGGTTGACATACAAATGCTGTCTAATTTCCTAATCCTTTAGCCTTTTGGGTTTCAGTGGTACTCTAATGGGCTAATATTCAAATGCTGATTTTATATAGGACCTAGTTGTATTTACCCATCTCAATACCTGCTTAAGTACTACCATTATGATTAAATGACAGTTGACAAGAATATGAAAATACACAACTAGCTCTCTAGAGAAACCAGAAAATAGAGAGACTGCTTCCAATAGGTTAAACAGATTTTGGGTTCTTTCTGAATTGATACTGAATTCATCATGAAATTCCTATGGTACCATAGGGCAGGACCTTGTCCCAAATGCAAACAAACGTGCTGTTCTAGCATGCGTGTCGATTGGTCATTAAGTTTATACAATTAAAGTGTATACGTAACATTATTAAAATCCTGTACTATTTTGCAGGAGAACAAATTCTTGAAGTTCCTTAGTTTTATGTGGAACCCCTTGTCATGGGTTATGGAAGCTGCAGCAGTTATGGCACTCGTCCTTGCTAATGGGGGAGTAAGTAGTCTTAGACTAGATATTTATTTTCAATTCAGATCAACTTATATATGATTTGTAATTTATTCTGGGCTGAAATGATTTTCCAGGGTGAGGGTCCTGACTGGCAAGACTTTGTTGGGATTATTGTCCTATTAATAATCAATTCAACAATTAGTTTTATCGAGGAGAACAATGCCGGAAATGCTGCATCAGCTCTTATGGCTCGTTTAGCTCCAAAGACAAGGGTATGTCTCTTTGATTGATGCCTTCCGTTCACAGAATATCACCTGTTGCACACAAATGGCTACAAATGGCTCATCACTCACACTCTTTCGATGCAGGTTCTCAGAGATGGGCAGTGGCAAGAGCAAGATGCAGGTATTTTAGTGCCAGGAGACATAATTAGCATAAAGCTCGGGGATATAGTTCCAGCTGATGCTCGTCTACTTGAAGGAGACCCTCTGAAAATTGACCAGGTATCTGCTAAAAAACTAAACTGCAATTTGTTTTTTTAACAACGGGCAGTTACCTAGCTCTCTCTTTTTGTTGATTGACCATTTGTTGGCTTAGAAATGTGCTGAAAGAGATACTTGTAAATTATTCTGCTTCAAGTTAATATGATCATAGTATAAACTATGAAGTAATATTGTTGGATTTGTTTTTTGCAGTCGGCTCTTACAGGAGAGTCTCTACCTGTCACCAAGCGGACAGGTGATGAAGTATTTTCTGGTTCAACATGTAAGCATGGAGAAATTGAAGCTGTAGTGATAGCAACCGGAGTTCACTCCTTTTTTGGAAAAGCAGCACATTTAGTTGACTCCACTGAAGTTACGGGACATTTCCAACAGGTGATTAGGGATTCTGAATCTATAGCCTAATAGGCTAATACATTTTCCTTGATAATAAATTCTCCTATGATGCAATTCATGAGAGTTATAATCACTTCACAATCTTAAATGTCTTATTGTGACATCAGTAACATGATTTTATGCAGGTCCTTACTGCCATTGGGAATTTCTGCATTTGCTCCATAGCCGTGGGAATGGTTCTTGAAATCATTGTCATGTTCCCCATACAGCAACGTTCTTACAGGGATGGAATCAACAACCTTCTTGTGCTCCTAATTGGAGGAATTCCAATTGCTATGCCAACAGTGTTATCTGTGACACTTGCAATTGGTTCTCATCGACTATCTCAACAGGTGCATCTCTCTATAATTTTGACCCCATGTTATTCTGGAATAGTCATTAAGTTTTATGGTCAAAGAGTTTATGTACGTTTTTATAAACTGGAAACCAAATTGTGATTATAATGCTATAAGTGATGCCTAAGAAATATATGTACTTATAAGAGTTGTCTGAATATGTATAGAGAGGAAAAAGTGTTATCGTTTTCTCATTAACCAATATAGCATCAATCCCAGATATTCATAGTGATATTTTGTTCTTAACGTTTTTTGTTTATATCTGTTAATTAAGGGTGCCATTACAAAAAGGATGACAGCAATCGAAGAAATGGCGGGAATGGATGTCCTTTGTAGTGACAAAACTGGAACTCTTACCCTGAATCGCCTCACTGTTGATAAAAACCTGGTTGAGGTATGAAAGCTGACCCCATAAGAATTTCTTATTTTCAATTAGTTTGTTACTTGTAATTTACAGTAATTTTCAAAATCATGGGGAAAGATGTTCATATTAAGTGTCCTTGACCTGGCAATTTTTTGGGCATATTGCTTTGTTAACAACTTAACATATGCAAATATGTACTTTTGCAGGTTTTTAACAGTAATATAGACAGAGACCAAGTGATCTTATTTGCAGCCAGAGCAGCAAGAATGGAGAATCAAGACGCAATTGATGCAGCTATCACCAATATGCTTGCTGATCCAAAGGAGGTGGGGATAAAAAGTGCACTTATATACTTGTACTGTTGCTTTTCTATTATATTCTGGTTATAAATGCATAATGTACCCTTTCATATATAGGCACGAGCAAATATTACAGAAGTGCATTTTCTGCCCTTCAATCCAGTGGACAAGCGTACTGCCATTACATACATCGACTCTGATGGTAATTGGTATAGGGCCAGCAAAGGAGCTCCGGAACAGGTACTGATATGTTAATAATGGATCCCTTTGGACATGATAATGGTATATGAAATATATTTGTTGATTTGAAAGTTGTAGCACTTCGAAATCCTGAGGTCTATTTTTTTCTTTTCCTAATGTCATCATCAATATCAGATTCTAGATCTTTGCCCTGAGAAAAATGAGATTGCTGGAAGAGTACATAGCACCATTGACAAATTTGCTGAAAGAGGATTGCGGTCTCTTGGAGTAGCTTATCAGGTATGCCATATGGGCTATGTTCCTGCTCCTTTCAATACCCCACCTCTTGATTAGCACTTGGAAAACTGAGATGATTTAATTTCATTTCTGACACATTTCGCCTCCCATATTGCTACTTCCAGGAAGTTCCAGAAAAAACTAAAGAAAGTCCTGGGGGTCGTTGGACATTTTGTGGGTTGTTGCCCTTGTTTGATCCTCCAAGGCATGACAGTGCTGAGACCATTCGTAGAGCGCTTAACCTTGGAGTCGCTGTGAAGATGATTACAGGTAACCTATCATGACACATCAAGGGGCAACTTACAAACACATAGAAAAATTCAAGCAGTGTAGTTTACCCAAGATACTTTACTCATGCTTGCTTCTTCTTTGATATTCATCACTGATTAGTAAAGACCTTTGATTATCATGTGTTTCGGTTAAAATTGTAAATGACCATCAATTGTGATCCTTGAATTCTTATTCTCACATTAGGCGACCAGTTGGCAATTGCAAAGGAGACAGGGAGACGACTTGGTATGGGAACAAACATGTATCCTTCCTCTTCATTATTGGGCCGCCACAAAGAAGAAGAACACGAAGCCCTGCCAGTGCACGAGCTGATTGAGAAGGCAGATGGCTTTGCAGGTGTCTTCCCAGGTATGTATAATTGAGTGACTTCCCACCAAAGAAGTTTATTATATCTTTGAAATTGCTTATTATAGAAGAATATAAAGATAAAGGTATCTCTCAATGATGAGACTGTTTGCTTAACTTTCTGGAGTCATGATAAGTATGAAATTAGGCCAATTCTAGATCCACATCTAAGAAGGAGACAGCTACTGTGGGGGGGGGGGGGGGGGGGGGGTGGGGGCGTTGGTTGTGTTGTTTCCATGTCTGTGTGTGACATTATTACACATATTGTTCCATATGTGGATCACTCTTGTCTCATAGCTTATTACTGCTTTCTAATTTTCAGAACACAAGTATGAAATCGTAAAGATCTTACAAGAAAAAAAGCATGTCGTTGGAATGACTGGAGATGGTGTTAATGACGCACCTGCTTTAAAGAAAGCAGACATTGGTATAGCAGTGGCAGATTCCACAGATGCTGCAAGAAGTGCTTCTGATATAGTCTTAACTGAACCTGGCTTAAGTGTCATTGTCAGTGCTGTTCTGACCAGTCGAGCTATATTCCAGAGAATGAAGAATTATACAGTAAGTTTTGGTTGGAATTTTTTTCTTTTTCCTCGTTTGTTCCATTTCATGACTTGTACATTTGGTTTCTGCATTCCTTAGATGGTAATGTATAACTAATTAGGCTCCATGAATTTGCAGATATATGCTGTTTCCATTACCATAAGGATTGTGGTAAGTATCTCAATTTGAAATTAACTTATTACACTCAACACTAGTCTGATTTTGTTTCAGCTCCCCATAACGTTTTAAACCCAATTGTGCTGCAGCTTGGTTTTGTGCTTCTTGCATTGATATGGGAGTATGACTTCCCACCTTTCATGGTTCTGATTGTAGCAATACTGAATGATGGTATGTTTTCAATCTATGGTAGCTGTATTTATTCTCCTTACTTGAATAGGATTGAGCATCATGACGTCATGAACTTCAAACCTTTTCTTTAACTATTTACTGAAGCTGTAGTCAAGGAAACACAATGATTGATTTCCAGCACATATATCAAAAGCAAAGAAGCAAAGATATTCAATCCAACTATTACTTCATTATAAAAAATTCATGTATTCGTTTAGCTTTATATATACTTCTTATTGTTGTCATTGTCAGAAGTTTATGACATCGTTAAGAATTATGACTGTACATCAGAGATATATCAGAAATATATGACAGAGGAATAATAATTTTCAAGTCATTTTCTCTTAGAATTTTGAGCTAAATCAGTACACTGATTATGTATTCAAATCTAGGGACCATCATGACAATTTCCCAAGATCGGGTAAAGCCCTCTCCACATCCTGACAGTTGGAAGTTGAATGAGATATTTGCAACTGGGATTGTCATTGGTACATATCAAGCTTTGGTTACTGTGTTCTTCTACTGGATTGTAATTGAGACCACCTTCTTTGAGGTATGAAACAGAGAAATGCTACTTCTTGACTTAGTTTATTGAGATTCTATGTGAAATAAACATCAGGAGACATATTTGCTTGGATTACTTTTTCCACTGCTTATTAATTACCTTCTGCTGCAGGACACCTTCGGCTTAAAGTCTATATCCGACAACAGTGAGGAAGTTTCATCTGCTGTGTATCTGCAAGTTAGTATCATAAGTCAAGCTCTCATCTTTGTTACACGAAGTCAAGGATGGTCATTTCTTGAGAGACCTGGAACTCTCTTGATGATTGCATTTGTTGTGGCACAACTGGTACGGCTTAAGAAAAAACATGTTCTATTTTATAATCCATTTACACATTTAACTTCCAGGAATGGATCTAAGAGAATTCGGTTCCAAACAATATTTACATATATGCATCAAGCTTGATTATAAATTTCACGGAACTCAGCAGTGTTATATTTTGTTTATTTTTTCTCTTTAGGTGGCTACTGTGATTGCCGTCTATGCAGAAATCAGCTTTGCCTACATTAGTGGCATTGGATGGGGATGGGCTGGAGTGATATGGTTGTATAGTTTGATTTTCTACTTTCCCTTGGACATCATCAAATTCGCAGTTCGCTATGGCTTGAGTGGAGATGCCTGGAATCTATTGTTTGATAGAAAGGTATTGCAGTCTACCACTAGTGTCTTTGATGACCAGCTTTCGAATGAAATGACTGTTCCTAATTACTATTACTTTTGTTTCTCTACAGACAGCTTTTACTTCTAAGAAAGATTATGGGAAGGAAGACAGGGCAGCCAAGTGGGTACTTTCTCAGAGAAGTCTACAAGGATTGCATGACATGGAGTTCAAGGCAAGTACCAGTAGCCCCAGAAACACTACTTGGATAGCTGAACAGGCCAGACGGCGCGCTGAAATAGCCAGGTAAGACAATCCGGCATTTCTTGAGATGTATTGGAGTGTGATTACTGGTTTCATCCTATCAACCTAGTATGCGCTTGGTTAAATGACCCTTGAATTTCACAGGTTGGGAGAGCTACACACTATGAAAGGACATGTAGAATCTGTAATGAGGCTCAAAAATTTGGACCCGAACGTTATTTCCGCCCATACAGTTTGAAGCCAATACATGAAGACAGTAGTATTCAGTTTTCTGGTGAAAGACAATTCTGCAGCATTTGCTCACATAATTGATGTTGGGTATCTGCAAAAGAAATTGACATTTGGAGACCAGATTTTTTTGGGATGGCATAGGTGAACTCTCTCTGTAACGTTGTCAATTCTTTGGGTGCTAAAGGGTAAGGAGTACATTTTCCTAGTATTAATTTGTTGCAATCTTTAATGTATACAAGGGGGACCTTCTGTTTTTGTGTAATAAGTAGGCTACTTGAAACTAATAAACCCACATGATAGAGTGGAATTTTCTGTATTATTTCTCAAGATCAATTTCCAAACATTAGCCAAAACTGTTGCAATACCTGGTGCATGCAAAGCCAAATGCACCCTCATTGCTTAATGGTGGTAATCTAGCATCAATAATTCGATGAGTTTAACAAGTTGACTATGTTAATGAACATAGTGGATCAAAAAGTTCCTACTCTTATGGCAATCTTCACCATTCACGTTTAAAAAAGAACCGCTGAGCAATAGGGCGCATACCGATTGTTAGAAAAAATCATATAACAAAACATTATGAACAAGTCTACATGCCGAATTGCCGATACTTTCAAGACTCTAGCATCTTGGAAATTTTTATATAACAAATTATTTACGGTTTACTTAATCAAATGAGTATTAACTTCAAACTCTATAATATTTTATAACGTTATAAAATACATCGAACTATTTGACTCAATTGCTAGATGTATTCAAAAAATAAAAATGGCAAATCAAAATTCTGGGAAGAAAAGCGACAATGAGGAAATTTCCGGGAGGGGGCATCTTTCGTCTCTCATCGGACGAGAAAAGATCCACAAAAGGCTTTTATACCACCATCATTTTGCCGGATGATTTTCCTTTTTTCTTTCTTTGTTGAGAAAAAAGGATCCAAAGTAATTCAAAACTAAACGTCTTTTTGACTTTTCCTATATCCTTTATGGGACCCACCAAAAAATAAGAACGTTGGAAGCAAGAAAAAGCTCTCTATTTTCGACCGTTGCAACCCATAAACTTTAATTGCAAAGTGCAGCAGAGAGAGATCAAAGCCCCAATTTACAACAAGCTACACAAGAATCTTCACTACCAAAGTAAACGCTCTGAGTTCTCAATCTCAGAAACAAAGTACAACTAGAATAAGAGATCAATGGCAGATACTATGCATCGACAAAGCTCCGCTGTAGTGGGTGGCGCAGCTCTTGAGTCTCTTCTCCACGCCCTCGACCCCATATCTCTCCTCCTCTCCCACAACCCAGTTCCGCTATCCGAACCCGAATACATGGAGCGAGGACCAAGATACAATGCCTATGCTGAACTCAGAGAATCCAAGCTAAGAAGCAAGTATCAAATGAGCCCAGATGAACATCAACTGGAACAAGAGAAAGAGTCGAAACCGACTCCGGTTAAGAAACAGGTCAAGTTTCAGGTTGCTGTTCCGAGTAGTAATGTGCCGCGGAGAAAGGCTTCTGCTTATTCATCTTCATCTTGTGTTGTGGCTCAATCTGTGCCGGATTTCTCCGCGGTGCTGAGGAGAGAGAAAGAGAACCGTAAGCCGGCGAGCAGGCTTGAGATGACTCCACCGTGGTCGAAAGGGAACCACGGCGGGGTTTTGTCGAGTTCAAGAGGGAGTAAGTCGGCGAGTGCTGTGGAGAAGAACAGGTTGATGTCGAGAAAGAGCTATGCAAGTCTTGAAGAGCTTAAGGGCTTGTCTTCCATTGCTGCTAGTGCTATTAATAGTGGTGGTGGTGGTGGTGAAAACAGGGCAGGTGGGAGGATTGTTAGAGCAACGGCCAAGAATGTTTTGGGTTACAGACACTTTTGATTTCATTCTTTCTTTACTGAGTTGAGGTTTTGTTTCTGACTTTTGGTTGATTCAATTTTAGTTTTTTTCAGAGTGTAAAGCTATGCATACAATTTTAACTACAATATGAGTTTGATATGAATTTGCATATGTTCAAACAGAGAGGCTTTGATGATTTGATTTGGCATTGTTTTGCATTGTAACTACCATATTGGATTTTGTTATGAATTGCTTCTGTTGTAGCAATACTTTATGATGGAAATATTTCAAGATGTGGTAGCGTTAGTATTTCTTATCCCTTAGCTCAATAGCCTCCAACATCATGAACTATAAACAAACCTTTCCATGGTGCATCTACTTGACTCTGGTAATGGCATTATTCTCTTAGGAAGAGGACACTTGAATGATGCCCTCCTTCCCAATCCTCACCGAGTTGATGTAATCTGAAAGTAAATGTGCCGACATGCGAGGAAACACAAGTCCCTTTGTCCTTACCAAAATGGAGAGCCACCCTTCTGCATAAGCTGGTCCATATATGTTCCCCATTGTCAAACTTCTCATTAGCTCCCAAGCAGCATTCAGAATATGTGCCATGAGATGTCTCATTCCAAAGTAATTTCTGTTTGGCTGCTCCTCCTTCATTACCTTCAAACATATATACATGAAACAAGATATGCTCAATACTAGAAATTGATTAGGAAAAAATTAATCTTGGCTGTTAGAGTTTAGGCAAAACTAAATGCTTGGAAGACATACTTGTTCAATATATCGACTATCATAGTAAAGACACACCCCAAAATGCTTATAGAAGCAGTTCCGTTCATCATAAGGAAGCCTGGGCAGAAAATCATTGCAGTAGACAACCCTGAAGTACTTTGGGACCGGATTATTCAAATGTGGCTCAATGTAACGCCCCAGCTGGTACCAAGCAGCCTTTGTATCACATTCGTCTCCCCATGCAATACCAGCACCGAAATGAACAATGAGGCAAGCGCGCCACCTAGGCTATGGCCTGTAACTGCGAACTTTGCATTTTGATGATCCTCTAGTAAGCTCTTGAGCTTTGTTCTTACAGTATAGTATGCACTCACTGCTGTCGTTTCTGTTGGAAAATTTTCGTTTGGAGTAGTAATGGCCACCTCAGAATTAGAAAATGATGCTTTGGTTCCTTTTAAAGGTACTTTGTATCGATCTCTTATCTGAAGATGATTGTGGAAGGTTACAGGAGTAGTTCTGTCTCCCAATCCTAAGGCTTCTAAGAATCCCATGTTTAGTCTACCAAATATGGAATTTTCATACCAAGAGTAATCAATGTCAGTGCTCCAATCATCAACGTAAAGTGGATCTCTGCCCCTGAAGCTGATTAGGATCAAGTTTGCATCTTTAGGCTTGTCACAAAGTATCAACACTTGGGTCGTCAACTTCTTTCGGAAATCTAATCAAATCATCATCTAATAAGGAGAGGAAACATAATTTGGCATATAAAGCTTCTTACTTCTACAATGTTTTTGGGTCATGTTCAAAATTTACAGGCTAGGATTACCATTCCAGCAATAGTAGAAATCCACAAAATGCATCTGCTTTCATTTAAAGTTCAAAACAAGAATGCCAAAGTGATCAGAAAAACAGATAATGCATGAACTAGTAAGTACTATCTATTGTAAAGATGTAAAATGGAGAAACAGAATAAGAGTAGAATAGCTTGCCTCCCAATCATCATTAACGATTCTTCTGATGAGTTCGGCATTCTCATATGCTAACTTGGCAGCCATAATGGTGAGCTCCATAAGAGCAGGGTTTCCCATTTGGGATTGCATTGTTGATTCTTCAGATTTATCAGAAGCAACTATGTCTTCTACTAAGCTGTCACCCTTCTTGGACAGATCTATCCGCCCATCCAGATGACCATTTATACTAACAAAATTCGCGGTACCCCTCTGATGCACTACCACTGTTCCTGCTTACTCAGTAGCATGAATGAATGCATATGTAACTATGTAAGTAGACACAAGTCACACAACTTCTTAATAGAATGTATGAACAAAGAATTCCAAAAGGGAACCATTTTTGAACTATATCCATGCTTAGTAGTCAAGCACAACAAAAACAAAAGTGATGACATAAAATAGTTGTAGAAGGGTTAATCTTTACCATGGAGAAGACTGCAAAGCAAGCCAAAGAGGTTCCCATTGAGAGAGAGCAAGTTCAGAAGGAAGTCGACAACGTTGCCACTCAAATTCAATGACTTCCCAAAAAGAGCTGCGAATTTGCGGAATGCTATGATGACGCCCCATCTAAGCTCTTGAGCCATACATGCCACCATGTCTTGCCGTTAGCTACACACAGGAGACATTCGACCTCTTGAACTTGAACATGCCTGTTCAGTAACGCCACCCTTGTGGGGATGATGTCACGCAGCAACCTCCAAGAGAAGACTTTGACCTTAGCAGGCATTTGTAGCTTCCATAAAGAACTCCAATATTTAGCTAACTGGCCTCCCACAATATAGAAGAAGACGAAGCAATAGTTGGAGCTGCACTGATCGATTTCCAAGCCCAGTAGCCACTTTTGACGTTGTAACGACCACTTTTATCATAGTACCAGACAAGACGATCAACCGGATTTCTCAAACTTAGCGGAATCTTCAAAATAGCTTCCGCCTCATGATCAGTGAACAACTCCTGCAAAATATGAGGTTGCCAGACTCGATCAACCGGGTCTATTAAATCCGCAACTCTCAGGTCTTCGAGTCCCTCCATAGGCTCCGAGAAGGGTTTGAAACCGTAGGGATAGGGGTCCATCTATCTTGCCATACCGAGATATCAATGCCAGAACCAACCTGAAATCTCAATCCCTTCTCTAGGACTCGTCTACCTGCCAAAATGCTCCTCCTCGTGTAAGACGCCCCTGCCTTTAACTCCGCCTGCATAAACTCTGAATTCGGGAAGTATTTAGCTTTGAGGACCCTGGACAGAAGATTTTTTGGGCATTGCATAATACGCCAACCTTGTTTCGCTAGGAGGGCTAAGTTGTAAGCATACATATCCTTCCTTCTTCGCTGCACACCACTTTTCCCATGAGAGCCAATGGATCTTATTCTTGTCTTCTGAGTCACCCCACCAAAAAGCTAGCCATCAGTCTATGCATGTCATGGCACAAATACTGAGGAAGTTCAAACATCAAAACAATTCATTACATAAGAGGGAATGGCTTGGGTGACTGCCTTGATCATAATCTCCTTCCCTGCTGCACTAAGGAGCTTCTTCTCTGAGTTCTCTGCTTAACTCTCTCAACCAAACACCCAAACGCTTCCTCCTTAAAATAGCTGACTTCCACAGGCACACCCAAATATTTATCATGTTTGTCAACTTTCCGAACCCCAAGCAAATCCGCCAGCCTCTCCTGCTCTTCCAGCGAAACATTTTTACTAAAAGATATGGCACTCTTCTGCAGGTTAATTTGTTGTCCCGAAACCAACTCATATGCCTTCAAAACCCCTTGCAGACTTACACAATCCATTGTCTCTGCTCGACAAAAAATAAATGGGAGATACTCGGAGCTCCTTTGCACACCTCAATTCCCCTCATTCTACCTCGTTCTTCTTCTCTACAAATTAATCTTGTGTAAGGAGAGCCTATTCGCTGCACCCCTGGGACAGCTGCACCAGGAGGCTTAACAGCGCGTGCAATCCAAAACTGGTTAGCTCCGACTGGTGTTGTTTTGCCTTCCTTTCTCTTCTCTCATCTCCCTCTAACTTTATAATCATTATCATCTTCCTCACGCATGACCCATTCCTCCTTCTCCATCTCTTTCTCTCTTCATCAACTTTGCTGACTGCAAAAATGCATGGGCGAGATCGATGGGTCTCACGCTTTCAATGAGATGGGGTGGCCTTGAGGGTTTATCCGAGGCCCAATCCTTCGCCGAATTCATCGATTGTCCTCAACTCCTCTATCCAAACATACCACCTCAATCTTGATCACATCTCCCTTGCCCAGTTCTGGGTTCTAGGTTCTGGGTCTTTTCTTCTTTTTCTTTGCAGAAGAAGATCTGGGTTCGTTCATTTTCTGCTCAATTCGCCGTCAGATCTGTGATGGTGGTTCGACGGCAATTCCCGAAATCGGGATCGGAGTGTTTTGTTGATTAATTAATAATTTGATGTTATAATGAGGGGAGGCCGATGATCCCATGGATGTTGCCATTGGGTTTAGGGGAGGTGGATAAGGAGATGAAGGTGGTCGTGGTCGTGGTGGCGGAGGGGGGGGGGGGGCGAGTTTGGGTCTGGAGAAACCGAGAAAGGGAAAGAGAAGAGATCGGGGTTTGGAGTTGGGCCTGGTTTGGATTTTGGGTTGGGTTTTGTGTTTGGGGCTTAGGGTTCGGGCTTTGAGGATTCGGGGTTTTATGCATTTCGATATTGTAGATATTTTTTTTAAATAGATCATTTTTTTTAGAGAATGAGTGAATTTTTTTTCTTTCCCATGGAGTGAATTTTTAATTCAAATGGGTTTTATTTTACCTGATAAAAAAAAGGTTTTATTTATTAATAGAAAAAAAGCATAGCAATAACAATAAAATAAATAAACAAAATTTAACAGATATAATAAAGCGGTGTATAGATAAATGGCCAAAATCACTCTATTACATAATTCTTTTGATTCGGTAATTTTTGTGATTTGAAACTTAAGAATTGTAATCAACAGCTTAGAATTTTGAAAAATACTCCAAAATTGGAAGTATACTTCAAACCTTTGCGTGAATTTTTATTAGTAGAGAGCTATATATTTAATTACTATGACTACAACGAAAGTGAAATTTTGTTTTCACATGTTTATGACCTCTAATTATCACGTGTCTGCTAAAACAGTATAACTTATTTAGTAGGTTATATACAAGTGTTTATCATTGTGAACTAACTACACAGAAGAAGCAAAATTTTCAAAAATATTGTGAAATACGATGCGATTGAAATAGTGAAATACGACTAGGGTTGAAAAATCACTAGCTTCCAGTAACGTTTAGGCCTTGATAAAAGCGGTAAACTCTAATTATGCTCAGACACTCATAAGGAGAGCCTAACCACCAGAGAGTCAGTTTAACGAAATAAATCATGGGTTCGTAAACCTCATATATACGAGCTTTTTGGTCAAAAAAACGGAAAAAATAGAGTCACGCACGATGCCAGTCAACCGTGTTTTGTGTAAAAAACGAGGTTGAATTAAAGTTGACCGATCTGGGGGGAGGAGGCGTAACAAATCCGAAATGGGGAGAATTTTTTTAAGTAGACATATTTAATTACCATGACTACATCTGACGGTCATATTTTTATTTTCACATATTTATGATCTCGGATCACTACATGCCTACTAAAGCGGTATAATTTATTTAGTAGGTTATATGCAAATGTGCATGTAATACCCTAGATTTTCATACCATTTTCCTTGTATTATTCTCATTTTAATGAAGGAAAATTTATGGAAATTCTTATTGGTTTTGCGAAGTGGAAGTTTGGAGTTTTTCAAGGTGCCTTGACGTTAAAAGACCAAAAAGTTGACTTTACTTTCTGTAAGTTATCTTTGAAAACTTCCTTCACGAAAGTTGTAGAGCTCGTCAGTACGAGTTCGTAGACATGCGGCACGAGTGAAACGAATGTCGGATGAAGAAGTTGTGGTCAGAGAAAGTTAGTTGCCGGGTTTGGAAAGTGTTTAATAGGAAGTTGGGATTTTTTTTTTAAAGTGGGAAACCTATTTTTCTTCACTAAACCGTGCAGCTCTCTCTCTCTTTTATCCCGAGCACCCGACGCCTCACGGACGCCGGATTTTCTGCCGATCGGAAGCCCACCATCTCGCCGCCGGGAAGGTCGTCGTTGGTCCAGTCCGACTCGCTCTGCCACCCTCTTCCTCCTACGGTGTCGCAGGCCGGAGACAAGCCGCCAGGCCGGAGAAGCTTCACGCGATTCGCCGGAGCTTAGGTCGGCTGTCCGGCTGTTGTTTCGACCGCCGCCGGTCTTGTTCGGTGCACATAGACCTTCTCTTCCTTCCTAGGGCAGCGCCACCCGCCGCCTCGCTGCCTAGACGCCGCCCCCAGGCGGTGGAGCTGTGGTGTTTCTTGCCGGAATTTCTTAGTTCCGACGGCTTGTTTAGGCCAAAGTTGGATGAGTCTCGTCCTCTCCCTTCCTCTAGAGTTGTTTTTGCTCCTCTTGGGATCCAAGTTTGAGGTTTTGAGTGCTAGCTTGCAGATTTGGGGACAGAGTTTGCGGTGGCTGTCGGGAGCGGTTCAAGGCTGAACCGAGCTTAGCCTCAGGTATAAAAAGTGTTCCTTTTACTGTGCTCTTTAAGGTTGTTGTTGGGAGTTTAGATAGATTTTGAGGTTGGTGGTGACGTTTGAGGCTCACACGCCGCCGCCTGTGGCGGCACGTGGGAGCACGTCCGGGCAGGGTAGAGACCTTGACTACTGTGTTAACTAGCCCTTGTGTGTGAAGATTGGGTTTTGATTAGGTTAGGCTTTGTAGGTGCTAAGTTGTTTCTAGGTGTTTGTTAGGTCGGAAACTTGGAATTTCTGGATCTTGGAGAGTGTTAGTATTGTTGTTGAGAGTCCGATGACCTTGGGAGGTCTTGGAGGAAGGATTGCCCTAAAGAAGAATCGAGTAGGGCATCTGATGTGGCTATTGGGCTGGGGATTAATGTTTGGTGTGGGCTCGGCAGTTGGGCCTGCGGAAGAACAACATGACTTGATGGTCTGAGAATGGTGAATTCCATGTATTCCAAGCTTGTTAGAAGTGTAACCTGCAAATCTTGATAAGGACAACTATTTTTGTTAAGTAAGACATGATGCGAAATGTAAATAAGACGTGCGAGATCTTATTTTTTCCCGTTTTCGAACAAGAAACTCGTATATATGAGATTTAAGATCTCATGATTTTATTTGTTAAATAGACCCTCCGGTGGTGAGGCTCCCCTTAGGAGAGCCTAAGCGTAATTAGGGTTAACCGCTTTTATTGAGACCTAAACGTTACTGGAAGTTTGTGATTTTTCATCCTTAGTTGTATTTCATTATTTCGATCACATCCTATTTCACAAGATTTTCAAAAATTTTGTTTTGTCTGTATAGTTGGTTCACAATGATATACATTTGAACATAACCTACTAAACAAGTTATATCGTTTTAGTAGTCACGCTGCGATCCGAGGTCATAATTAAGTGAAAGTAAAAATTCCACCGTCTGATGTAGGCATGGTAAGTAAATAGGTCAACCGAAAAAAATTCACCCCGTTTCGGATTATTTACGCTCCCCATCGAATCGGTCAACCTTAAATATATCTTGTTTTTTACACGAAATGCGGTTGATTGACATCGTGTGAGATAATATTTTTCCCCGTTTTCGAATAAGAAGCTCGCATATATGAGATTTAGGATCCCATGAATTTTTTTTTTTCTAAATTGACTCTCCGGTGGTTAGGCTCTCCTTAGGAGTGCCTAAGCGTAATTAGGGTTGACCGCTTTTATCGGGGCCTAAATGTTACCGGAAGTTTGTGATTTTTCATCATTAGCCATATTTCGCTATTTCGATCACAACCTATTTCACCAGATTTTTGAAAATTATGCTTTGTCTGTATAGTTGGTTCACATTGATATACACTTGAATATAACCTACTAAACAAGTTACACCGTTTTAGTAGTCACCCTACGATCCGAGGTCATAAATTACGTGAAAATAAAAATTCTACCATTTGATGTAGGCATGGTAAGTAAATAGGTCAACCGAAAAAAATTCACCCCGTTTCGGATTTGTTACGCCCCCCATCAAATCGGTCAACCTTAAATATACCTCGTTTTTTACACGAAACGTAGTTGACCGACATCGTTCGAGATCCTATTTTTCCTCGTTTTCAAACAAGAAACTCATATATATGAGATTTAGGATCCCATGAATTTTTTTTTTGTTAAATTGACCCTCCGGTGGTTAGGCTCCCGTTAGGAGCGCCTAAGCGTAATCAGGGTTGGCCTCTTTTATCGGGGCCTAAACGTTACCGGAAATTTATGATTTTTCATCTATACATGTTTTTCACTATTTCGATCACATCCTATTTCACATGATTTTCGAAAATTTTGGTTCCTCTGTATAGTTGGTTCACAATGATGATATACATTTGAATTTAACCTGCTAAACAAGTTATACCATTTTAGTAGACACGTGACGATCCGAAGTTATAAATACGTGAAAATAAAAATTCCACCGTCTGATGTAGGCATGATAATTAAATAGGTCTACTGAAAAAAAATCCACCCCGTTTTGGATTTATTAAGCCCCTCATCGAATTGGTCAACCTTAAATATACCTCGTTTTTTACACGAAATGCGGTTGACCGACATCGTACGAGATCCTATTTTTCCTCGTTTTCAAACAAGGAGCTCATATATATGAGATTTAGGATTCCATGAATTTTTTTTGTTAAATTGACCCTCCGGTGGTTAGGCTCCCTTTAGGAGCGCCTAAGCGTAATTAGGGTTGACAGCTTTTATCGGGGCTTAAACGTTACCGGAAGTTTGTGATTTTTTATCTCTACATGTATTTCACTATTTTGATCACATCCTGTTTCACTTGATTTTCGAAAATTTTGCTTTTTCTGTATAATTGGTTCACAATTATGCACTGTCACGCCCCAATTTTTTAAATGGAATTTTCAAAAATTTTGGCATGATCTAACTTAAAATATTAACATCCCAACATATTGTCAACAACAAGATAACAACAACAACAACAAAACTCAATTACAGAAAAGAAATTTTCACAAGATCTATCACTGAATTAAGTTTACACTTTCTTGTTTACATAAAGTGCAAAACAAGGACATGAGAACAATCTCATGACTTAATACTGTCTATTCAAAACTACAACTATACAGAGTCTGATAAAAGAAAGGAGAACCCTGCCACTATGCCTCCTTCTCACCCATGCTGATCCTCACCTGCAGGTCTAACCCCTACACCAAGGAATGGTGCACCGGGATTGTAGAATAACAAACCCGGTAAGCTAAAAAGCCCGTATGAGCAAACTCAAAAGTAAACTCTACATTTATCACATCCAACAATTTAACACATCCAAATGAATTTTGATCAATAAATAAAAAAAACCACACATTAACAAGAAATGTACCCATGAGTCCCAGATATTTAGTAAATACCCCTCATGACCTACAACAACAATATGTGTACCCATGGGTCCCAGATACCATCAAGTATCTCCCATGACCTACACCGACAAACAGACTAGAGCTCTAATTCCTAACCGTAACCAATCACCCGGCCAAAGGCTTGGAACCCGGTTTGACTGTCCAATACCAAATAAATAAAATAATAAATAGCATCTTAACCGTAACCAATCACCTAAATAAGGCTTGGAACCCGGTTATGCTATTTATTCAACAGTCATCATATCACAACATCATCAGCAACATCACAAGATTTACATCATAAAATTATATCCTTCACAAGGATATAATTATATGAACAATAAAAATTATTCCAATAACATAACTTCTCACAATTTAATAAAATTATGATCATAAGAGCCTTAGAGTAACACATAATAAAAACTTGTTTTACCTTACCTATGAGCCGTTGACGATCAAGCTCATATATTTTTAAAACCAATAAAAGCAAAATATTAAATCACATCCTAAACATTATCCTCAAATAACCATAATAAATCTTGGTTCAAAAGTGAACCTTAGTGAGGTTTACTCACCTAATAATTCTCCTGCTGCGTTGTTCCGCAACACTAGAGCCAAGGAACCCAACAACTCACAAAACACCTAAAAATATACAATTCAAAACCCTTAGTAAAAACACCACAAGGATTTAAAATACCCTTAACTTAAAGGTTGCCCAAATCGAAAGAAGAGAAACCAAACAACTTATAAACAAGTATTCACATATATACATCGAAATATTGGGGGTTTAAGATTGATTAATTCTAACAAATAACCTACTAAAAATTAAACCTAAGATTATTATATACAAGTGATCAACATACTCATGCAACACGTAACACGAAAAACCATCTAGAACACATAACAACTTCATGCAAGGCCGGGCAGCAACGTTCAAATTGTCCTTAACTCTAACCAATTCCGATTCTAATTAGAGCCTTTGCGGTTATCTAATTGTTAAGACTCCTCAGGTATTTAGAACCATCTTTGCGCTTGATCCTAAACATGAATGCTAACTCATTTAAAAACACGTTGCGTAGAGATTAAACAAGAAAACACTTTAGCACATGAATCAATCGGAAACATGATCTAAGGCATGGCGTCACTCATCCTATTAGCATGCAAATTATCAGAATTAAATCCGCCCTAAGTTAATAACAAAGACCAAGACAACTTTGCGTATGCATTGATCCAAAATTATTATGGTAAATGAAACCGCACCTTAAGGACAACCATGGCCGAGGCAGCCTCAAGGATTGATTTAGATGCATGAATTCATGACAATTAATCAATTAGAAATCAAAAACACATAAGAAAATGCTACTGCCCCAAAACCTAACTCACGAAATCATCATGCATTCAAGAAGTTATAAATCAAAACATAGAACAATCAAAGATCACAAAGAAATCCGAAAACCATGTTTGATAAATAAAACCAAAATCGAAAAGTATATTACAATAGAGTTCGAAACTAAACAGAAAATAATACAAGAAGCCATGATAAAATCACACTTTTACAACCTTTGAAGATTCGGCAAGTGTGGGGGAAATCGGTGGAAGGATGGAGTGATTCTTGTGGTTTGTGGTGGATGGATCGGCTAAGTAATTTTCTGTATAGGGTTTGGTAGAATTTCGGCTATGTAATTGCAAGAGTAGTGATCCCCCCCCTTCTGCCCTTGAAGTCATGCTTTATAGAAGAAAGACCCTAGAGAGGCCGGCCACAAAAGTAAAATCCGAGTTGGTTTAGGTTTCCCTAGTCTTTCTTAATTCGGCCCAATGACCTATGTCTGATGATTTCGTCATAACTCCCTCTAGAAAATAGATATTGAGGTGATTTCAATTGATTTGGAAACTAGACTCATGTAGCTCTCTATCCATATCTAGCACGTTTTCTGATTCATTGTGAGCTGTCCTGGAGAGCCCGTTGAAGTTGTGAGACGTGCACATGAATTTTCCCGAATTGATTAGGAATCAAGACTTGGACATTCCTTGATATTCTGCCGAATTTAGATCTTCTTCTCCATGTTGGACTTGGTTTAGACATCTCCTTTCTTGGACTAGGCTTCATGGATCAGCTGCTTTGCTTCCCGAGGTCCATCAGGAACACTTCTCTCGGCAGGCAGTAGGTTACTCTGTTCTGGCAGTCTGACCTTCCTCAACGATTCCGGCATAACTCCAATTCTCCTGGTTCTTTCTCCCATGAACTCTTCTGCATGTCACCTGAGTATCAGAGAGTTAACTCAATTTGTGACAATGTAAAAGCTTTACAGAATCATAAGAACATCTAAGGTTCCACAAATCAGCTTTTGACAAATTTGTATATCGTTCTTCTATGTTTAACACGTTTTACACACAACTCTACCAAAAACTTTCGACTCTACATTATGACTCTATTCTACAACAATAAGAGATAATCAAAGTACAAATGGAGGTAATAACACATTAAGAATGTCGCATTTTATGCTCCTATCAACAGTTGGTATTAGAGCTTTAGGTTTCATTTCCTACCTTCTTAATACTATCATATTTGCCTAAGAAGCACTTAGTTCCTATAGAGTGGTGGTCCGACCGCGGCGGATTCACTGGCATTTTATGCTTTGGATACTATGTGTTATTGGGTAGGTGTGATATTTCTGTTAGGCTTGTGTACAGACTACTTAATATGTTTTTCCCTCAGGTACTATGCCTCCTAGACGCCGACCCCGTGTAACTACCTCGACCAACCCCAATGAGGGTGATGAGGTCAGAGGATTAGTTGATTCCATTGGGAATATGTTGAGAGGTGTGTTAGATAGGGTTCAACAACCTCGGTCAGTGAAGAAGAAGGATGTCTTCGATGCTGGGGCAATTGAGTTCAAGGGCGCCAAGGGACCCCTTGATGCGCACACTTGGGTAGATAAGATGGAAAGGGCTTTTGAGAGCACTGACCTTCCGGAAGAAAAGAAAGTGAAGATGGCAGTGACTTTTCTGGATGACTCAGCGCATCACTGGTGGACTCTTGCTAGCAGAAATAATGGTGATGCTCAGGACATGAGTTGGGAGCAGTTTAAGATGCTCTTCTTGGGTCAGTATTTCGGTCACGCTCATCGTAGCAGGATTCAGTCGGATTTTCTAAACATGAAGAAGAGGGATGATGAGGGTGTCATCGAGTTTGAGCAGAGGTTCACTACTTTGAGCTACCATGTGCCATATTTGATTCCTGATGAGAGGACCAGGATTGACATGTTCGTTGGAGCACTTGGCGGAGTGTATGCAGATAAGATGATCGGTGGCATCTACCCGACTTTTCTTGATGCGGTTACTGCAGCCATGGCCATCGAGACCAGGAGAACTTATAGTTCACGGCCCCGAGATTTCGGTGGTCCCAGCTAGGGTCCATCGAAAAAGGCCGCTTCCTCATCCGCTTCTGGATCTTCAGCGGGTAGTGGTAATAGTGGAGGGTCAGGTTCTGGTTCTCAGTTCAGAACTAGAGGTCATTTCAGGAGACCTTTCAGGAGCCAGTTGGGTAGGCAACAGACCGATCAGTATAGTGCTGGTGGTAGTTCCCAAGGGGGATCATCTGGTGGTCAGACGTTTTCTTTTGGTTAGCAGCAGTCATCTGGATGTTTTAAGTGTGGTGGTCATGATCACTTCAGAAGAGACTGTCCTTTGTTGGCACAGAGGACTGCCCCTACTTAGCCAGTCAGTCAGTCTTCAGCTAGAGGCTCCAGTGGTGGTTCTCACAGAGGTTCAGCAGCCAGGAGTGGTTCTCAGCAGAGTAGTGGTCAGCGTGGACGTCCCATGACTCGCGCTAGACTTCATGCTATGACCCAGCAGAAGGGTCGTACTTCTCCAGATGTCATCATTGGTACGTTGTTAGTTTTTGGTCAGCTAGCATTTACTTTAATTGACCCTGGAGCTATGCGTTCATTTATGTCTAGTAGATTCGCTCTCCATGCCAATGTGTCATCATCGTCTCTTCCAGGCGAGTGGCATGTATCTCTTCCCTCTGGTGAGGTGATGAGAATAGATTGGGTGTTTAGTGGTTGTAAAGTGCTAGTAGAGGGATTTAATTTCAAGGCCGATTTAATTCCTCTAAATATAGTGGAGTTTGATGTGATTTTGGGGATGGACTTCTTGGAAACTTATAGAGCCATGGTGGATTGTTTCCGAAAAGAAGTGGTGTTTCGAAGTCTAGATGGTTTTGAGGTTGTTTTTCAGGGGGAAAGAGACGTGATTTCGAGTTGCCTGATATCAGCTGTGGCCGCCAGGAAATTGTTTAGTAAAGGTTGTCAGGCATTCTTAGCTCATGTTGTGGATACAAGTATAGGAGTGTTGGAATTAGGGGATATTCCTGTAGTAAGAGAGTTCTCGGACGTGTTTCCCAAGGACTTGCCTGGTTTGCCTCCTGTAAGGGAGATAGATTTTTCTATCGAGTTACTTCCTAGAACTATGCCTATCTCACAGGCACCTTACAGAATGGCTCCAGCGGAACTGAAAGAGTTGAAGACTCAACTGCAGGAGTTGGTAGACAAGGGTTTTATTCAGCCTAGCATGTCTCCATGGGGTGCCCCGGTGTTGTTTGTTAAGAAGAAAGATGACACCATGAGACTATGCATTGATTATAGGAAGCTTAATCAAGTCACAGTGAAGAATAAGTATCTGTTGCCTCGCATTGATGATTTGTTTGATCAGTTGAGAGGTGCTTCTGTGTTCTCAAAGATTGATTTGAGATCTGGTTATCATCAGTTGCGGATCCGAGAGAGTGACGTAGCCAAGACTGCCTTTCGATCACGCTATGGTCATTATGAGTTTGTGGTGATGCCTTTTGGACTTACTAATGCACCTGCGGCGTTCATGGATCTCATGAATAGGGTGTTTAGTCCATATCTTGACCAATTCGTGATCGTGTTCATAGATGATATTTTGGTGTACTCTAAAAGTGAGAAGGAGCATGCCAAACATCTAAGATTGATATTGCGGACTTTGAGAAATGCTCAGTTGTTTGCCAAATTCAGCAAGTGTGAATTTTGGCTGGATAAAGTGGGATTGTTAGGTCATGTAGTTTCAGCAGAAGGTGTTAGTGTGGATCCCCAGAAGGTGGAAGCAGTGTCAAATTGGAAAAGACCCACAACTGTGATGGAGATTCGTAGTTTCTTGGGGTTAGCAGGTTATTATCGGCGATTTGTGCAAGATTTTTCAAAGATTGCAGCTCCACTAACTAGATTGACTAGGAAGGGAGTTAAGTTCGAATGGTCAGATCAGTGTGAGCAAAGTTTTCAAGAATTAAAGGATCGCTTGACTAGTGCTCCTGTTTTGGCACTTCCAGACGATAGCGGGGAGTATGTGGTTTATTGTGATGCTTCTAGACGAGGTCTAGGCGGAGTATTGATGCAGCATGATCGAGTAATTGCCTACGCTTCTAGGCAATTGAAGCCGCATGAGGTGAATTATCCCACTCACGATTTAGAGCTTGCAGCAGTAGTTTTTACTCTCAAGTTGTGGAGACACTATCTTTATGGAGCCAAGGGTCAAATTTTTACCGATCACAAGAGTCTTCGGTATGTGTTCACTTAGAGGGAGTTAAATATGAGGCAGAGAAGGTGGATGAAATTGATCAGTGATTATGATTGCACTATTGAGTATCATCCTGAAAAAGCTAATGTGGTAGCTGATGCTCTTAGTCGAAATCCCACCATATCTTTGTCTCACCTCAGGATGGTCAGAGTTCCACTTCTTTGTGAGTTGCGAGCTACATGAGTGGATTTAGCGGTGGATGAAGTGGGTGCCCTAGTAGCTAGTTTCCATGTGAGGCCAGTTTTGGTGGATAAAGTGCGTGAGGCGCAGATTAATGATCCTTCCATAGTTCAGTTGATGGAAAGAGCAGCGAATGGAACAGTCGTGGATTTTTCGGTAAGAAGAGATGGAACTTTACTGTTCAAAAATAGGCTTTGTGTTCCAAAGAGGAATGAAGAGTTAAAGATTGAGATAATGGAAGAAGCTCATAGTTCTGCATATGCTGCTCATCCAGGTAGTACAAAGATGTATCGGACTTTGAAAGATTATTATTGGTGGTCAAACATGAAGAGGGAAATTGCAGCTTTTGTGAGTAGGTGTCTGATTTGTCAGCAGGTGAAAGCTGAAAGGCAGAAACCTTCAGGGTTGCTTGAGCCGTTGCCGATTCCAGTGTGGAAGTGGGACCACATCACCATGGATTTTGTTTTCAGTTTACCTCGTACCCGTGAAGGGCATGATGGTATTTGGGTGATTGTGGATCGACTCACTAAATCTGCTCATTTCTTGCCGGTGGGAAAGAAGTATACACTGGATAAGTTAGCTGAGCTGTATGTGAAGGAAATTGTGAGACTTCATGGCGTACCTGAATCCATAGTGTCAGATCGGGATCCTAGATTTGCTTCTAAATTTTGGGGAGCTCTTCAGGCAGCTTTAGGTACCCGACTACACTTCAGTACTGCTTTTCATCCTCAGACTGATGGACAATCCGAGAGGACTATTCAGACTTTGGAAGATATGTTGAGATCTTGTGCTTTGCATTTCAGGGGGAGCTGGGATAAGAACCTATCTTTAATAGAGTTTGCTTATAACAACAGCTTCCATTTGAGTATTGGTATGGCACCTTTTGAGGCACTGTATGGGAAACAGTGTCGAACGCCCTTATGTTGGAATGAAGTCGGAGAAAGAGAACTTTGTGGTCCTGAGATTAACCATGACACAAATGTGAAGATCAAGGTGGTTAGAGATAGACTTAAGGCCGCTCAGAGTAGGCAAAAGAGTTATGCAGATGTCCGCAGGAAGGACCTTGAGTTTCAAATGGATGATTGGGTGTTCTTGAAACTATCTCCTTGGAAAAGGGTAGTACGTTTCGGTAAGCGTGGGAAGCTTAGTCCGAGGTACATTGGGCCTTACGAGATAATAGAGCGAGTTGGCTCTCTTGCCTATCGGTTAGTGTTGCCTCCGGAGTTGTCCAAGATACATAATGTGTTTCATGTATCCATGCTTCGCAAGTATATTGCCGATCCTTCTCATGTGCTTGTTGAGCAGCCGATTAGTTTACAGAAGGATTTGTCCTATGAAGAAGAGCCGGTTCAGATTCTTGACCGAAAGGAGCAAGTGCTTAGGAACAAGACAATTCCACTTGTCAAGGTGCTTTGGAGAAGCCATCAAGTAGAGGAAGCTACATGGGAATCAAAGGAGCAAATGAGACAGTAGTACCCTTATCTCTTTGAGTAGCAAGTTTGTAAATTTCGAGGACGAAATTTTTATGAGGGGAGAATTGTCACGTCTCGATCCTTAAATTTTACCTTATTTACTAGCATGGGGGTAATAAGAGTTTTTACCGTTTTCGTCACTAAGTGTATAATTTAATTAGTCTCTAGAGGGGTGTTGGGGGACGAATATTTCGAAAGAATTATTCGTAGGAGAAAAATATGACGACGGTAAAAATGGTAAATTTTGGCTAGTAAAAGGTAATTTTTATTGGGGTATTATTTTTTGGGGTGTTAAATTTTGGATTGGGTATATGTGGAATTGGTGGACCGGGTTGGGCTAAAGCCCATTTTGTTTCTCTCCCGTTTTTCTCTCTCTCTGCTCCCAGTTTTCTCTCTCCCCGAGCCCTCACTGCCGAAAGACTTTTCGGCCGCCGTTCGCCGCCGTCCGGCCACCCCAGACCGCCACACCGATCCCAAACGATCGGTCTCTGACCCAGCTTCCGTTCTAGACCGGTGGCAGCCGCCCTAGTGCCGCCGTGAAGGAGGAATCAACGCCGAAAGCCCCGACTACCGAAAACGTTTTTTCGCCGGAACTCCTTCCTCCGGCCGCCATAGCCGGCGAGCCTTGGCTCAAAAGGAAGCCCTCCTCCCGTGCTTCAGTCCCTCTAAAGGGCTCCCTCCATCTTGAGCTAGGTAAGGAGAAATCGGTATTTGAAATTCTAGGGCTTTAATGGTTGTTTTTGTTCGATTGACATGGTTAGGCTTAGAATTGGAGTTTGTGGTAGTTAGGAATGTTGTAGAGGAGGTTGAGAGGAAGATGCTGCCAAATTTTGGTGAGCATCGGAGGTCGCCGGAGTTGGTCGCCGGCCGCCACTGCCGGCGGAGCCGCCGCCGAGAAAATGTTTTTGGTGGAGAATTTTATGAGGAGTTTAATGGAATGAGTTTTAGAATTTTTGGAGGAGTTTTGGAATTGTTAAAGTTTGGTATTTTTGGCGGATTAATAAGTTAAAATCCGGTCATTGGATTATTTTATGATTAAGACATTGGAAGGTGATTTTTGAGGATGTCGGTTTTTATAGAGATTTGTGGTTGGCAGTGAAGATAAGATTTAGGACGATAGGCATGGTTGAGCGCTAGAAGCTCATAGTTAATTATGCCTATTTTCTTTAAACGTCGGTATTTTATTTAAGGATTTATTTATGTTTTGGAACAGGACGCGAGGAGGCTCGAGCAGAGGAGACCTCCGACCGACGTCAGGCTTAGGCCTAAGTTGTGAGTGGACCTTTGTTTTAAATAATGTGTTGAATTGTTTTATTGTTGAATAATTTCCTTTGTTGGAATTTTAACCGGAATTGAGAATTTCGGTGTTTATACTCATTTATTGACGTTTTGAGAATAGTATGTATATGAGTGAACGCTAGCTAGCTATACGTGATTTTCCCCCATAATGAGGTACAATTCCATTATGGGGTGACATGAGCGTTAGACGCGAGCGTAGTAGCCTTGTACGACTTTCTATTTTTCGAGTTTATTCTATGTTTTCACATTCATTCATAGAATTCGTACAAGGAGTCAGCACGTATATATATACCCCCTCGGTCGTTTCTCCCATACTGAGGAAAATGCCATAATGGGGTGACGTGAGCGTTAGACGCGAGCGTAGTAGCCTGGTATGACTATCTACTTTAAAGTTTATTCATAGATAGCATACAAGGAGTAGACGAGTGTTAATACTAATATATCTATAATTTTAGCCTCAGAGGCTGTAATTGTTTAAGATTTGGAGACTAGCCAGAACTAGTCGGGTCCTTGCCAGTTTTTGAGCTGTCGCTTGTATAGCGTTTTCCTTGACAATTTTCTTGGGGAAATATTATTGTTTATCGAGATTATGTTGTCCACTCACTCTGACGTAATTAAATATTTTCCCCTGGGCTTTTCTGTCGTTTTTAAATGCCCAGTCTGCAGAGTTCGGGTGGGGTCTAGAAGGAGGCGACGAGGCATAGTCACTCATCTTTCCACTACTGTTCGCCAGTAGGTTATCTATTTAACCCACTAGGATTTCTAGTAGCTTCCCTTTTTTTTTTGTAGTAGCTCTGAATAATTTCGGAAAAATAATTATGTATTATTTTATTCGGTTATTTGGATTGAGTTGAAAAATTATATTATTGGTTAAGAGTGTTCTTTAAATTTTTCCGGGTTAGGGTTGTCCATTTTCAAGGGAGGTTTACTGAGTTCTTCGGTAAATTTTCCTTGGAGGTGGTCCTCGCAGGACTTACCTCGGGTTTCAGGTTGAAATTCGGGGTGGGTCTTGACATCGCCAACCTTGACACCCCACGCGTACAGGCTATAGAGGAAACTCAAGAGGCTCTGGTCCGGCTCCACTTCGCTTTTTATGTTGCCTCCATGTATGAACCTTTTCACTAAACAACAAAAACTGCTACGGTTCAAAACCAGTCTTCCATTGAGATTGGGTAAAGGTCTCTACGTGACTGTTTGCTTGGAAAGTAGGAAATCACTATAGATTCACGCATTCACCTTATCCCTAAGGCTCATATCTCAGAGCAAAGCTCTGCATGCAGAACACTTGTCAAAGGGAATCAGTCCCTTCTTTCTATAAGAGAATCCGCTGGCCGGGTTTGGAACATCGACCAAGTCTTTCTGCCCCTCGCCATGGATCCTTCTTCCCTTCTATTCATCCTTCTGTCCCTGCTTAAAGCGAAACCACCATTTTTCCTGCTCATCGTTTTCTCTGATGAGTTTCGAAATCTACTCTTTGGTCGAGGGGTAGGCCAAACCTCCGCTTGAAAGAACAAATGGTCTGGGCACCTTTTGCCTTGTGCTTGTTGTTCTGTCCACGCGTGAGGTTTCGGAGGCCCTTTGTCCATTCGTGCTTCAGGAGCCTACCAATGTCCTTGAAGCACCCTCCGAAACTTGGGCGGTAGCATGAGGGACCCTGTTCCAGTGAACCTCTAGCCTCCTGGTGCTTTGTTCTGGGCTTAATCACTATTTTGGCCAAGCTTCCGTCGATCTGAAAGCTCAAGATGCTTCTAATATTCCAGATCTATGCCTTTAAGCGTAGGGTAACCAGAGTTCACTGTGAGCATAAAATGCAATGATTTTATAGTTTAACGTTTGCATTTAACTTAGCTATTTTCCTATAAAAAGATCGTTTTAACTTTGTTATTTTCTTAGGTACTTCATGGAGCAAGATAATGCAAATATTTGTTCAAGTGATGCAAGCAAGGCTTCCAATACGAAGTAGAGATGTCAAGGATGGAGTTTGATCATTCACATGGTCAAAAATATCAAGGAAAGGCGATGGAACCACTTCACCAAAACAGAAGCTGTAAACACAAAAAGCTGAAAACTGGTTTATGCTTATTTTCTCCAGTTTTCAAGGCCTATTTCCATGAGGTTCCGAGAATGGTTTCACTGAGATTACTGCCCAGATTTGTAGAGGTGTGTTTGTAGATCAATTTGGACTCAAGAATCATCCAAATCGGTAATGACATCTTGGATTTATGAAGCGTCGAAGTTGGACAGAGAATTAGCAGTTCCGGGAAAGCTGTGCAGCAGTCAAGTTCGAGGAAGTGTTTGGGCTGGATTCTGAGAAGCTGTTGTAAACACGAAATATCTGCGACAAATAATAGAACAACACGTATACAAACAATAATTTAATCAAATCAATACGAATGCGGGTTACAATCTTTGTGAACTCCTCTGATTCTATCTCTGAATTTAGGTCTAACTCAAGGGTGACAAGCACTTATTCTTGAGGGTTACGCGGGGTTGATCGCGTAACAAGTATTTGGGATTTGGATTTGGATTTGGTGAAGAACTGGCTATGAGCTTGATAGTTCTTCAAGGATTTGATGAAGAACTGGCTATGAGCTTGATAGTTCTTTAAGGATTTGATGAAGAACAGGCTATGAGCTTGATAGTTCTTCGAGGATTTAGCGAAGAACAGGCTATGAGCTTGATAGTTCTTCAAGGATTTAGCGAAGAACAGGCTATGAGCTTGATAGTTCTTCAAGGATCTTGGGGAGACTTCTGAGCTCGCGGGAGGGATTCTTCAAGGATTCTTCAGGCTATGAGCTTGTTTATGCTCTCTTGGTTTCGCCCTTTTTCTCTGCCCCCCTCCTCATGGTATGAGAGGGGGTATTTATAGTGTTAACATGCCTCCACTTAAGGCAAGTAATGAAGATTTTGAATCAATAATATTTCCTTAATCGAATCAATGAATCTTGACTGATTGATTTACTTGCTGATTTTAACACAATCAGATCAATCAAATCTTAAGATTTAGATATGCCCAGATCGCTTTAGATTAATGTCCTGTTTTGATCAAGATCATTAGTAAGGGGCGAGCTGTCTCGCGGACATGGAAAATGTCTCGCGAGGAATCTTGATTTCCAAGCAAGCGGAGATTTCTGATCCCAGTTCGCGGACTCCCCCATGCGAGACCATCTCGCCTCACCTTCATGTAAATCCACGCGCGCGGAGCCATCTCGCTTCGCCTTCATGTAAATCTACGCGAAGTTCGCTTCACCTCACCAAGTCATGTTCGCCTCGCGACGTCTATTTCGCCTTGCCCAGTCTGGTTCGCCTCGCCTTCATTTATTTCTATACGAAGTCATTCCACTTCGCCACTGTTTAAGTCTAGGCGAAGTGAAGTCTAGTTCGCCTCGCCTTCATTTATCTCTATACGAAGTCATTCCACTTCGCCACTGTTTAAGTATAGGCGAAGTGAAGTTTAGTTCGCCTCGCCTTCATTTATTTCTATACGAAGTCATTCCACTTCGCCACTGTTTAAGTCTAGGCGAAGTGAAGTCTAGTTCGCCTCGCCTTCATTTATCTCTACACAAGTCATTCCACTTCGCCACTGTTTAAGTATAGGCGAAGTGAAGTTTAGTTCGCCTCGCCAAGCTTAGCTCGCCTCGCGAAGTAAAAGTCACCTCGCGGAGTCAATTTCATCTCGCTAAGCCTAGCTCGCCTTGCGAAGTCAAAGTCACCTTGCGAAGTCAATTTCGCCTTGCATAGTCTATTTTCATCTCGCCAAGCCTTGCTCGCCTAAGCGAAGTCCCTTTCGCCTTGCGGAGTCTATTTTGCCTGGCAAAGTCTTGTCGTCAATCCACACTTGATAATTGATTTCAATTGGGGGTTTAAGGTTTTGTTGTAGGCCGATCATTTCCACGTTGCCACGTGTTATTTCTGGCGGCTTTCCAATTTTGTTGACTCATGAGCCACGTATTTACTTGGATTATTCAACGACTATTTTTATCGTTAAATTTTATATGTCTACAAATGCCCCCACTTCAAGGTGCGTCGTAGCCATGGTGTCGTCATGTGCCAGAGGCGTGACTTGAAGTCTATGTTTAATGGGTTTGTGGCAATTCCCGAATTGATAGGGATTCCTAATTTTGTAAGGATTCCCCATCTTCTTGTAGAAATTCCTCGAATTTATAGGATACCCAATTTTGTAGGGATTCCTTAATTCGCAAGGATTCCTACGAATTTGATTTGGTAAAGTTTCCACGCAGTGGGTGGAAACCTTTGATGTATTCCTTTCTTGATTTGCTTGATTCTCCATACTTTTCCAGTTTCAATCAGGAAAGATTGCACTATAAATTAGAGCTTCCGGTTGAACATTATTCATCACAAAGTTACAACCATCTTGCTGTGAGATCAGCAATATACTCTCTTTCCTTCTGATTTGATTGCTATGGTGCGGTACAATTTGCTGACCCCTCTTTTTTTTTAATCTTGTAGGTCGCGAGGTCTTTCTGAGTTATCTACCTTCAACAACAGAAGGAACCCTACTCGGCGAAGTGCTACAGAGTTTTAAAGCAGCGAGGCACGGCAAAAGTTTAGGGCAGCGAGGCGCATCAGAAAGTTCTAGGCTGCGAGACGAAGCAGAAAGTTCCAGGCCGCGAGGTGTTGCAGAAAGTTCAAGCCCGCGAGGCGAACTCCTGTACACTACTTCGCATGGCATCCTTCAAGAGTTTCAAGAAAGGCACAATCACTATCCTTGAAGACAGCAACGACGTTCAAAGTGATGACACCACCTTATATGCCTACCCTCCATTGACTGGGCCGCGCGCCCTAGAGTCTCCCTTGTATGATGGGTCAGGACATATCCCTCGGTGGTCTTTCCAACAATCCCGTCAGCTGGCCACCTTTCAATCATCTAAATCCACCAGCGAGAAGCGAAGCGCGGACGTATGGATGTTGAGGTCTGCCCATCATGACCATAACATTCCTCAAATACCGTTCGTGCTTCTCAGCGACCGTACGTGCAATGGTTCAGTGCAATGGAGAGGGTTTCGTGCTAACAGAGCCTTCTCCTACACGGAACGTTACTGGGAGTGGTTAGAAGATGTCTTGAGCCGAAGCGGAGATCTCATCCACAAAACAGGTCTCTATCGAGCGGTGTTTGCATCGCTCTTTAGCTATGATCGTGTTGTACCTGTGATGCGGGCCTTCTGTGAGTTTTGGTGCCCTGGCACGAATACTCTTCATACATCGTGTGGAGAGATGTCTATCTCTTTGAGGGACTTGACATATATTTGTGGCTTGCCCATAACTGGAAGGTTCTACGACGAAGTTGAAGAATTTGCAGCCAAGGGTAAAGGTGTTGAGCCAATCATTCCCAAGAGTTGCAGATTCTTATTTCTTGCGTACCACAAGCTTTGCAATTTGTGGCTAAAAGTGAAGATTGCATCATGGATCACTGCTCGCGTGGTACTGCCTTGCCAGAAAGTGATTTCCCGCGAGATACCGTCTCGACAAAAATTTGTACCTCGCGAGATGCCGTCTCGCCAGAGAATGGTGCCTTGCGAGATGCCGTCCCGCCAGAGAGTGGTTTCCCGTGAGAGACTGTCTCGCCAGAGAATGGTTTCCCATGAGAGACTGTCTCGCATGCATCTTCCATCAAGGCGTTGCCCCCAAGTGATCGTTGATCGTGAGAACGTTAACCGCCCAGACATTGTCTATCTCAACTGCCTTCGTTCTGGATTCCTGATAAAGTACATGGTGACTCGTGATTATTTTGAATAGTGGTCCAAAGTATATTGTTCCATGCCCAAGATGACAACAACAACAATGCCTATTGTTGAGTCGCCGCACAAGCTCCTAAAAGTGAAGGAAGACAAGATTGCTGCTCGCGTGGTACTGCCCCGCCAGAAAGTGATTCCCCCGCGAGATACCATTTCGTCAGGAAGTGGTTTCCGCGAGATACCATTTCGACAGGAAGTGGTTCCATGCGAGATATTGTTTTGCCAGTGAGTGGTTACCCGCGAGATTGAACTTGGCAATAACCCTCACGCATCTTCTACCAAGGCGTTGCCCCCAAGTAGCAACTCTTTGAATGAACCGCACTAAGTAGAAGGTCATGGGGACTCGTCTGATCAACATCTCGCCCAGAGTCATCTTAAGTTGAAGGGGACCAACACCCAAGCAAAAAGGCTCAGTGGAAGTAGTAACAGTTCTAGGGACGTGAACTTCAAGCGTCGAAGGATCGAACCAGGCCATCAAGAACCATTCTTTCTAAAAAGAAAGATTGACGAGATAGTGGCCGGACTTCAGTGTTATGGGTTTGATCCTTCGCCAGTAAAAGACAAGGTAGAAAGTTTGATGACTTGTGCTACTCAATACAACGCGGCGAGGCTCGTATGCACGCATAAAGCTACTCCAGGCACATGTGATCAACGTTTGCCTCTTATGGAGGCTGAAATTGCAAAGTCGATCGATCTCCGCCAAACTGATCTTGGTCAACGTCAAGTTGTGATTGAGTCTTTGGAGAATTTGAAGGAGAAGCAGCGGAGATTGGAGCAGGAGATAGCCTCCCTAGATGCGAGCCTTCTACTTCATGACAAAAGGCTTGCCGATTTAGAGAAGCAGAAAGTCCAAATCAAAGAGACTCAAGAATTGACTGTTGAAGAACTTGAGGAAGCAAAGAGGTTCCAAGATGATTTTGAAAGGCAACGCAACAGCTTCAAAGGCCTATCTTGGACATGAAGGGCTCATCATCGTTTAGAAACTTGTGATTTATTCTCTCTTTTTTTTTGCGCATGTAATAAGTCATTTTGACAATAGAACTCATTATGCAATAAAAAAAAGAGATTTTTTTTTGATGTGACTGAACTCAAGAATATAATTCTCAAGCTGCCTACGTATCCTTCCAAAGAAAGAATCAAGTCATTACGTAGTTCAAGGATGAGGATTTAGAACTCTTTTTTTTTTTGAGATTGTTTTTTGTTTAGTGCCTTGTGCAGTTTAGGCTCATGTAGGCTAGGAGCATTTTTTTTTTTTTTTTTTTTTTGTGTGTGTGTGTCATTTGCAGTTTAAGCTCGTGCAGACAAGGAGCATTTTTGTCATTTGCAGTTTAAGCTCGTGCAGACAAGGAGCCTTCTTCACTTGTTTTAAGCATAGTATTTCTTCAAGAACTTGCCATTGATTGGGCCAATTCTCAAACCGTCTTCGGCCACAATTTTGTAGGCCCCGTTGGTGTAGACTTCACTGATGACATAAGGGCCATCCCACTTTGACTTGAACTTGGGACCGGTCTTGTGTGTCATGATGGTGGGTCTACGTACAGCAAGAACCAAGTCGCCAATTTGAAAGGATCGAGGCCGAACTCCTTTGTTGAAGGCACGCGACATCCGGGCTTGGTAGCATTCTAGATGTTGTTGTGCGTCGAGTCTCTTCTCGTCTAAAGCTTCCAACTCTTGAAGTCGTAGCTTGATATTTTCTTCATTTGTGAGGCCTTCTTGCAAAGCAATCCTCAGTGAGGGAATCTGCTTCTCTAATGGCAAGACGGCTTCAACACCATACACAAGAGAATAAGGTGTGGCATTTGTGGCAGTTCGATATGTCGTTCTATATGCCCACAATGCTTCGCCCATCTTCTCATGCCAGTCTCTTTGTGACTTGCCAACGGTCTTCTTCAAAATGTTGCAGAGCGTCTTATTAAATGCCTCCGCCAAACCATTAGCTGGTGCATTGTACATCGACGAAAAGTGTAGCTTGAAGTGATACTTTTCGCTAAGTTTTTGCATAGCACTATTTGAGAAGTACTTGGCATTGTCTGTGATGATGCAACGTGGCACACCATATCGCTGGATGATGCATGTCTTGATGAAGTCTACAACGGTTTCTTTCTTTATCTCTTTGAGTGGTACCGCCTCCGACCACTTTGAGAAGGAATCTGTGGCTGCCAAAATGTACATGTGGCCTCCGGAAGATTTCGGGTTTATGGGTCCCACAGCGTCTATCCCCCAGACATCAAACGGGTGTGAAGCAATTGTAGGATGCAATAGCTCAGGCGGTTGATGGATAAAGTTTGCGTGGAATTGACAAGCTTGACATTTCTGTGCGTACTCCATGCAATCCTTTACCATTGTGGGCCAGTAGTAACCCATTCGCCTTACTTGAAAATGTAATTTAGGGCCTGATTGATGAGCTCCACATATTCCGGAATGAACCTCTTCCATGGCCATGGATGTCTCTGCTTTTACCAAGCACCTAAGGAGTAATCCGTCAAATGATCGTCTATAAAGAGTCTCTTTGTAGTAGAAAAAGCGTGGGGCTCTTCGTTTGATATATGTCCGCTGTTTTAGATCGTCAGGCAATTTGTGATGCTCAATGTAGTCGATCAACGGATGTCTCCAATCTTCGACGTCAATAACATAGACAGAGACCACATTGGAATTTTCGCACAATGGGACGATCCCTGTTGAGACAACCCATCGTTGGCAAATTGAAAGGTCCACAATCTCATCATTTGATAATGCCAAAGTTGCTGCTGGCCAAGGCATCCGCCATTTGGTTTTCCTTCCTTGGCACATGTTCTAGTGTGACAACATCGAAACCTGTCAAGAGTTGTGTAACGAGACGGAAATAAGGAACCAAATCCTCTTTCCTGACTTCTTAATTAGTTAGTAGCTGATCAATTACTAACTTTGAATCCCCGTACACTTCTAGATTTGCAATTTGAATTTCTAAGACCGTTTGCAACCCCATGATGAGAGCTTGGTATTCCGCAACATTGTTGGAACACAACTCACCGAGAGTGAAGGCATATGGCAATATTTGCTTTTGGGGGGTGACGAAGACAACGCCAGCCCCTGCTCCATCTATTCTTGAAGATCCATCAAAGAACATCTTCCAAGTGGGGAGAATTTCTACAAGAAAGACTTCTTCATCCGGTAAGTCATCTAAAATTTCCCAATCGGCAGGGATTGGGTGATCCGCTAGAAAGTCAGCCACAGCTTGGCCTTTGACCACCTTGGCAGGTACATAGACGATGTCATGTTGATTGAGGGGCAAAGCCCACTTTGCCATTCGTCCTGATAAGACTGGTTTAGACATGATAAATTTGACTGGGTCAGCTCGGGCTACCAAATGCACCGTGTAAGCTTGCATATAATGCCTCAACTTTTGGATGGAAAAGATGAGAGCGAGACATGTCTTCTCTATTGGAGAATAATTTAATTCTGCTCCTGTGAGAGTTCGACTTAAATAATATAAGGCCATCTCCCTTTTTTCCTCATTTTCTTGGGCTAGAAGCGTTCCAAGTGATCTTTCTTGAGCTGCGATGTAAAGGGTAAGGGGTTTTCCAGGAATGGGTGCACCCAATACCGGAGCATTAGCCAAGTAATTTTTAATGCTTTCGAAGGCATTATGACATGCTTCATCCCATACGAAAGGCACATTCTTCTTCATGAGTCGACTAAAAGGTTGACATCGACCCGCGAGGTTGGAGATGAACCGCCTGATAAACGCGAGTTTTCCTTGGAGGCTTCTCAATTCTTTAAGTTTGTTGGCTCCGGCATCTCTTGAATGGCCTTAATCTTCGATTGATCTACTTCAATGCCCCGATGCTTCACAATGAATCCAAGGAACTTGCCTGAACTCACACCAAAAGCGCACTTCAATGGGTTCATTTTGAGTTGGTACTCGCGTAACCTATCGAACACTTTTCGTAAGTCTTGCAAGTGATCACTCCTTTTTCTTGACTTGACAACCAAATCATCAACATAGCATTCAACGTATTTGTGAAGCATGTCTCCAAAGACTTTCTGCATGGCACGTTGGTATGTTGCACCGGCATTCTTTAATCCAAACGGCATGACTTTGTAACAGTAAATGCCTTTGGGAGTGCGAAATGCAGTTAACTCCTCGTCTTCTTGCGCCATCTTTATTTGGTTGTAGCCAGACGATCCATCCATGAAAGATAAAGCTTCATGACCTGTGGTTGCATCCACCATGAGTTCGATGATAGGCAAAGGAAAATCATCTTTCGGACATGCATCATTCAAGTCGCGAAAGTCTACACACACACGCATTTGTCCATTCTTCTTTTCAACTGGGACAATGTTTGCGATCCACTTGGGATATTGGACCTCTCTGATGAAGCCTGCAGCGATCAACCTGTCAACCTCTTCTTCAATTTGAGTTTGAACCTCCGTTCGAAAACGTCGTGTTAGCTGTTTGATGGGTCGAGCCTCCGGTTTAACAGCTAATTGATGAACTGCCACTTTAGGATCAAGACCGGGCATTTCTGTGTAGGTCCAAGCGAAGACATCCCTGTATTCAAGCAACAAGTCATAGTACTCTTTCTCCTCTTGGGGACTTAGTGATGCGCTTACAAATATCGGTCTTGGGTCTTCCTCCGTCCCCAGATTGATTTTCTTAAGTTCATCGACCGTAGATTTCACCCCATCTTCAAGTTCCGAAGGAGCTGCCTCTACTTCATATTGGAAGCCTTCATGGTCATCCTCTTCATAAGCTTCTACCTCTGCTACGGTGATGTGATAAGCACATTGAACAACATCATCCTCATCGCCGCTAGCCTCGTTGCCTTCTTTATCTTGACCAGTGAGTATGAAGGTATGTTGCCTTACTTTAAGTTGGTCAGTTGAATTCACCTCTAGCACACAACGTCTTTTCATGCGTGATGGGATGAGACTTTGGATTTCTTTATTTTCCGATTGGCCAACTTCTTCTTTTCTTTTTCTATCTCGTTGGCCTTTAGGAGCTTGGATCCTTTCAAGTGCCGACTTCCGAGGAGTTGGCTTTAACTATTTACTTTCTTCATTTGATGATGACAATCTTTTGAACACAGAAGTTCGTGTTGCTGCAATGTCAAGACAATTGAAGACGGAGCTTCGACTTGTTGACTTATCAACACGTTCAAACACCGAAAGCCGGCCTATTGATTTAGTAGAAGTACTTTGGGAACTTGGGCAGATGCGATCGAACGCTGAAGTGCGAGAAATGGATTGGATTTGTGGTATCTCCTCTTCTACTTCTTCGACGCTTATGTACTGCATGCTTGCTTTCTCCACCTTTCTTCTACCTGAGATTTTGATCGGCTTGTTTGGGATAAAACCAAGACCCGTTTTAAACGAATCACTTGTTTTTCCCTGTTCCCTTAGCTTCTTTTGAAACTCATCGAGCTCATGAGCTTTTTTACTGACGGCTTGATCATCCTCTTTACTTGACGAACCGAAGTCGAATCCAGCATTTGCCAGCAATTTGTAAGCATTGGGGTCAAACCCTTCATTTGTTCTTTTCTCGGGTAAAGGCCCGTGCTCTACCCTTCCTTTGATTGGTTTGACAAATCCTTTCAATGGTTGCTTGGGAGGAGTTTGGTCGTTTAAATTTGTCAATGGCAATACTGATGCTTCCTTCAATAATTTTATGTCATCTTCACTCAGCTTCCGAGGACTGACTTGCCGCTTTGTTCCCGCAAATGGAGACTCTCCTTCCTTGCGCTTGGACTTTGGTACATATCGAAGAATTGGGATGATTGGACTGGACTTGTCTGATGTCACAGTCGTGGATGGAGACTTGTGTGACTCTTCATTTCCCTTACCCTTCGCTTCAACTTCCTTCCTTGTCACCATTGTGGCTTTCCCTGTTGAGGGTGCTTTGACTGGCAGAACTTCAATTACTGATTCCTCATCTGAATAGAACTTGGAATCTGCGAAGTAAGACTCAGCCTCGGTGAATGGCTTGGTATCACCTATCACTGTTTTCACGCCTCCGCGGTAAAACTTGAAGCATTGATGCAGAGTTGAAGGCACGACATCATTTTCATGAATCCATGGTCGCCCCAACAATATGTTGTATGAAGTCTTTGACTCGATCACGTGGAACAAAGTGTGTGACTCCAATTCGCCAATAACCATGTCTAGCCGAATCATGCCTATCGCTCTTTGCTCTCCTTGGTTAAACCTTGGATCATGAGGCGACTTTTAGATAACTCGTCAATATTGATGCCGAGTCAGGACATTGTCGATTTTGGCATGATGTTCACGGTAGACCCTCCATTTATAAGCAGGCGGTTTAATTTTTGCTCTCGCATGTAGCCTGTCACAAAAAGAGGTCGGTTGAGTGGCTTTGAACCCAATTGTAAATCTTCATCTGTGAAATGAATAGGGTCACAACATGCTACGCATGCCGCACACTCATTGATGTTTGAAGAGTATTGGCCTTCATCAAGCAACAACTGGACTAAAGCACGTCTCGCCGACTGGGAAAGTTGCGACACGTTTGAGAGGCTAAATTTTAGAGGCAAGTCTTCCGATTGTCTCGACACTTCAGTTTCTTCAACCTTCTCAGCACCTTTGGAATTACCTTCAAAGCTGGTTGTCATTGAATTAGCTCTCCAATTTATTCGCCTCTTGGGCAAGCACCTTACTGGCGGATTTTGATTGAAGGACTTTTGTATACAAGGAGTGAATTTCTCCTTTATACATCTTGTCTAATTCCTTGTGAGACATTGACGACTCCCAAGTGGTCGTTTATGATCTGGCTGCGAGAGTGGTGGACTTGACAACACACCTTTGCGCGCTTTTCGACGAGTGACAAGTATCCATCCTTCATCATCATTGCATGGGGCAGTTTTAGGAGCGAGGTTTATTTGCCGGATTGGCTTCGCTTCCTCTAACTTTCTATCATTGCCCGTCTCTTTTGAGAAATGGCATGGCGCCTTTGCTGGCGTGGAAGGTACTTGAACTGGTTCAAAAGACCCAAATGAAATGGTAGTGCAGTTGACCGCAGCAACCTCATCGACATCCAGCTCGATTCTTCCTTGCTTGGCAAGCTTCATGATCAAATCCTTCAAAACAAAGCACTTCTCAACTGGGTGGCTTACGAGGCGATGAAACTTGCAATACTTTGGATCATTGACCCGATGCATTTCTTTTGGACGCTTGCACTCTGGAAGTTCTATGACCTTGTTCTCAAGCAAATCTTCCAACATGCCTGCCACGTCGGAATCTGGGAATGGATAAGTCTTTTGCTCCCACTCAGTCAATGAGTGCTTCTTCCTTCCGTAGGCTTGAGTCGGTTCTACTCTCTTAACCTCCTTCTTGTCTCGTGTGGAGATCTTGATTGGAGCAATGCTTACAGTCATCGACTCCTTTGTAGATCTTTTCACGACCTTGTCAACTTTGCTGCTGAAGGCTTTATCCTTTCGCTGATCATTGACAAACTCCTTCTTACCCTTGTGGCTAGCTATGCTCAATTCCATATCATGCGCTCGCGTAGCTAGTTCTTCAAAGGATCGAGGCTTGATACCTTGGAGAATGTACAGCAAATCGAAATGCATGCCTTGGATGCACATTTCTACCGCAGACGTCTCCGACAAGCGGTCTTTACAATCAAGGCTGAGCGAGCGCCACATGTTGATGAAGTCAATTGCTGGTTCATCTCTCCATTGTTTTGTATTGGTGAGTTCCATCATGCCCACAGTTCGTCTTGTACTGTAGAAGCGGTTTAAGAACTCACGTTCCATTTGGTCCCAATTGTCGATAGACTCGGGCTCTAAGTCCGTGTACCACTCAAAGGCATTGCCTTTCAATGAGCGAACGAATTGCTTAACAAGGTGGTCACCCTCCGTTCCGGCGTTATTGCAGGTTTCGATGAAGTGAGCAACATGTTGCTTTGGATTACCCTTTCCTTCGAATTGCTGGAACTTTGGCGGCTGGTATCCCAACGGCATCCTTAGTCCATTGATTCTTTTGGTGTAGGGCTTGGCGTAGGTGAGAGAATCACGAGAAGGACCTCCATATTGAGCTCTGATGGAGTTGGTGATGATGTCTTGCAATTGCTGAAAGGACATAGATCCAAGCGAGCCATCATCATCTTTGTCAACGTTCTTGGAGCTCTCACCTACTTTGTACTTCTTTTCTTCATCTTGACTTTCAAGCTTGCTGTAGAGCTCCGCGATCTGCATGTCTTTTTCTTCCACCGTTTTGGTGAGCTTCTCAACCGCTCCCATCAGATTGGCTATCTGCTCTTCAATGGTGGATGCCCCTGTCACCATGACTTGCATGGGGATATGTTGTGATGAATAGTCCGCTGGTATGCCATGCGTGTTGTCTTCATCACCATTTGGGCTTCCATCATATGAAGCCGTGCTTGATTCATCATCCGTGGCAGGTGAGAATGATGGCTCCCTTGATCTGTTTGGAGTTTCCTTCTCTTCACTTCGCGAGGCACGCTTGTCTTCACCTCGCGAGGCATGCTCGCTTGCGAGATTCGCCAAGGTGATGACTGGTTCGCGTGGGTTGGAAGGCAAAGCCACAAATGTTGTGGGTTGATTCCTCGCCATGCTACGGGTGATATGACCAGAGGGCTCGCTGTTTGACCTCGCGGTCGTTGGTTTAGACTTCTTCGTCGAGATGGCTTGAGTGCTCTTGGAGGCCATTACGTCGAACGAATTTGAACTTGCTTGCGGAGAAGGAGATGAGAGGCAAAGTGGTCCCACTGGGCGTGCCAATTTTGTAAACACGAAATATCTGCGACAAATAATAGAACAACACGTATACAAACAATAATTTAATCAAATCAATGCGAATGCGGGTTACAATCTTTGTGAACTCCTCTGATTCTATCTCTGAATTTAGGTCTAACTCAAGGGTGACAAGCACTTGTTCTTGAGGGTTACGCGGGGTTGATCGCGTAACAAGTATTTGGGATTTGGATTTGGATTTGGTGAAGAACTGGCTATGAGCTTGATAGTTCTTCAAGGATTTGATGAAGAACTGGCTATGAGCTTGATAGTTCTTTAAGGATTTGATGAAGAACAGGCTATGAGCTTGATAGTTTTTCGAGGATTTAGCGAAGAACAGGCTATGAGCTTGATAGTTCTTCAAGGATTTAGTGAAGAACAGGCTATGAGCTTGATAGTTCTTCAAGGATCTTGGGGAGACTTCTGAGCTCGCGGGAGGGATTCTTCTCTCTCTCTCTAGTCCGCTGCTTCTGTTTATGCTCTCTTGGTTTCGCCCTTTTTCTCTTCCTCCCTCCTCATGGTATGAGAGGGGGTATTTATAGTGTTAACATGCCTCCACTTAAGGCAAGTAATGAAGATTTTGAATCAATAATATTTCCTTAATCGAATCAATGAATCTTGACTGATTGATTTACTTGCTGATTTTAACACAATCAGATCAATCAAATCTTAAGATTTAGATATGCCCAGATCGCTTTAGATTAATGTCCTGTTTTGATCAAGATCATTAGTAAGGGGCGAGCTGTCTCGTGGACATGGAAAATATCTCGCGAGGAATCTTGATTTCCAAGCAAGCGGAGATTTCTGATCCCAGTTCGCGGACTCCCCCATGCGAGGCCATCTCGCCTCGCCTTCATGTAAATCCACGCGCGCGGAGCCATCTCGCTTCGCCTTCATGTAAATCTACGCGAAGTTCGCTTCACCTCGCCAAGTCATGTTCGCCTCGCGACGTCTATTTCGCCTTGCCCAGTCTGGTTCGCCTCGCCTTCATTTATTTCTATACGAAGTCATTCCACTTCGCCACTGTTTAAGTCTAGGCGAAGTGAAGTCTAGTTCGCCTCGCCTTCATTTATCTCTATACGAAGTCATTCCACTTCGCCACTGTTTAAGTATAGGCGAAGTGAAGTTTAGTTCGCCTTGCCTTCATTTATTTCTATACGAAGTCATTCCACTTCGCCACTGTTTAAGTCTAGGCGAAGTGAAGTCTAGTTCGCCTCGCCTTCATTTATCTCTATACGAAGTCATTCCACTTCGCCACTGTTTAAGTATAGGCGAAGTGAAATTTAGTTCGCCTCGCCTTCATTTATTTCTATACGAAGTCATTCCACTTCGCCACTGTTTAAGTCTAGGCGAAGTGAAGTCTAGTTCGCCTCGCCTTCATTTATCTCTACACAAGTCATTCCACTTCGCCACTGTTTAAGTATAGGCGAAGTGAAGTTTAGTTCGCCAAGCTTAGCTCGCCTCGCGAAGTCAAAGTCACCTCGCGGAGTCAATTTCATCTCGTTAAGCCTAGCTCGCCTTGCGAAGTCAAAGTCACCTTGCGGAGTCAATTTCGCCTTGCATAGTCTATTTTCATCTCGCCAAGCCTTGCTCGCCTAAGCGAAGTCCCTTTCGCCTTGCGGAGTCTATTTTGCCTGGCGAAGTCTTGTCGTCAATCCATACTTGATAATTGATTTCAATTGGGGGTTTAAGGTTTTGTTGTAGGCCGATCATTTCCACGTTGCCACGTGTTATTTCTGGCGGCTTTCCAATTTTGTTGACTCATGAGCCACGTATTTACTTGGATTATTCAACGACTATTTTTATCGTTAAATTTTATATGTCTACAGCTGTCTTGGGGGTTTTTGCACGATTTTGAAGAGTGACATCATTAATATAATTTTCCCAAAAGCCAAGTCCATATTATATATGGAAGACATTCAAAAGATGGCCCAAACATTGATTCTAATCAAAGAATGAAACATAGTTTGAAAAGGAAGCTTTCAAGACTTGGAGACTACTTAAGGCAAAACCCTAATACCATAACGTTGTTTTTGAGGAAAAAAGCCATCATACGGGAAGAGAGCCTTCACGTTACTGAAAAACGCACAAGAGAAGAGGGAGTCGTCAAGCAACTCAAGGAGAAGAAATAAAGTTCAGAGCCCAGAAGAGATCGATCTCTCGACTCAGAAAATCGATATTTTCCTCTGTTTTTTTTATCTTTAGTATTTTTTTTTCTTCCCGAACCTCATGAAATTCTCTGGTGTGTTTTCAAAGATGATGAGTAACTAATTTTCCCTTAGTTAGGGGCTGCTTCCAAGCCCTAGACATGGTGTAACTATGAAGTTGGCGTTTATTTAATTTGTTCCATGGATTTCGGATATTCATTGGTTTATCGTTATATCATTGATCAACTTTGTATGTTTATTGATGGTGGCCAACATTAGTATGCATGCTAGGTTGTAAAACTATGAATGTTTTGTATGATCATCATATCTACTTGCATTCTAGAGTAACGAGTGAGTGACTTGAGCCCATTCACATAAATCAATGTCTAGGTAGATTAGGACAACATCAATACCGACATTGTCTAGCCTTATTCATAATCTTTTAGACCTTAATGACTTCTAGGTGAGAGCTGTGCGAGAACATCACTCTAGGCTCCATTCTAGATGCTAAGTTAAGTTGAAAACATCATTCTCTTATCATACCTAGTAAGAAAGATTGATAGGTTAAGTTCAACACATCATTGGCTTAGCTTGAGTAAGGATATCCGAATGAATTGAACATGTTAGTAAACACATCATAGGTGTAATCATTGTCTAGTGGTGAGGAGTAGTTCCTAACTAATTTTTGTTATTTGATTTCCAAAACCAAAATCCCCAAATTTAGTTTTCTGTTTTTGACCATTCTGTCCGTCATATTTCTGAATTTTGTTAGCATAGAAAAACTACACAGTTTTCCCCCAAATTTTGTGTGTGTCTTCGTCAGTGTGTCTAGTTTCTCCAGATTTAATTTCATAATTTTTCGCTGAGTCTAGCTATAGTTTTTAATTGCGTCTTTGTCTAGTGTCTGTTCAGTTTTTCCGAGTCATATTTGCAATTGTTAAGTCACAATCCTCTGCGGGAGACACCCTACTTTTCTATACTACCATCGATAACTTTATTGTGATTGCAGAGTTATTTATAAGTGTATTTTAGGCTTATCACCATTGCCGGGGAGTGAAACAGCGGCGAACTCCAACTCGCGGAATGCTGTTAGTTCGATTGGTGGGTGATGAGCGAGAAAGTCTGTTATGGCCTGTCCTTTTACTGCTTTTTGCGGAACATATTGTAAGGAGAACTCAGACAAAGTCAATATCCATTTGCCTATGCCTCCCCGTAGTATAGGGCGGGAAAGCATGCATTTGACTAGATCGGACTGAGCGATCACCACCGTGGTAGAGGCTAACATGTAGTGGCGGGGAGCTTGCATCCTGCAAAGAATAGGGCGAGACACAAATTCTCCATTGGAGAGTAGTGCGTCTTGCAATTGGTTAACACTCTACTAAGGTAATAAACGGCGTGTTCCACCCCGTTCTCATCGTCTTGTGCCAAGAGTCCACCAATGGACAGATCGGCAGCGGCAATGTAGAGCTTAAGCGGAACGCCTGGGCTTGGTGGAACCAAAACAGGAGGGTTCGTAAGGTTGTCCTTGATACGATTAAAGGCTTCTTGGTGTTGTGGCTCCCATACAAACTCAGTTGCCCCCTGGAGCTTGAGGAGGGGTGAAAAGGGCTGAACCTTCTCTGCCGCGTTTGAAATGAAACGGCGGGGGAAGTTGATTCACCCGATCAGTTGTTGGAGCTCCTTCTTAATTGTAGGAGGTGAGGCATTTATTACCGCCTGCACCTTGTCTTTTGGGATCTCGATACCCCTTTGGTGGACCATAAATCCTAGAAAGTCGCCTACCTCTACGAAGAACACATATTTCGCGGGGTTCATCTTCAGGTTATGTCGTCGCATCCGCGTGAAAACCTGTCGGAGGTCTTCAATGTGTGTCGCCCGCGTTATGGTTTTAACCACCACGTCGTCGATATAAACCTCAATCAGCTTCCCCATGATATCGTGAAAGATAAGGTTCATGGCACGCTGATACGTTGCCCTCGCGTTCTTGAGCCCGAAGGGCATGACAACATACTCGAATGCGCCAGCAAAACCGGGGCAGCGGAAGGCGGTCTTGTGACGATCTTCTTCAGCAACAGGAATCTGGTGGTATCCGGCGGTTCCGTCCATAAAGGATAGCACTTCATGCCCCGCAGCTGTATCAATGAGGAGGTCAGCGACAGGCATGGGGTATATATCCTTGGGCGTTGCGTTGTTGAGGTCTCGGTAGTCAACACATACGCGCATTTTGCCGTTCTTCTTGCGAACGGGAACTACATTGGATAGCCATTCGTTGTACTTGGCCACACGAATGATACCTAATCGATGCATGTTTTCAATTTCTTCCTTGACTACGATCTGGGTCTCAGTTCGCATGAATCGGCCATCCTGGCGGACTGGACGTCGATCAGGATAAGTGGGCAGCCGGTGACAAACTAAGTCCGGAGACAAACCATGCATGTCTTCATACTTCTCGGTGAAGCAGTCCCAATACTCATGTAATAGGGCAAGAAGGTCTTCCTTTTCTTTTCCCGCCAGCTTAGCACTAATGGAGAGAAGTAAGGGCTTCTCTGCAGTCCCTACGTCAACTTGTGAAATGGGGTCGCGAATTTGAGGTGGTGTATCGTCCAAGGCAGCAGGAGCTAACTGAATAACTTCCTCTTTGGTATCGGTATAATCCACTATTTCGTCTACGTATTCCATAGTCGCGACCTTGTTGTAGAGGTCGGTCAAGCTACGTTGACGAGGGCTTGAAGCCTCGTTTTCCCGATACCCGCTGCTGGAGTCGGATATGTCCATCTCGCTTGAGGCTGGAGACGAAGGTACTTCTTTCGTCCAGTGTGATTGGACGAACGTTTCGAGGCGTTTGATCCTTTGTTCCAACTCTTCGCGAGTCCTGGGGCTCACGGGTTGGTAGTTTTCAGCGGGGGACGGTGTATTGTCCCGTATGATAGCTTTTCCCTTATCTTTCTTTGAAGGGCGATCGGGTTGCAGTCTGGTGACTAACTGCCTTGCATAGTCATGGTTTCTACTTTGGTTCGCCAACACGGTATAGTCATTCACCGGTCTCTTGCGGTTTTGACCTGGCGGTTCGCGCGGACCCGCTTTTGGAGATATGTCCAATGTTATAGCGCTGGCCGATGCGAGTCTAAGCGACATCAACAGTCGCGATCATGAAACCGTCTTTATCCCCAAAGCGAATGTACTTGAGGTCGAGCCAGTCCTGAACTTGCTCGCGAAGCTGGTAGCAATCGCGAGTTCTGTGTCCCCAGCTATCATGGAACTTGCAGTGTACGCGGTCTTCCTTATATTCAATGTAAGGTAAGGCCCTCGCCACTGTGATGAGTTCGTCATCAATAAGGTCGTCTAAAACCTCGTGTGCGAGGTTGACATTGTAGGTATACTGGCGAGATGGCCGAAATGCGTCGTCATTGCCTTCCTCGCGGCCTCTCTTAGGTGCCCGGCGTGGGTTTTCATCCTCCGGGTGTGCAGACAAGTCCAGTGTGACTCTCCGTTGGCCTGGCTTCGGCACCCGGCGACGGTTGTTCTCCTCTGGCTGGTCGGCCCAATTCACTTCGACCATGCCGACCACGGGCGGAAAAGGGTCCACATCCAATAGCGAGGCTGTGCTCCCCGGCGTCTTCAGTTTCAAGGCGCCAGAGTTTAGCCAAGTCTGTAGTTGGTCTCGGAGCTTGACACAATCTTTGGTGTCGTGATTATAGACGTTGTGATACACCCCGAACTTAGTAATACTTTTTATGCTGTAGTTTCTTATTTAATTGTGGTAAATCAATTTGGGAGTTGTGTTGCTATTTTTGGTTAGAGATGGTTTAGTTGAGTTTTTAGGTTTTGAGTTACCCGAATGGGAGTTTGTAAATGAAGGGTAGCTAAAATAATATCAGTTTCCATATTTGGGCTAGTGTTTTAAGTGGGAAACTTTATATTTTCGGTGAAGGAAAAACAAAACAGAAAACACCTACCCTCACTTTCTCTCTCCTCGAGCCCGACCCCGAGCCCGACCAGTCCGATTTCTCTCTGACATATCGCCACCGTCTGACCACGCCTGGCCACCGCAACGGTCTTGTTCGATAGCTGGGACGCCGCTCGTCCAACCTAGGGTGGTGATCGGCTCAAAATCGCCGGCGTTGAGGCGCGGTGACGCCACTGCCGTTGTGCATCTTGCCCTAGTCGGAACTCCCTTTTTCCGGCCACCGATTCCAGTGATTCTTGAGAGGTTTTGTAGCTCTTTGATTGGCCATTCAACCATCCAAAAATGGTAGAACGACTCGGAGTATAGAGCAAATCGGGTTTAGTGTGTTCTTGAGCTTTAGAGGTATTTTCTGGCCAACTCCTTGGGTTTAGGTTTATTACTAGTTGTGATTGTTGTTGTGCTTGTTGAGAGGAAGAGATTGACATATGCCTTGTTAATTTTGGTTGAAGTTAATATGATGAGGGTGGTTGACCGCCACTGCAAGTGGCTGCTGCCGGTCTTGGTGGTGGTTTTGAGGAATTTTGGTAGATTTCTAGAAGGGGATAATGTTGTTATAGTGTATGATGATTTTTGTGGTGAAGGGTGTTTGGAATTTGGGATAGTTTTGGTTACTCTATGAAGGGGAAGTGAGTTGAAAAGAGGTATTGAAAAATTTGTTAAGAGTTGATTAGGATCTTGGAAATTTTTAAGTTGATTTTGGTGGAAGAGGAAAGGTGAGTCTCATCCATAGGAGATTCTATATTTAGATTTATGTGTTAGAGCGTGGGGGAAGATTGGAGGAGATTGATAAAGAGTTGTAGTTCTTTTTAGTCTTTAGAGTATAGAATGAGTGAGGATGGCATTGCTTTACTTTGTTAACTTTGATATTCTTACATTGTTGTCTCGGACCTTAAATCTCGTTTTGTACAAGACGAGAGGAGACACCACATGAGGAGGGCTCTGACAGACGTCAGGCTTAGCCGCCTATATTGTGAGTGGACATTTTGGTTTTTATTAAAATGTATGCATGATTTTATAAGTGGTTCATTATATTTTTCCAAGCTTAAATTATATTTTCAGCTTTTGATTTGGTAATGAAATTTATTTGAGATTGATATATTGGTTATAATTTCATTAATGAACTTATGGACTTGAGCTTGGGTAAAAGTTTTGGTATTTAAGTTATATGAATCCCAATGATTCAAGGATTTGAGATTCCTCTAGTTTTCTTGAAATATGTTGATTATTAGCGTTGTTCATTCTTTTAAGCATTATAACGTGTGAGACACGTTATCAAATTTAAATTGTTTCTTCTCTCTTGGAATTTTCCGAGTACGGTTGCGAATCGTACTTATGCTTTAAATATGAGTTTCGGGGAAACTCGTATGAATTTACATTTTTCTTTTTATGCCATATTTGTTGGATTATATGATGTAAATGCTAGCATGTCGTTCCACCTTTCGAGGTGATGTGACTTCCACGTTTCAAGTGGGGTCACGCAATCCCTTTCCACCCTAGTGGTGATGTGATGTTACCGATGGCATCACGCAAGCCCTGTGCCCTATCCGTCAACTCGACGTGAAGGTACAAAGAGTATGGGAGTACTATGCCTGGGAGGCAACCGAGTTTGGGAGACTCACTTATATGGTCATATAAGTTCTCTTATTGAGTTGCTATTTTGACTGGCGGGGCTAGTCCATTATTATTTTTGAAAGTTTCTTATATGAGGAATTACTTTATTTTCTTGTTGCTTTTTGACTAGCGGGGCTAGTGCAAATTTCTGATGAGCTTAAAATATTTGCATACATGGAATTTCTTAAATTCTGTATAAATGGAAAAGCATAGAAAATTTAATTTCGTATTATTTTGTTCTTGGTTACTCATTAATTAGTTTATTTTCCGTCCACTCACGCTAACGTTTTAAATGTTTTTCCCTGGGCCCTTTGTTTTCAAATGCCCAGATTACAGAGTTCTTGTTCGGTTTCACTAGGAGTTGAGGCAAAGTATCTTCCGCTGCACCTTGTTGATCGTAGGTTACCTGTTAAACTATGTGTAGTTATTTTATTTTCCTTCTTTAGTGCTCTGAGGAACATGGGATTATGTAAATTAAGTTGAAGTGGTTCTTGAGGATTATGACCCGAATAGAGAGAGTTTAACTCTGAATATTCATTTCATGTTTATGTAATGTAGTTGGATATTTGCTTGGATTGCTTTTATGTTGTTGTGACTTGGGTTGTGTTATATGGAGTGGAGGGCTCCAGGTGTGTGATTGATTGTTAGTTGAAGTGTGTCTTAGTTTTATTACAGGTTGGGTTGTCCATCTTTAGAGGAGGTTATGCCGAAATTTCAGGATAATCTCTTTTAGAGTGGATCCCGCAAGACTTGCCTATTTTTCCTGTGTGTTTTGGGGCGGGTCTTGTCACGCTGTGGAAGGTACAATACTTCTTGTCCTTCAGTTCTTCCTTGGACGGGATCTTGTGATCCAAGCGAACGTACTTCGCCTCGATCAAGTCATTAAAGACTAGATGGGCGTTCTTCGCGTCATACATGTATGACTCGTATTTGGGCTTGGTCCATGCAAAAGACTGGATGGTGATTGGCTCGCGGGTCATTTTAGGATTCTTAAGTTTATGAGCCAATGGTTTCCCAGTCAGTTCTACTGCTCCGACATCATCAAAATCCGGTGCGGCCTCAGTTTCCTCCTGCCTCTGATAGTTTGTGCCATTTGGCAACAAGAATTGTGCAATACCTCGCCCTTGTATAACCGGCGATGAACCAATCATGGTTGTCACTGAGGATTTGTAAGGCACAAAATCCGTAAACAATTGCCTATTATGCAGAATAGTGTGGGAGAGTCCCACTGTCAGCCAAACACTCAATTTCGCTGCGAGACATCTACAAAAGAATGTAAATCAATTAGTCTTGAACTCAAGACATGGCGAACACTCTAAATAACATAGAGGAATTTCAGGGAATTGAGATCAAGTTGTGATCCCTTATTGAGTGCATAAGAATTTCCGCGCAAAATGACATTTGCTCACTAAAACGGTCATAACTTCGTCATAGAAATAGATATGGACGAACCGTGAGAAGATCTGGAAACTAAACTCATAGAGCTTTCCAGACATATGTCACTCATATTCTAGTTCGTCCTGAACTGTTCACAAAGCTCATACAAAGTTGGCGGACATATTGCTGTTTGCGCAATGTAGCTTTTGCAATTCGAACCATTCATGCATTATTAAGGGAAATAAAATTCTCAACCATTCTTTAAACCAGAAAACTAAGAGAAATTTTATTAATGCCAACTTAATACATCAAGGATGTTCTAATTCCAAAACGACTAAGAAAAACCAAAGTCTTAAAACATGGCCATCGCCAAACAAAAAAAACACTTGAATAACATAGCAGAAGAACCGTCTAATACATAGACTAATCAAAATCCGGAGTTTCAACAATCTCTGAAGAGACACTCTTCTTGGTCTCAAAATCTGCTATAGTGAGATTGGTGGTGAGCTCTGCGTCTCCGTTATCCATCTCATAATCTCCACCAGTAAAATTAGCCTCTTGAGCCAAATACTGCTTATGTCAATTGTAGATATCTTGAATGTCCTTGCTTGCACGACATTGTTTGTGCATATGCATAGTTGAACCGCATTTGAAGCAAGAAAATCGACCGTGTTTGACAGAGTTAGGTGGAGGATTTCCACCTCTACTAGAGCCAGGGCCGGACCGGCCCCTTCCTTGGTTGTTGGCGGTGGCGCCGCCGTCCCTCTTCTATGTGAGGCTGCGGTTCGGACCGCATTGCTGGTTCCCTTTGCCGCCCCCACGTGGGGCAGATTTCCTACGTGTATAAGGTGCGGCCCGATCGTTTTTCTTTTGCCTTGGAGCTCTCCCACCACTAGCCTGATAAGTTTCAGGGATTTTATTGGTCCCAACCGGCCTTGCATTGTTGTTGAGAATAATCTCATGATGCCTCTCTTTTTTCTGAAGTATATTCATGAGGTCATTGAAAGTCTTAACTCTTTCGTTTTCATACTCAAGGCGGTATTGATGAGCAAGTAAGCTCATGGAGGAGGGAAAGGTGTTCAAGGTCTTCTCGATCATGTCTTGCTCGGATTTATCGACTCCACAGAAACTAAGCTCTGCCTGGAGGTCCAACATAGCTTGGTTGTAGTCCTCAACTTTGGCAAAATCCAGCAAACGAATGGATTCCCATCGCGCGGTCAATTATGGGAGTTGTACGTCATGTAAATTGTTGAAGCGTTGCTTTAGAACGTCCCATAAATCCTTGGGATCCTCTTTTTTCAAATACTGCTTCTTCAGAATTGGTTGGATATGACGCCTCAAAAACATGAGGGCTTGAGCTTTGGTCTCCAAACTAGGAGGAGGAGTATTGGGAACATCCAAAGGGAAAATTGTGGTGGTGTATCATTTACCGACGAATGTGTGAGTCACGTCCGACACCCACCTATGATACTCTTTTCCTTGAGCATCAAGGATTTCGAACTCTGGCCAAGACAAGGGAGATTAGTTAGTATCAAGAATTCGAATACTAAAATCAAGTATATGGAATTATAACGTGAGCCAAGATGTATTGGTCACAGTATCGATGCGAAAAACCGTGACTGTTAGACCGTCACAATCGATTTTTTCCCTTTTTTTTTTTTTTTTTTGAGTTGTACCGTGACAAAGCTGTCACTAATAAAACTTGATATGAGGGGCCCCAATCCCTCAATATCGTCCCACGTTATAAAGAAAGGTGGGATGGAGAAGAAGGCTAGGAAGCCCGACTATGAAATTAAAAACTCGAAAGCAGCAACTTTTAGAAAAAATTACCTCGTTTTGATTGTCGGAGAATTCGCTTTCAGAGACGGGCGTGAAAGTGCTTGGAATCTTGGGGATTTGTTGTTGACAAGATGTAGCAAAAGACCGCCTAACACGGCGTGTACGGAGGCGCGCAATTGTGGCGTTGCGATGTTAGGGTTTTGAGAACTTTTTTTCTTCTTCTTCTTATGCGTTACCGTCGGTCTGTTGAGCGGTTCACTACTTCTGGACCGGTTCTTGCAGTGAAATTTTGATACAAGAACCCTGACAACGACATGCTACTGGTGACAAAATTTGAAGGCAATCGGACTCTGGGAAGGGCGTGAACCGGCGGCGTTAGTGAGACAGAAGGTTCGGGTATCCCGGTGACCGGTTCGGTACTGTTCCGGCCGGTTCTTGGGGTGAGGCAGGCGGCTTTGGAATCCTGGGAACAAAGGCTATATGATGGATTTTGGGTTCGGCCAAGTACTGAAAGTTTGGTCGGCCGATATTGGGTTTTGATTTTCTAGGGTTAGGGTTTTCTTTTGGCTATGGACTCAGGGTTAGAACAACGGACTGATAACGTGTTGAAGTCGAAAATATAACGAGAATAACGGTCTACTTATTTATTGATAGAAATGTCTATTTATAGGCATTACATAGAGTCTCCCGAAAGATTTATAACATCTATCAATACTGTAATCTATTCTAATAAGAAAACGATTAGGTCAAGATACATAAGTTAAAAAAATAGCTTCCGCACTTCCGCTCGCTTCGCTTCCGATTCCATGCATCATGGGAAATAACAGCCGTCAATAACAGCACACAGGAAAGCTGAAAACGACTATAGTCACTCGCAGCCTTATCTAGGGTTTTGTACACAAAGAGAGGCTCACTCCCGGCTGCTGCGACCAAGCACCAAATCCCAATCGCAGCTGCACAGAGCTTCAACAATGACGACGATTGTCCCCACCTCCGATGTAATTCCTGTTCTCGCCGTCGTCCGATACGCCTCCCATCTTGCCTGGGCCGACGCCGGCGCTGAGGCACTCCTCTCTCCCTATCCTCCTTCGGAAACCTTCCCTCTGTTTTGAATTCGATTGATTTCATCTTCTTCGTTAATCTTGAGCTGAAATAAGTAGAATTGGATACGCATCGATGAGAAAAACTAGCACAGAGCACAATCGCGAACCATAATAGCGGATTAAAATGAATTCTGGCGTTGATTATCTTAATGTTTTAGATGCATGCTTTAGGGTGATTCATTTGTTTGTTTTTAATTGTTGAGTCTTTGTTGCAAAACAGCAATCTTAGCAAATGTAGTGAGTATTGATTTGTGTGATAGAAATCATAGAAACAGTGGAATGGATATACAAATAACTAGTTGAGGGAGTCGAACTAGATGTTCCATTGTATCATCGTGAGAAGTATGGTTAAAGCTGAACAACTGAAGGCAACAATGAACCAATTTCTACTACGTAGAGGAATAACACCTTTTCCATGGGAGTTCAGGGGCGATAGTTTGAGTGGAAATGGCGTGGTATTGTCAGTTTGAAAAATGGTGACCCTTTTCTGGCCCAATTGCGTTTTCCAATTTGTAGAATATGTTTGTTGATTGAAGATTACTGTTTGCTGCATGTGTTTTCTGTTGCATAAATTTTAATTAAGAAAAATGTTTTTTTTTTTTTTTTGAACTTCATTATCAAAGAGACAAGATATATGCATATGCATTGATGCCACGGTCATCCAATCGACACGTGTTTACATGCAATGGAAAATCTTAGAAATGGTTCATTGAGATTAGTTTAAATATGTGTTTCCTAGACCTTTGTTTTTATTTTATTTTTATTTTTAAATATTATCTCTTCATAAGTTGTTACTAATGAAATTCTTGTTTCTGGATAACTATAAAATACTTGTATTGTATATAAACACTATGCATATCACTCATGTGCCTGACTATGTCATAATTATTTGCAGGTTGCGGATGAGAAAGTTACAAAACTGTGTGAGAAAGCCAAACAATATATGGACAATGCCAGGTGGTTTGAGTTGGTGTCACTTATGCTAACTCCAGCTGATGTGATACTCTCAAAGGTCTCAGACAAAGGTACATTGCTTTCTATGGTTTCTCTAATTTCCTTCTCAAGCAGTTAAATGGAGATGCAGGCTCAGTGTCGCATGAGTGCATGATGCATTGACATGTCTACTATTTAGCTAGTGATGTGAATTGCGTGGTGTTGATGGTCCAGAGTTTATTTCTACCCGTATTGCGTTGCTTCAGGGTTACTACTGTCTTTTGGTCAGTGACCAGCTTCTTTTCGTTAAAATGATTGCTAATGTCTTTACAACAGTGGAAAGTGTAACTAGGATTCAAATATATGATCACTTGTGATCATCCGTGCAATTTTCACAATAAGTGTTTGCTTTTATTGTCAATGTTCATCTATCTTTGGTTTAACGATACAAGAATTCCTGTTGTTTTCTTCTCCAGATATTGAGCGCATCTTCACTGTTATCTGCAACGTTGTTACAAATTCTAGAAGTCCAGATGAAGTACATGGGATGGTAGAACTTATATCTGCAAAGGTTACACAGCAACTAAGAGACAAACCTGCGTTGCGCTTAAAGATGTAATATACCATTGTGATTGTGACATTTTCTTGTATGATTTCGAATGTACTTCTGATGTTGATCATTTGTATACAGTTTGTTCACTCTGTACAACCTACTAGAGGACCCAAATATTCGGTTCTCTGTTTACTTGAGCTCTCTGAATTTGGCCATCGATGGAAAAGTCACTGAGCATGTCCTCCCTTCAATCAAACAGATAGATAGTTTCTTGAAAGAGTGGAATATCGGAGTCTCAGACCAGAGGAAGCTATTTTTAACCATATCTCATGTTTTAAACGAACATAAAAGGTACCTATGCTTAAGCCCTCACCTGTGAAGTTTTATTGTTATGTAAATGCCTTTTCTACACTAGAATAATTGATTGTTTCTTTGTTGTATTTTCAGCTTCGAAAAGGAGTCTTTCAAATTTCTAACCAAGTACTTGGCAACATTTTCTGGCGAAGATGCACATGTTTTGAGCCAAGCCAAGGATGTGGCTGTTGCGCAATTGTGGAATTTTTGAAGACACCAGACATATTTCAGGTATTGTAATGTGTTGTGGAATTCCAAAGATGTTGCATAGCACTTTCTTTCTCCCTTTTCTACTTTGTGCATTTTCTTCCTCAGTCACTAGTACTTTTTTTTTTTTTTTTTTAATATCTTCCAATTTGAGGTAGACTCAGGTTGCATAAGTTGCGTAGGTTTTGGGTTTAGTGTTATCTGCAGTTACATATAAGTCTTTGTATAGCTATATTAGTCTATGCTAGCTTAGGTTAGCCCTTTCAAACCTCTAGATAATTGGCACTCCAGTCAGATGCTCAGCGTCTTTCTAGTAGGATTGTCTTTTGCTGTGCTTTTTCTAGTTTATATTGGACCTTAGTCAAGTTCCTTATTTTCTTTCTTTGGGAAAGAAATTCCTTATGGCCACTTCTAATGTTGTTCAAATTTTTTTATTTTTTTCTTTGGATTGTTACATTGCAGTGTGATTTGCTAGATCTGCCTGCTGTAACACAGTTGGAGAAGAATCCTAAACATGCACCAGCATATCAGCTTCTGAAGGTATTTTTGACTCAGAGGCTGGATAAGTACTTGGAGTTTCAGACAGCAAATTCTGCTCTGCTGGAAGAATATGGTAAAATTTTGGTTCCACATTCATAAATCTGGGCAATTGCTCTGTTCTTTCACTGTAGATGTATTCTAATTTCTTAAGAAGGGTGTTTGTTGTCACGTTACAGGTCTTGTCCATGAAGATTGCATTACTAAGATGAGGTTGATTTCATTGGTGGATCTTGGCTCTGATGAATCTGGAAGAGTTCCTTATAGTCTTATTAGAGATACACTTCAGGTTAGTTTGGATTATGTTTTGCTGGGCCTGCTGCTTTCCTTTCTCGTCTTGTTAATAGTACTTATGCACGCTTCTGACAGATTAATGACGATGAAGTGGAACCTTGGGTGGTTAAGGCTATAACTGCTAAGTTACTGGACTGTAAAATGGACCAGATGAATAAAGTTGTGATTGTGACGTAAGTTTTCTGTTGCTTGTGATAAATATGTATATTGGTTTGTTGTTTTTGGAATATCTGAGTTCACATTTGTAATATTCTTGTTTTATTGCTTGGTCTGCAGCCGCTCTACTCAGCGAGTGTTTGGGAAGGAGCAATGGCGTATTCTTAAGACAAAGCTCGCATCTTTGAGGGTAAGTAGCTGCCTTTAGTGCTTAATCTTTTAGTTGTCGTCTTGCAATATTTTGTCAATAAAATTTAGTGGATCAACCATTGACAGAATTCTCGTTTCAGGGCAATATTGCACATGCGATCCGCATGGATCAAACTAACAGGCCAGTTGAAGATGGTGCCCAGGCAGCTCAAGGCTTGGTTTGTGAGGATCCTGAACAGAATAAATCCTGTGGGATGATTGAACGCATTGAACCGTCAATACAAAGGTAAATTATTGGATATCATGTGTGGCTGCAGTCGTTGCTGCCATATCATTTTCATAGAATGACGGCTGTTTGTTGAACGTTGTTGCCTGCAATTCTTAATTGAGATACTTCCGTAGCAGGGTATTTACAGTTTAATAACAATATTTATAATGATGTGGCTTCAGCTGCTGCTGCTGCCATATCATTTTCTGTCGTTGATTCTTAATGTCTGCATTTCTTCAGTGAGATACATTATCATCTAAGTAATTACAGTTGATGAAATATTTATTCGTTTTCCTGCTTTCCTGTCTCAGGAAAATAGCGCTTTCGTGGAAGCTGGATAATCCACCTCAAACTGGAATATTAGCTCTGGTAAGAATCTATCTATCGAGCTTCATCATAAATGGGTAATTTGACCCAACAATTATATGTGCTGCATTTTATCATATTGATATAATTCCCTGCCAATTTAGTTAATTTTGAGCATTATGTAGTTTTATGCCTTCCTGTTTTACATCTCACCAAATACGCTTTTATTTTAAACCTGCTAGTGTGATCTTAATTCTTAAATTTAATTTAATTTTTAGGATGAGGGGAAGGAGAGTAAGGATTGGATTAGTCTGCTGCCGCAATGCATTATGTCACACATAGTTTCATTCTTAAGAACAAAAGATGCTGCGGAGACTAACGTGGTGTCACATAACTGGAGGTACCTCTGGAAGACAAGGCCAAGTCTTGAGTTGGACATTCCTAACATCTTTGGAGACAAGTATACTTGGCTGGGTGAGAAATATGAAGGATATCAAACTAAGATTAAAATCAGCAGTTTTTGTATTTTGGACAGAGAATTGTTTATAGGACGCGTGAATGATCTCTTAAAGCTTTACTCTGGTAACAAGGTAGACTCTCTTAGAGTGTCATTCTCTTTGGATGCGAAATATGGAGTCTGCCTGGATAAGTGGATTCATTTTGCAATTGCAAAGGGAGCTCAAGTTCTCAACCTTCACTTAACTCCTTACGAAAAAGAAGACTTCTACGTTTTTCCCCACTCAGAGTTGGATAATGCATCTACCCTAAAGCATTTGTCACTGTACGGATGTAGTCTACTACCGCCTGCTGATTTCAACTTCAAAAAATTTGCTGGGTTAAAAACTCTTCGGCTGAGATACGTTGTGCTCGTTCCAGCTTTTTTGGAACAGTTGTTCTTGATTTGTGTGCTCCTTGAAGGCTTGACGTTGATAAAGTGTGAAGTGCACTCAAATTTGATTGTTATAGGTCCATCACTCCACCTCAAAGACCTGAAAGTGATTGGTTGCTACAAATTGGACAAAATAGAAGTTGATGCAGTAAATCTTTCCTCCTTTGAATTTGGGGGAAATATTCGGAAGATTTCTTGCATGGACACTCCACAGCTAGTACGATTCTCTTATCAGATACTTCATTTCGACTCGTTTCATCCCCACTTGGAAGTCTGTGTAATACAGTATGCATTCTCCCTACTCGCCTTCTGTCCCGGCCTCGAGATGCTTTATCTGCAGATGTATACGGAACCAGTGTGTGAAGTTTTATTCTATTCACATTACAGTTGATATCCATAAATTTAACTTCTCTATGTCAATACTTGATACTTGGTTGCAGGAAAAAATCCCCAAAACAGTTCCGGCATTTGGCAACCTTAGGCAACTGAACTTGGATATCTTCACATCAGTGTTTGACCTATGCAGTGTTTTGAATATTCTGAAGGCCGCACCAAACTTGGAAGAACTTGTAATTACGGTTAGTAAGTATTTATTTCCAAAGAAACTGAATATCTTGTGAATCTAGAGTGAGAGTGGAGGTGATATGTTTATCGCTTTTGACAATTAAATTGATATCTTTAAATGTACGAGGATCATACATGTCCACATTTTTTATGTATTTTTTATTTTCTTTTTTGCTGGAAAGATATCTTCCTTCTATGGTGTTGTTTGGGATGTGATGATTCCATCCCCAAATTGCTACTCGTTCCCTTCCTATAGGTAGCTTTTGGCCTTGAACTTTGATGAAATGTTCAGAACTTTTGCCTTTTGTGTCAACCAAAGATAAAAAGTACCCACAACATAACTCTTCAACACATCTGCTCTAAAATTTTGTCCTTCCGGCCAGGGTTTATAGCTGGTACTCATGAGTGCCTTGATTTGTAATTTTTGCAGTAAAATGTTCTTATGTGAATGACTTGATTACACAGATTGAAAAGTTGATTTAATTTCCATCCCTTATCGTACTGAAGTACTGATGATGGGCGTTTTGCCATTGTCTATAACTTGTGAGGTTTCTGTCTTTCTTTTTTCTTGTAGCATTAAGGGGAATGTTGGTTTCCGAATGATTTTATTTTGTGAGTGTTGACAACCAAATTGTATGCAAGTATGTGCACAAATATTAATCTTAAAGAGTTGTTTGTTTCTGTAGGTACAATCACTTGCAGATGGAGGAAAGGAGGGAAAGAAGGTTATTTCCGGATTCTCACATAATCGTTTAAGGAAAGTAAAAGTGCAAGGGTTCCATGGTGACTACACAGAGATGCAGTTGGCCATTTGCATTCTTGAAATTGCGACAAAGCTTGAGGTAATGGTGTTTACTTCATTGATGGACGTTGGAGAAATCTTGATAACGAGCATGAGATTGAAGCTGTTGTCCGAGAAAGGCTGACAGCATTAAAGACTGATGCTGAAGTCATAATACTATAGTGGTTGTAATTTTTAGCATGTGCATTTTAAACATGTCGCACTAGCGTCTCTGCATGAGCTCTTCTTGAGACGTTTCTTTACTTCAACTCTGGATGTCAATTCTATTTTAAGAAAACGCTGGAAATGATAGCGACCGAAACCGGGCGTTTCAATTAAAACCCTTTTGTGTCAATTGTAGTATATAGCAAATAAGGGTATCGTTACAAGCCGGGGATTGAGGGTACCTTTACAATTACGTTAATTACAAAACAAGATAAAACAAAAGATGATAGTACTAGAGATATGGGGTTTTGTGATTATAAACAAGAGAAAATAAAGAAATAAAATAAATCAGAAAAGATCAAGATGAATGAGATGTTAGAGACTGCGGAAATCCACCACCAAGTATGTTTCAAGATAAGTTAACAACCAAAGCTTCAATCATTAAGTCACAAATCGGTATCAATCAAGAACAAACCGTGAACGCACTGCGTAAGTCCTTATTACTTCCCTTGAATACTTAAGTAAGATGAACGCACCATTACTAAGCCTTTAGAATAACCGATCAAGGTATAGACGCTATCCTATCAACAAATTATTCTAAGCATTAAGATCAATGAAAGTGATTGAACAAGTATGCAAAACTAGTGTGGAACGCCTACCTAGCATGCAATCTTTTTTATTTGGTTTCACCTATTGTCCTATAGGTTTTACTACTTTGAACTAAGCCGTATTAACCGTTTAGGAGATTAAACAACCTAATTCTAGCCCCACTCACAAGTTCATAATGTTCTATGTTGCGCATACATGAACATAAACAAGCAAGAGTTCTCCATAAACCAAAACCAAATAAACAATTTGAAAGACTTAATAATTCGAAACCAAGGTTCAAAACAATATCTAAAACATTCTTGGGGTTTCAAACCTTGCCCCTAACTAACAGAATTCAGCCACACATGGCTGCAAAGACACACAAGGAGAATAAAAGATGACAAAGGAAAGATAAACCGTGGATGATGGAGAAATCAATGATGGCTTGGCGGCTTTCTTGTGCGAGTCTACAACTATGGAGGTTCTGATGATGGTGAGATCGTTGGCCTCCTCTAATCTTCACGTCCTCTCTGGCCTTTTTCCTCCTTTTCATCCTCCATTCTTTTCTGCTGTGATTAGGGTTATAAAACCCTCAAAACTCGTCCATGGGCTTCCCAATGTGGTTTGGAACTCGAAATAGAAGTTTTGGTCCAAATCAGAAATTCGGGTAGACTGACCTTTGGCCACTCAAACGGTCATAACTTCTTCTCCAAAATAGGTATTGATGATCCGTAAAAAGTTCTGGAAAGTAAATTCTTGTAGCTTTCCATTGATATATGGCACATCTCCTGGATCGTTGTGAGCTGATAACAATATTCTGTTGAAGTTGACTGATAATTTCTGACAGATTTTCTGATTTCTTTCCTTGCACAACATGGATTCCTTTTCCTTCAAGATTCCTCCTCTTTCGTCTCTTTTGAGCTCCTCGGCTTTATTTATGACCTAAAAACACAAACTTAGTTAATATAAATATTGTTAAAGGAATTACATTGCTAAATAGGGTCGGAAATACATTATAAACGTAGCATTTTGTGCTCCTATCAGGAAAGTGCAAAGAGTACATTTTATGTAGGGAAAAATCCTCATATGGTACCTGGATTATTGCCTATTGCACTTTTTGTTGTCTTAATTTTGAAATCTACCCTAATGATACTTGAACTAGGGAAGCCTTTCTAGTGAGGATCCTTAAGTTGAGGACTTGGTTAGGACTTTTCGGCTTATCTCATCTTTCGAGCTTATATCCACATCTTGACCGTTCAGTTTATAGGTATTTAAGAGTAGATCATTTCTTCAAATTTTCAGTTATATTGAAAATTGTTAAGACATTTATAAGTGTGATTTATCAATTATGAACTTGAACGGTTCATATTTGACAGATTTGGTTTGTCTATTAATTTGATCTAGTTTGTTATCTTAACGAACATCAATTTTGGTGAAAATTTGTAGAAATGATCTACTCATATAAACCTAAAAACTGAACGGATAAGATGTTAAAATGTGATCAAAAATTAGGTTTTTTAAACCATAAACCGAAAAATTCTCACCAAGTCCTCAACTTAAAGATCATCACTAGAAGAGCTCGCACCTGAACTATACCATTGATTCCCTATATGGTACTTCCATCCGTTCTGTGGCAAAATTTGACCGGATGACATATTTATAGGGGCAATATTGGTCATCACCTTTAATGTTTTTGACTTTGTAGTTATTATCTTCTCTCCTCTCTTTCTCTATCTTCTGTCAACTTGCCGCAAAATCCAAAAACCAAGACTTGAGTGCAATGCTTGCACAAAAGTATGCCAATTGGATCTGAAAGTGTTATGAACGAATTTTCAACAAAATTGATCAATTAAATTCATGGTTTCTATCACCGGATGTATGCTTGCCGAAGAAGAGATCAATTTCTTCTTTGAGAATTATGTGGGCGTCTACCCGGCTTGTGACCTAGTATTTTTATGGAAGATTTTCATCTAACAAACATGCAGGTAGTTATAACGGAAGCAGCAGCCCTAGTCCTACCCCGGTTCTCAATTTTGCATCCAGCGCATTGTTCCATAGCTCGTTCGGATTCCTTGGTTCACATAGTACCCCGGCATCTGGCCCTTCACCTTTTGAAAAGAGGCAGACTGCAAAACCGTGTCGCCCTACTCTCATCAGACAATAGAAACACAACCCTGAAGCTGATGCATTGGCTCTTGTCCTGACAAAACCTTAATGCTACCTTGGACCAAAGTGATGCATCTGAAGATGGAACTGAAGAGATAGCAGTGAAGGAGGCAACAACAAGTTCCAAACCTGCTCGCCCTCCCTCTCTAGAATCCTCACCAAAGAAGCAAATGATGCTGGTAGTTGATGCACTCACCCATGGAGGCCCAAACCTCCTCAAGAATATGAAGTGATCTGATTTCTTAACAGAATTATCTGTCAAATCGTTGGGATTGTTATCTAAACAAGGTGTCGTTGTACCTCTCCATGCTGCAGTGCACAGTGATGCACAGAAAAAGAAGAGAGGGCGCTCAATTGGCTCGCAAAACAAAAAGGCCAAGAAGAATGCAAATGTGGAGGATCCGGCTCCTACTGTCACTCAAACGCTAAAACCTTCCAAAGAGGTTGTTTAATTTTTTCTCTAGTTCAAAGACCTTTACTGTGTTTTATGATTTGTCATAAGCATACTTTTTTTTTTTTTTTTGATCAACAAACAACTAAAATGCTTCAACGAGTCTATCATGAATCGAACTCATGACCTCTCACTTACAAAGAGGAGACTCATACCACTAGACCAAATGTAAATACCCATTGGTGGTATACGCCCGGCATCTCGGGTTTTAATATTTTATGCCTTGGCTAACCTTAATGCTTGCGTCTCCGTGTTATATACAATTTGTATTATACCTGTCTCGTTTGGTGTTACTCGGAACTGTAATGACTTATGCCTCCCAGTGGATTACCTATTACTAGAGTTTGAATTGAATTTTCCATTCTTGTATTCAGTTATTCGAAACGAATGGAGGCATCCTCCGGGACTGGGTGTTTCTTCTCTTCTCCCGGGGACAGCAACACTTACAACTATACGTATTACAAAAGTTGGAATGGACCTCGGTCCTTCATACGGGGTAGAGTTTAAGGTGCTTCGTGTTCCAGGGCCGCCAAGTGACTACCCCATGCTGGTCTTGTAGAAAGAAAGTTGATGGGCCGACCTCTTCAATGATCTCGTACTGTCCTTCCCAGGTTGGGTTCAAGGCCGCCATCTTTGTCATGATTGTCTTCATTACCCAGTCCCCTAGTCCCAACGTCCGGGTTCTGACCTTCCTATTGTAATGGCATGCCACTCGCTGCTAATAGACCTGGTTGTGCAAGTCTGCTCTCTCCCTTCTTTCCTCGATGAGATCGATGTTTAACTGGTGGCCTTCCTCGTTGGTGGCGGCATCAAAGTTCTCCACCCTTCCCGATGGTATCAATGTCTCGATTGGCAAAACAACCTCTGTGCCAAAAGCCACGCTAAAAGGTGTTGCCGTGGTCCTGATTGCCCACAACACCTCCGGCAGCTTCTGCGCCCACAGACCCTTTGCGTCGTCCAACTTCTTCTTCAGTAGTTTTTTAATGATTTTGTTAACTGCCTCCACCTGACCATTGGTCTGAGGGTGCGCCACCGACGCGAAGACCATCTTAGTGCCCATGTCCTTCGCGAACTCAATCAGATGGTTATTGTTGAATTGTGTTCCATTGTCCGTGACAATTGTCTCCAGGACCCCGAATCGGCAATATATGTTTTTCAACAGGAAATTCTTCACACACTCGGTGGTTATCTTTCCCAAGGGCTCTGCCTCCACCCACTTTGTGTAGTAGTCAACGGCCACTATCACGTACTTGAACTGTCCAGGTGTCGTTGGCAGTATCCCGATGAGATCGAGGCCCCACTGTGCAAAAGGCCAGGGTGACAACAATATTGATAGAACGATAGAAGGAGTGTATCCTATTGGCATGCAAATGGCATTTTCGGCATCTCGCCGACATCTTATCTGCCATGGCGCCCATGTTGGGCCAGAAGAACCCTGTGCGCAGTGCCTTGTGCGCTAACGACCGGGATCCAGAATGATTCCCGCACACCCCTTCATGGATTTCTCCCATGATCACTTCTCCTTCCTCCTCTATCATACACTTGAGGTTTGGGAAACTGTAACCTCTGCGGTAAAGCTTCCCGTTCATTAGAGTGTACCTTGCACATCTCGATTGGAGTTTTCGTGCTTCACGCCTATCCTCCGGGCGTACCCCCTCCTTCATGAATTCGATTATGGGGTCCATCCATGCAGGCTCTCCGGGTCCCGCCTCGACCATGAATATCTCCGAGATTGTCTTACTGGTACTCGGTTTTCCAAGAACCTCAATCCTTGCCTTCTTTCTCCCTTTACCAGGCCCTCCGGTGGCTAGTCGAGCAAGGGCATCCACATTACTATTTTCCTTCCGGGGGATGTGGGAGAGAGAGGCCGACTTGAACCGTTGTATGAATGCTTTTGAAAGAGCTTGGTAGGAGCTCAACTGAGGCTCCCTTGCTTCAAAGCTCCTGTTGACTTGATTCACAACCAGCTGTGAATCACTGAACACCTCCACTCTATCCACGCCAATGTCTCGGGTGAGTTGCAATCCACCAATCAAGGCTTCGCACTATGCTGCATTGTTGGATGCCTTGAATTGAAATTCCAGTGCCTTACTCATGCTTGAACCCATCTGGGGTCTCCAATATTATTCCCGCCCCGCTTTTATTTCTTGTCACCGAGCCGTCGACAAAGAGTTTCCAGAATAGTGCCGATGACTCCTCGGCTTGTACCTTTGCGTATGGCTTGGGATCTGTTTCCTCCCGGCCGGCTTCAGTTGACTCTCCCACCACTTTCATGGGCTTGAGATCTGCCGGCTCCCCCATTACTTTCATGGGCGTGAGCTTGGATATAAAATTGGCCGATGCTTGGCCCTTTATAGCTATTCTCAGCCGGTAATGGATATCTCCCAATTCAATGGCCCACTTTACCAGCCTCCCACTGATCTCCGGCTTTTGCATGATCTGCCTTAGGGGGTGGTTGGTATAAAGGGTTATTGAGTGGGTCTGGAAATAATGCCTGAGCCTTCTGGCAGTTACAATAAGGGCCAAAGCAAGTTTTCTCGATGTCCGGGTACCTGCTCTCGGCCGGTGTGAATCATTTCCCGGCATAAAATACTGTGTGCTCAACGTCGGACTCTTTTATGATGAGCACCGAGCTGACCACCGACTTGGATGCCGCGAGGTTCAAGTAAAGCATCTCGCCCGGGATTGGTTTTGACAAAACCAACACGGACGTGAGGTACGCCTTTATCTGCTTGAAAGCCTCTTCCTGCTCGGATCCCCATACTATCTCTTTACATCTCTGGTCTCGTAACAACCGGAAGAAAGGGGCACACTTATCTGTGAGCCGTGACACAAACCTAGCCAGCGCGACAACCTTCCCGGCCAACGACTTCACTTGGTTCCTGAGAGTGGGTCTTTCCATATCTAAGATGGCCCTGATTTTCTCCGGGTTGGCTTCGATTCCTCTCCGGCTGATTATATGACCCAAGAACTTTCCTTTAACGACCCCAAAGATGCATTTTTGAGGGTTCAACCTCATCCCGAACCTCATTATGACTTCAAAGGCTTTCTTAAGATGCCCTACATGCTCCTCGACCTTTAGACTTTTGACCAGCATGTCATCGATATATACTTCCATTATTTTCCCAAGGTACTCGGCGAACATGACATTCATCAGCCGCTAGTAAGTGGCTCCTGCATTCTTCAGTCCGAAAGCCATTACCTTGTAGCAATACAAGCCCCTATCGATCGTGAAGGCCGTGTGTTCCTTATCCCTTGGATCCATCCGAATCTAATTATAGCCCGCGTAGGCGTCCATGAAGCTCATGAGATCAAACCCGGACGTGGAGTCCACTAGTTGATCGATGCGTGGGAGCGGGAAGCTATCCTTTAGGCATGCCCTGTTGAGATTCGAATAGTCCACGCACATCCTCCATTGCCCAGTTGACTTCTTTGGAACCATGACCACGTTGGCCAGCCACTAGGGGTATCGGACCTCCCTTATGAACCTGATGTCTATTAGCTTTTGCACTTCCACCTTCATTGCTTCATACTTTTCTGGCTTAAACATCCTTCGTTTTTGCCGCACTGGAGGGAATCCATTCGGGATTCCTAGCTTGTGTGTTACGATGCCGCTTGTTATCCCTGGCATGTCTCTGTACGTCCAGGCAAACGCCCCACTGTTTCTCTTCAAGAAGTCTATCAAGGCCGCTCACACCCCGGGTGACTGTCCCATCCCGATTGTCAACTTGCGATTCGGGAACTCCTCTGAGATTGATACCGCTTCCGTTTCGTCTATTGATCCCGGACGCTCCTCATCCGAGTTAGCATCATCTCTAGGATCCATGTAAGGGTATGAGGGTGATGCCGTGGGCTGGCTGGCCGACAGGACCTCTGACCTTTTCCTCCCATTGTCTACCGCACAGCAACTCCTTGCCGCCCCCTGGTCTCCCCGGATCGTAATGATCCTGTTGGGGTCGGGAGCTTCATCATCAGCATGTGACCAACAACAAATGACTTTAACTTCCACAAGGCTGGCCTTCCCAAGATCCCGTTGTAAGACGATTCACAATCAACAACGATAAACTCTATCATTGCTCGGGCAACCCCCTCCCGTCCTTCCAAGCTTACTCCAAAGTTGTCTGAACCGAGGGGTTGAACAACATCGCCCGAGAAGCTAATCAACGGCTCATGGTCTTTGTTTACAGCTAAATTAATATTTTACTGGACAATAAATGTCTATGTGAATATTAATTAATTCTTGATCCATGTCACACCGGTGAGCCCAAATTCCTTAAGTTTACAAGTAATGGCCCGCCAGTGAGACCACGCGAGCTAACTTACAAAGTTCGCGTGCGGAATGATTTCGAGCGGAGAAGGGAGCTCGCGCGCTTCGCGCAAAATACAGATCTCGCGCGTTTAGTAGATTTCGCGCGGACTACAGAGCTCGCATGCAGGCGAGGCGGAATACATTAATCACGCAGGCGAGGCGAGCTGACACTTCGCGTAGGCGAGGCAAGCGGAGTATATCAAAGCGAGCTGGCGAACTGGCTTGCGTGGGAGGCTCCGCGAAGAAGGCATAGGCGGAGTCCGCGGGCATCACATTAATCGTTGAAGGCTTTTACAAGTCTTTGACATGCTTCGGGCCAATCCCTATGGCTCTTTTAATATAAAAAGCCCGTCTAAAGCCCGCGAGCTAGAAAGGCCCGCGAGATGGAGACAAGTTTTGGGACCCCGCGGGATGAGGATATTCCTAATTCCAGTTCGCATAGGAGTCTATAATTGAGCGGTAGTGTCCTATGTGAATTATGCGAACTGGACAGGTGTCACAAGATGTATGGTCCGCGCGGGTTAACAGAGCCCTTGTGCTATTAGGGTTTCAGAGTCCGATTTTGGATTCTAATCATCTTTCTTCTGCCGCAAGTCGAGCTGCTATATAAAGGCCTCGAGGACAACTCTCAATAAACACAATCAAATCTCTCAACAAATACAAACAAACTGCAAATCAGTTACCCTTCGAGCTACCTCGAAACCCTAATCCTAAGTGCGCCGCCGCCTAGGTTTTCTCAGAGTTCTTCCTGGACTCACCCCCGATCTCCCTAGTTCCCTATAGTTGCTCTGCTCGCGTCCCGCCATGAGTATCGATCGCCTTGTGCTCGTAAATTCCTCCTCTGAGGTGGCACCTGGAAACCCCTTCCGCCTGATCAAGAAGTCAAGATCTCGCAATCAACCTTTCCTCGTCCGTGAGGTGGCACGCCCGCAACACTCCCCCTTCTCTTTGTTCGCTATTTACCTCTGCTCCGCACGCTGAGGATCGTGGCCAAAACATTGGCATGCCCAGTGGGACAGGGAGTACAAGCGATACACCATTGGGAAACCAGAGGAAGCGCCGTACCGGAAGCCTCAACTTTCCTGTCTCAAGCACAGATCACCTCGGTATAAGCCCCATAGCAGCACGGCTTACCGATCTCTCACCAAAAAACAATTCTTGCTCAGTTTTCAGCTTCATCGGGATCGAAAATTAGAAACAAAGATGCGGTAATGGATTGGCAAGAAAAATTAGCGGCCAACAAAGAAAGATTAGATGTCATCCATAGAAAACATCTCGAACGAAGAGCGGCCGTCCAAAGAAGATGCGCCGAGCAAATGGCTGCCCTCCTCGAGCAATTCGCTGAGGAAAGGGCTGCTAGAGAGGCTGCTAAAGAAAAGGAAAAAGCCGAAAGGAAGGCTTTTTTGGAGGAGTCTCATCAGTGGTGGGATACCTCGAAAAAGGCTTTACAATGCCTGAGTGTACAGCCTACAATTGACGAACAGGTCCTTGCCAAAAAGATTGAACTGCCTGGCAGCCAATCTACTGGCGAAGATTTTCCTTTGGACGAGCCAACGCCCAAAAAAGAAATCACTTTGTCAATCAATGACAAAGAACTTGGGGTCGAGACCGGCGAGATTTTGGATAAGAATCCTATCTCAAAGACTGACATTCTTCCCCAAGAAGATAAGCTTGAAGGTAGGACAGAACATTCCACCTTAGAAGAAGTCGGTTCGCACACTGATGGCAAACCACAACTTCGCATGATGGCAACCCACAACTTCCAAGTAGTCAGCTTCCTCATGCGAGATGTATATGTGGACACGAGTCAGCCGCATGGGGGGCAAGGCGGAGCTCGCCTGCCTTCTTTATCAAGTGATGACAAGAGAAATGAAGCTGGACCAGAGCGTCTTGAGTTTCTTTTTCAGCCTGTACATGCGGGGCGTCAAGGCTAGCGAGGTCCGCTTCTCCTAATGATTCGTCTCGCCAATCTTATGTTCACTAGCGAGATGACTCAGTCCGCTTCACCAAACCATGGTCCTATTAAGCTTAACTATATATGGTGTGGTGGTATCCCTAGGCCAATCTGTGGTTTCACATTGCAATATACTTGGAGTCTCTGCATGCAAGTTCAGAGGCCTAAAAGGGACTTTGGTTTATGTACGAAGTACGTACCTGTCCCATATATGCCTATGGCTGCAAAGAAGGTCGAGCCACCGACCTTTGTTGATTCGGCATGTGATTTTGACACAGAGCCAACTTATGATGAATACGACGAAGACTATATATTGGTGCGTCTGTCTCATAATCATATGTCACAAGAGTTCAATCCCAGTAAAGCTCTTGATAAGGTGAAAAGAGACCAACAAATGGTTCTCTTCCTTGACCAATGCGTGGTTATTCCCGATAAGACCATGCATTATGACATGATAGTTGGCAACAAGGCAGATCTCAACATCATACGATCCACGAGAATGCAGTTAGAGATCATGCTTGGTCAACAGAAAAGGATACGTGGGGGGCAACGAGATGTACCCTACACAATACCTTGCTCAAATTTTCAAGTTGTTGACGCGGAACAACTCTGCTCAACACTTGGAAATTTTCAACAGCGACAGTCTCACGTTGGAAACATGACGACGTCGAGACTTGGAGTGAAGTATTGGTGGCCTCCCCCGTGGCCTAATGACGGGTACCTAATCAAGCTCTAACCCCTTGCTTTTCTATGCTCCTAGCTTCTAATTCATTTTTTACTTCCGTTTTCTTTCATTTCCTTTCTTTCTCGTATTGGAAAAAGAAAAATACAAAAAAATCCAATAGCCAAAAACACCAAAAGAGATCCTTGGTCTTTCTGAAATGCAAGACAATGTTCTTGCCTATATCAGGCTTGAACTTTACATAGGAGCCTATCCCTGAGGCTTGATGACAACAGACATTCCATATGCCTTGAATTGCTGCCAGCGAAGTCAAGTCAGAGAGGCAATACAACTAGTTTGCAATTCTGTAACGTTGCACCAGCCACTACTGGACAGTCAACTTTGCAGACTCCACTAGAATGATCCAGGAAGAACTAGCCAGCACGCCTTATATCACCGGAAAGCCCTGGATGTCTATATTCTAGAAGATTTCACGGTTCATCATTCCGACATTCCTGAAGAGACTTATGGTAGTTTGAATGCAGACAAGTCAAGATACGCGCGGATTTGCAATATGCATTTTCATGACCTCGTAGCATGCTTTCCTCACTGGGGGGGCATCCATAAAAGTTTAGGGTACCTTTATCCATACACCAAGATCTATTTAAGGCCAATCCATGACCTTTCTTGGTGTTTGCCATTTTCAAATGATGCATGGTGCCCTGGGGGCATGCTAAAGTTTTGATGTCTTTCATTCTTCTCCAGAAGCTTCGGCGAATAGACATCAAAACTGGGGGGCACATTGGGGTAGATGTGTTCCAGAAATTCCAGACTTTAGACCTTCTTCAAGTGTCTTAGTCATTATTTAGGCCAATTCCTGTGGCCTCTAGATTTTCAAACTTGGTTCGCCATCTTTATGCAACCGTTCGCCGACTCCTTTGTTTACCTCTCACTAGTTCGCACTGGGGGGCAGCGAAGTGCATGAAAGTTAGTTCGCCATCTTTATGCGGCCGTTCGCTGACTCTTTTGTTTGCCTTTCATTGGTTCGCACTGGGGGCAGCGAAGTACATGGTCAAATGTCATTCAATGTTTATCACCAAGTTGGTTCGCCATTGCCAGGAGCTCCCGAAGGGCTATTTTTAGAATCTAGTCTAAGCAAACGTCTGCTCAAGATACATCCATACGAGCTACATTCGCTCGCGGTATGTGCAATGTACTATGTCTTCTGAGTAGAGCAGGCGAATGCAGAATTAGTACAGGCGAAGTTCAAGTCCAAGGTGCCTAGGTGAGCCATACAACAACATCACTACATTGCCTTGCTGGGTGCTTGGGTTTCAAGGCCTATTCACAGGTTTGTCTACTCACACTTATGTATGACTCGGGCCAGTACCAGTGGCTTTGGAGCAACATGAACATAAACCTCTTCAGTCATTTTTGATATTCATGACTTCGAGGCTAGGGGGCAATGTTTACGCCTAAATTAATATTTTACTGGACAATAAATGTATATGTGAATATTAATTAATTCTTGATCCATGTCACACCGCCGAGCCCAAATTCCTTAAGTTTACAAGTAATGGCCCGCCAGTGAGACCACGCGAGCTAACATACAAAGTTCGCGTGCGGAATGATTTCGAGCGGAGAAGGGAGCTCGCGCGCTTCACGCAAAATACAGATCTCGCGCGCTTAGTAGATTTCGCGCGGACTACAGAGCTTGCATGCAGGTGATGCAGAATACATTAATCACGCAGGCGAGGCGAGCTGATACTTCGCGTAGGCGAGGCAAGTGGAGTATATCAAAGCGAGCTGGCGAACTGGCTTGCGTGGGAGGCTCCGCGAAGAAGGCATAGGCGGAGTCCGCGGGCATCACATTAATCGTTGAAGGCTTTTACAAGTCTTTGACATGCTTTGGGCCAATCCCTATGGCCCTTTTAGTATAAAAAGCCCGTCTAAAGCCCGCGAGCTAGAAAGGCCCGCGAGATGGAGACAAGCTTTGGGACCCCGCGGGATGAGGATATTCCTAATTCCAATTCGCATAGGAGTCTATAATTGAGCGGCAGTGTCCTATGTGAATTATGCGAACTGGACAGGTGTCACAAGATGTATGGTCCGCGCGGGTTAACAGAGCCCTTGTGCTATTAGGGTTTCAGAGTCCGATTTTGGATTCTAATCATCTTTCTTCTGTCGCAAGTCGAGCTGCTATATAAAGGCCTCGAGGACAACTCTCAATACAAGGACACAATCAAACCTCTCAACAAATACAAACAAACTGCAAATCAGTTACCCTTCGAGCTACCTCGAAACCCTAACCCTAAGCGCACCGCCGACTAGGTTTCTCTCAGAGCCCTCCTGGACTCACCCCCGATCTCTTATCTCCCTATTGTTGCTCTGCTCGCGTCCCGCCGTGAGTATCAATCACCTTGTGCTCGTAAATTCCTCCTCTGTGGTGGCACCTGGAAACCCCTTCCGCCTGATCAAGAAGTCAAGCCCGCACACAAGCTTTTTCCTCGTCCGTGAGGTGGCACGCCCGCAATACTCCCCCTCTCTTTGGTCGCTATTCACCTCTGCTCCGCGTGCTGAGGATCGTGGCCAAAACATTGGCACGCCCAGTGGGACAAGGAGTACAAGCGAGACATCATAGGGAAACCCGAGGAAACACCATACAGGAAGCCTCAGCCTTCTTGTCTCAAGCACAAATCACTACGGTACAAGCCCCATAACAGCGCGACTTGTCGTTCCCTCACTCAAGAGCAGGTTATTGCTCAGTTTGGTAACCCAGACTTCAGCGAAATCGCCATGGTAGGCTCTAAACCGACCCAAGACACAAGCTCTGCCCCATCCATGGAGCAAGTCTTACAGATGTTCACAGAGCTCACGGGCCAAATCCAGGGTTTGACAACCCAATCCTCCGCCACTCAGGAAAGCGTTGCTGACCTAGCTGAACAAGTCAAGCAAGACAAGGACCTTCTGCAAGCCACCCATGACAAACTCGCCATGCTCGGTGAGGATTATGGCAACCTTGACGCCAAGTTCAATGAAACCAAGGGCTTGGTCGAAGGGAGCCTTCAACTGATCTGCTCGGATATGGACCAGAACCCGGAAATCGTGAAGCAGAACATGGAGACCGTGAAGCAAAATGTAGAGATCTTGTCGCTCACGTGCGTGATGGTAGATGAGCAGACTCGCCGCTTGGACGACCACGACGCTAAGATGCATGACCAACAAAATGCTTAGTTCTTTGGAAGTAAGAACAGTATGGAGAAACTGGAAGAAGTCAAGGAAAAACAGGACCGTATAAACCTACGGGTCCTTGAAGTCGAAGATTGGATGAGGGTGCAAGCGCCAAAAAACCCTGCTCTAAACCTTACGGGCGCAAGCGCGTACGAGGGATCATCCAAGTACATCCCTCCAAATGAGCGCGCCAGGGGAAACCCTAAAGTTGGGACTCCGAAAGCCCCGCAGTTTGCACTAGGGACTGGAACTTCAAAGATACCACCCCCGCGTAACTTTGTTGCTGCATTCAAAGGGGTTAACGGTTCGCCAAGCCATGGAGCCGGGACACCAGCTGACCCGATTCTAGCCTACTCCAGCCCAGCTCCCAAGAATGTTGGACAAGCCGCCAGTTTCTCTGCATGGCCAAACCATGAGGAAGGAGCAGAGTCCGCGCCTGTGACAACAGCCGACTGGTGCCAGCTCATCTCCTCCATCGTCATAGAGCAAACCAGAAAAGGTGATGCTGACTTGCAATACCGCGACCCTTACCCTGACAGTGTGGCGCAGTACCCTTTTCCCCATGGCTTCAAGAATATCGTCTTCACTACCTTCTCTAGGGAAACAAGGGAAGACGCAGCAACCCACATGGCTCATTTCAAAGTTCAATGCGGCCAATATGGGAACAATGACATTCTCAAGCTCAAGCTCTTCGGGACTTCTCTGTCCGGATCATCATTCACTTGGTATTCCAGGTTGAAGCCAGGGTCCATCGTCGATTGGCCTACCATGGAGAGACTGTTCCGGGAAACATACGGCACCATTGAGCCGGAGGTTGGCCTTGACTCCCTTACTGAAATGAGTTAGCAGAGTATGGAGTCAGGAGTCTCCTTCCTCCAACGTTTCAAAATCCAACAGGCCAAATGCGACTTCCTCCTGCCCGAGCAGGAAGCTATTAAGTTGGATGTCTATGGCCTCGAGCATTGCCAGCAGTTGAAGCACCATGGGGAACGCTTCACATCTATGGGCGACCTGATCAACAAGGTCGGCAGTTATGAACTCATCCTCAATGAGATGGACGAGAAGGCGAATGCCTCTAAGGGGACGTACGTACCGGGGAGAAACAGGACAGTAGGGGCATTAAACCTCCAATCCCCCACATTTGATCCTCACTACCAAAGGCAGGAGGAAGCTGAGGCTACGCAGGAGTATGATGACGTCGGAGCCGTCGAACTGACTGGGAAACCATTGGCTCACAAACTAAAGAATCTCAAAATAACTCGCGAGCCAATCACAATCCAGTCTTTTGCATGGACCAAGCCTGAATACGAGTCTTACATGTATGACGCAAAAAACGCCCATCTTGTCTTTAATGACTTGATCAAGGCGAAGTGCATATGTTTGGACCACAAGATCCCGCCAAAGGAGGGGCTAAAGGACAAGAAGTACTGTAGCTTCCATAATGTCTATAATCACGACACCAAAGACTGTGTCAAGCTCCGAGACCAACTGCAAACCTGGTTGAACTCTGGCGCCTTAAAAATGAGGACGCCGGAGAGCACAGCCTCTCTGGTGGATGTAGATCCCTTCCCGGCTGTGGTTGGTATGGTCGAAGTAAACTGGAATGACCATCCAGAGGAGAACAGCCGCCGCTGCGCGCCAAAGCCAAGCCAGTGGAGAGTCACCTTGGACTTGGCCGAACACCCAGAAAATGACAATCCGCACCGAGCACCCAAGAGAGATCGCGAGGAAGGCAATGATGACACACGTCAGCCATCTCGCCTGTACACTTACAATGTCAACCTCGCGCACGAGGTTTTAGACGATCTTATTGATGGAGGACTCATCACAGTATCAAGGGCCTTACCCTATGTTGAATACAAGGAATGCCGCGTACACTACAAGTTTTATGATAGCTGGGGACACAGAACTCGCGATTGCTACCAGCTCCGCGAGCAAGTCCGGGACTGGCTAGACCTCAAGTACATTCGCTTTAAGGACAAAAGCGGCTTCATGATCACAACTGCTGACATCGCCTGGCCCCGCATTGGCCAGCGAGCAATAACATTGGACCTATCTCCAAACGCGGGTCCACACGAACCGCCAGGTCGAGACCACAAGAGGCCGGCGAATGACTATACCATGCTGGCAAACCAAAATGGGACCCGCTACCCGGCGAGGCAGTTGGCCGCTAGGTTGCAGCCCGATCGACTTTCACGAAAGGATAAGGGCAAGGCTATCATGCAGGACGATACACCGTCCCCTGCTGACAACTATCAACCCATGAGTCCCAGGACTCGCGAAGAGCTGGAATAGAGGATCAAGCGCCTTGAGACCTTCGTCCAATCACACTAGACTGAAGATGTACCTTCATCTCCAACCTCAAACAAGATGGACGTATCAGACTCCGGTAGCGAGCACCAAGACAGTGAGGCTTCAAGCCCTCGGCAAGGTATCTTGACCGACCCCTATATTTCCTTAACGTCCAAATCAATGATCAAGGAAGGGATCTGGTACACGCAGCAAGGGGGCAGGCCAGTTACCATCAGCAGATCCAAGCGGAAGCTACAGAAGAAGTATGGCAGCATCCTGCGTGCCTTGCGAGCTGCCGATGATGGAATCATCCGACCCTCGCAGCTCACGCAGACACCCGAGAGGATGTGGAAGGAAGCCTGCGAGCTCTACTCTAGAGGCCACCTGTTACGCCTCCACGTGTATGTACATAGGTAACAGATGACCCCGCTCCAAAGACGAATGTCTTCTGTCGCCTCACCGTACCACCAAGACAGGATCCGCGCCCTACCAGGAATAGACCATCTCCAGAGCTACAAAGGAGAAGGGATCCACAGCCCTCTCGGCACAAGCCCTCATCAGAGCCTGACCGGAGAAGGGAACCGCTTCCTCCATCAAGGCGCAGGCAGTCGCCGGAGGCTGAACGACGTAGGGACCCGCTGCCTCCACCAAGGCGTAGGCAGTCGCTAGAGGCTGAACGACGTAGGGAACCACCTTCCCCAGTGAAGCGAAGGTTGTTCGCCATCTCAAAGCCTGAGCCAAGGCGCGAGTCGCCTCGGTCATCACGTCCCTGGGAGTTTCTTCGCCAGGAACCTGAGGCAAAGAGGGAACCATCGCGACCATGTTGTCCCCGACCACCACCCAAGCAAGAGCCTCAGGTCTCAGTCCCTCCTTCGTCAAAGGCAGATGACAACGCCAAGGTCCTTTTAGCCGCTGATGCCCGGCCGGCTGAGGACAAGCAGCCCTCGACCAAACTCGTTTGGCGACCACGACAGCCAGAGGATATCACCTCGCCAGGCATCAAAAGTAGTACCTCTAGCCCCAACCTCGCAGAGCTCATGGCCCAATGCTTCTGAGAAAATTCACTAAACAAGGAAACTCATTCCGAGCCTCACATCGACTTGGGAGACAACCGAACAGAAGGGCAGGGTGAATCATTCACCTATCACATGGTTGAAGTGTCCGCAGGGCTTGAAGACGAAGAGGTCAGCCCAACAGAGAGTGCATTCGCCGTGCTTGAAGGAGAATGTGGGAGCATTGAAACGTCACTGGTCCCAGTCCACGAGCAATTCTCCTTTCAAGTTGGAATGGTGTTCTTCATTTCTAAAAGATATGCTCTCCCGCCAAACGCAACATGCAACGTGTCGGATTTTCTAGACAGCAGCGACAACGTCTGCGACATATCCCCGCCTTGTAGTAGCGAGATGAGTCCAACCCTTGCGGAGCCCGCAAACGCTCCACCAGTGGAAGCCACCAGCAGCGTCACAAGCATGTTGAATCTGACCTTCTCCACTCCGACATTAGACATGGCCACTCACATGAGGCCGTTATATATCACGACTGAAGTTGAAGGGATTATGGTAAACAAAGTCATGGTCGACACTGGAGCTGCGGTGAATGTCGTCACCACCCGTACTATGGGACTCCTTGGTATCCCGCGCTCGATGATCCAAACTACGTCCTTGATAGTTAGGAACTTCACCGGACAAGTCTCCAGAACTCTAGGTTTGTTGTTCTTACGGGTCAAGGTGGGACCGGCTTCAAGGGTCTATACATTCTTTGTCGCCGAGTGCGCTTCATCTTATAGCATGATCCTAGGCCGCAATTGGATCCATAGAAGTTTTGTATACCTTCCTCCATGCACCAGGAGCTCATAATCTGGGACAATGAGAAATGCGAGGCGGTCCTCCTCAAAGCGAACCCGCGTCTTTTCTCCATTTCCGCCAACTTCAATGATGCTCGTTACTACAATACCGACTTGGGCCCATTGGAGGTCCAAGGCGTCGATTCCAAAGGTCGCCCCTATGGGGTCACGGCCTCCAACTTAACACGATGGGTACTTACCCAGGCGAGGGACGACTTACAACGTCCTTACACCATCGCGGACCACTTCCAACCTTCTAATGATTAGTGTCTCCTCAGCAGAAGCACGCGAGGCTAGCAAGTCCCTATGCGAGAGACTCCTCTCATATTGGGCGGAACGTGAAGCCTACGACAGGGTTGCCACTATGGAGTATGTAGATGAAATAGTGGACTATACCGACACCGAGGAGGAGGTTATTTAGTTAGCTCCTGCTGCCTTGGACGACACACCACCTCAAGTCTGCGACCCCATCTTACAAATCGACGTGGGGATTGCGGAGAAGCCCTTACTACTCTCCATTAGTGCCAACCGGTGGGACATGAAAAGGAAGACCTTCTCGCCAAACTGCATGAATATAGGGACTGTTTCGCCGAAAAGTACGAAGACATGCCTAGCTTGACCCTAGATTTAGTCTGTCACTGTCTGCCTACTCATCCTGACAGACGTCCAATCCGCCAAGACGGCAGATTCATGCGAACTGAGATCCAGATCATGGTCAAGGAAGAAATCGAGAACATGCACCGATCAGGGATCATTCGTGTGGCCAAATACAATGAATGGCTATCCAACGTCATTCCCGTCCGCAAGAAGAACGGCAAAATGTGTGTCTGTGTTGACTACCGTGACCTCAACAACACAACGCCTAAGGATATATATCCCATGCCTGTTGCTGACCTCCTCATTGACGTGGCCGCGGGGCATGAAGTACTATCCTTCATGGATGGAACTGATGGATACCATCAGATCCCTGTCGCTAAAGAAGATCGCCACAAGACCGTTTTCCGCTGCCTGGGGTTTGCAGGCGCGTTCGAGTATGTTGTCATGCCATTTGGGCTCAAGAACGCGAGGGCAACATACCAACGTGCCATGAAACTCATCTTTCACGAAATCCTAGGCAAGTTAATCGAAGTCTACATAGATGACGTGTTGGTTAAAACCAAGACGCGGACAACACACGTTGAAGACCTCCGACAAGTTTTCATGCGGATGCGGAAACATCACTTGAAGATGAACCCCGCCAGGTGTGTTTTCTTCGCGGAGGCAGGCAACTTCCTAGGATTCCTGGTCCATCAGAGGGGCATCGAGATCCCCAAAGACAAGGCGCAGGCGGTCATAAGTGCCTCACCTCCTACAACCAAAAAGGAGCTCCAACAATTGATCGGGCGAATCAACTTCCTCCGCCGTTTCATTTCAAGGGAAGGTTCAGCCTTTTTCTTCTCTTCTAAAGCTCCAGGGGGAAACCGAGTTCGTATGGGAGTCCCAACACCAAGAAGCTTTTGATCGTATCAAGGACCATCTTACGAACCCGCATGTTTTAGTTCCCCCTCACCCTAGCATTCCGCTTAAGCTCTACATCGCCATTGCTGACTTGTCTATTGGTGGACTCTTGGCACAAGACGACGAGAACAGAGTGGAACACGCCGTTTACTATCTTAGCAGGGTGCTAACCGATTGCGAGACGCGCTACTCTCCAATGGAAAAGTTGTGTCTCGCCCTCTTCTTCGTGGGTTGCAAGCTCCGCCACTATATGTTAGCCTTTACCACGTTGGTGATCGCTCAGTCTGATCTCGTCAAATACATGCTTTCCCGCCCTATCCTATGAGGACACATAGGTAAATGGATATTGGCTTTGTCTAAATTCTCTTTGCAGTATGTTCCGCAAAAGGCAGTTAAAGCTTCCTCACTCATCACCCGCCAACCGAACTAACAGCATTCCGCAAGTTAGAGTTCGCCGCAATCTCCCTTACTCCATGGACTCTTTACTTTGATGACTCGCATACTGAGTTCGCTGCAGGTGCCGGGATCGTCATCGAGAACCCTACAGGAGATCGGTTTTCTTACTCTTTCTAGCTGGACTTTAAATGTACAAATAATCAGGCAGAATACGAGGCGCTCATCATCAGACTGGAAATCTTGCTAGACTTAGGAGTCTGCGAGGTTCAAGTCTTTGGCGACTCCTTATTAGTTGTCAACCAGCTTGTGGCGAATTTCAAATGCTTAAGTTCGTCCATTGAACCTTACTTGCGAAAAGCCTTTGACGTCTTGGACCGCTTTGACGATGTTCACGTTGAACACATTCCGCGTGAATTCAACTTCGCGGTGAATGAGCTCGCGCATATTGCATCCGGTCTTAGCTTGCGAGATGGAATCCGCGAACAACTTCTCAAAGTTGAACGACGAACTCTTCCTTCTTTTATTGCTAGGGGCAATATAGGGCAGACGCTCTTGACGTCGCTGCCTTAAATCCTATCGATGAAGACTGGCGGCTACCGTTCATCGCCTACCTCGAACATCTTCAGGATGCTACTCATTCCCGACAGATGCGGTTTCTCGCCCTTAACTTTGTGCTTCGCAACGGTGAACTTCGCCGGCGTGGCGAAGACGGTAATGACTTCCGCTGTGTGTATGGCACCGAGGCTAAGCGACTGATGCACGAGGTGCATTCCGGCGTTTATGGTTCGCATCAAGCTGGACCAAAGATGTGTTGGTTAATCTGTCACCACGGTTACTATTGGCCTTCCATTCTCAAAGACTGTATTGCGTTCGCCAAAGGATGTCAGGATTGCCAAGCTCACAGACCAGTGCAACACATTCCAAACATTCCGTTACAGCCGATCATTAAACCATGGCCAGGTCGAGGATGGGCGATTGACTTCGTCGGCATCATTCATCCTCATTCCTCCCAGCAGCATAAGTTCATCATCGTGGCCACCAATTTCTTTACCAAGTGGGTTGAAGCCGAGCCACTCAAGGTTGCCTCCGCAACCTCGGTTCGCAACTTTATCTTCTGCAACATTATCTCCCGCTTTGGTGTTCCGGAGTGCATCGTGACGGACCGGGATGCAACTTTCATGGCCGATTCTGTGGTAACATTCCTCACCGGCTATGGTATCAAGCTCCTGCATTCAACCCCTTATTATGCACAATCCAATGGTCAGGCAGAAGCGAGCAACAAAGTTATCCTCGGTATCTTGTGCAAAATGCTAGAGTTGAACCCCCACGTCTGGCATCTAGAGCTTTACCATACGTTTTGGGCCTACCGTACCTCCAAGCGCGGTCCGACGGATACCACCCCTTATGCTCTCATGTTTGGCCATGACGTCGTCCTTCCCCTTGAGGTTCACGTCGCCTCGCTTCGCGTCCAGGAACAGCACCGGTTTCTTGGTGACGATTACGTCCAAGCAATGTGGCAAGAGCTTGAAGACCTTGACGAACATCGCATCACTGCTTTCAACAATCTCATCCTTGAGAAGCAACGCGTTGCGCGGTCCTATGATAAGATTACCGCGGACAGAGCTTTACCGAGGGCCAAATAGTATGGCGCACCGTGCTATCATTGGGCGAAAAGACCGAGAGCCGCGAGAAGTGGTCCGCGCGGTGGGAAGGACCCTTTATTATTCATCGCATATTGCCCAAGGGGGCATACCACTTGCGCGACCTCGACGGTACACTCCATCCCAATCTTATTAATGGTCGTTTCTTAAAACGCCATCTCGCTGGCGTTTGGGAGCGTGCGGACTCTCCCCATTCGGCTGCCTCCGCGACCAATGTTCATAGTGCTCTACGCCTTCGCGATAGCACTCCGCCACCTCCCACTAGGGAGCAACCTGAGAGATAAGTTAGTTCAAAACATTGTAAACGTGCGAGGTCTAACCAACAGACTAGTACAAGATTGGGACCTATTCCTGATGCCCTAGATATAAAAAAATTTACGTGCTAATTTCTTCATTTCTCTCTTCTATTTCATCATAAACGTGCAAAGTCTAAACAACAGACTAGTACAAGACTGGGGCTTATTCCAGAGGCCCTAAATATAACATTACATATTTTTCCTTCTTACACTCTGATACAAGCCACGTAGGCGGTTTTACGGCCGAAGCAAGCATGTTTACAATACACTTTGAATGCTTTGCGCTTAAAAGTATAGATCTAAGCATCAGAGACGGGGTCCCTCATGCTACCACCCAAGTTTCGGGGTGTGCTTCAAGAACACTGGCGAACTCCCAAAACACGAATGAACAAAGGACCTCCGAAGTCTCACGTGTGGACAGAACAGCAGGCGCAAGGCAGAAGGTGCCCAGACCGTTTGTTCTTTCAAGTGGAGGATTGGCCTAAGAGTGGATTTTGAAACCCACCCTCAACCTAAGAGTAGATTTCGAAACTCATCAGAGCAAACAATGAGCAGGGGAAATGGTGGTTTCGCTTTAAGCAGAGACAAAAGGATGAATAGAAAAGAAGAAGGATCCATGGCAAAGGGGCAGAAATACTTGGTTGATGTTCCAAACTTGGCCAGCGGACTCTCTTGTAGAAAGAGGGGACTGACTCTTGTTAACATGTGTCCTGCATGCAGAGCTTTGCTTCGAGATATGGGCCTTAAAGGTAAGGTGAACGTGTGATTCTATAGTGACTTCCTACTTCCAAAGTAAACAGTCGCGTAGAGACCTTTACCCAATCTCAAGGGAAGATTGGTTTGGAACCTCAGCAGTTTTGTTGCTTAGTGAAAGAGTTCACATGGGGGCAACATGACAAGCGAAATAAAGCTGGCCAAAGTCTCTTAAGTTTCCTTTACAGCCTGTACACACGGGGTGTCGAGATTGGCGAAGTCCGTTTCTCTCTTTGATTCACATAGTCATTTCTTATGTTCACCAGCAAGATAACACAGTTAACTTCGCCAACCTTACGTCAGGATACATACTTGCTCGCTACGTAGTGAGTAAGGGACCCCCTTAGATAAAGCCAAGTTTCCTAGCGAAGTGGTCGGGGACCTTAAATTTTTGGTCTTCCGCGAAGCGAAATCGTGATGACGCCAAGATGTTAGAGTCTCCCAAATCTTGAAGCGTCGTGACATGTTCAATAAGGCCTTCTCGCTTAATCTCAAAGCTCAAGGCCTAGGGGGCAATGTTTGAGCCAAAGGACACTTTTGTCCAAGTAATATGACTTCGCGTGGAATGACTAGCTCACTCCGCATATGCGAGGCAAGATCGATACTCCGCGTAGGCGAGGCGAGATTGACGCTCCGCATAGTTGAGGCGAGACACTCCGCGTAAGCAAGGCGCGATAGTATTTCGTGTAAGAGTCCTAGGCGAGGCGAGATTAACACTCCGCGTAGGTGACGAGCGGATTACGCGAGGCGAGCTGGCGAACTAGCCCGCGTGGGAGGCTCCGCGTGCATCACATTAATCGTTAAAGACTCTTAAAAGTCTTTAACATGCTTCGGGCCAATCTCTGTGGCCCTTTTAGTATAAAAAGCTCTTCTAAGGCTTACGAGCTGCAATAGCCCGCGAGATAGAAGCAAGCTTCAAGGGCTCGCGGGATGGTTTGAGACTGTGACACCCCACGGGATAAGATTGTTCCTAATTCCAGTCCGCATAGGAGTCCACAATTGGTAGCACGGAAGCAAAGCCCTATGCGGAATGGAGTGTGCGAACTGGACATGTGTCATAAGTTGATTGGTCCGCGCGGGTTAAATCGTGTCCTTGTGGATTAGGGTTTCAAAGCCTAACTTGGATTCTAAGTTAACTTTCTTCTGCCGCAAGTCGGACCACTATATAAAGGGATACAACTCTCAATACAAGGACACAATCAAACCTCTCAACAAAATACAAACTGCAAACCAGTTACCCTTCGAGCTACCTCGAAACCCTAACCCTAAGCGCACCACCGCCTAGGTTTCTCTCAGAGCCCTCCTGGACTCACCCCCGATCTCTGATCTCCCTATTGTTGCTCTGCTTGCGTCCTGCCGTGAGTATCGATCGCCTTGTGTTCGTAAATTCCTCCTCTGAGATGGCACCTGGAAACCTCTTCTGCTGATCAAGAAGTCAAGCCCGCACACATGCTTTTTCCTCGTCCGCGAGGTGGCACGCCCGCAACACTCTCCCTCTCTTTGTTCGCTATTCACCTCTGCTCCACGCGCTGAGGATCGTGGCCAAAACACGTCCTTCTTCAAAAAAAAAATTGTTGAAAACATAGGAAAGTAATAATTGTTGCTTTTAAATTGTTTTGTTTATTTATTTTTGTCCACTCACTCTTACGTTTTTCAATTACTTTCCCCTAGGCCCTTCAGTTTCAAATGCCCACTCTGCAGGCTAGCTTAGTTGAGGTCAGGCGTACATGGAGTCATGATATAGTCTTATTCTTCGTTTCTGCATGGCTGTAGTTCCAGTTAAATTAGTTGTATTTAAATTGCTCTGATAACCTTTATTGTTAATTAGTTGATGAGACCAATTGTTTTGAGAGGTGTTCTAAACTTAGGGAGCATGAAGGCTCCATGAGATGAGAATGATTGTAGTATTTAAAAGTGTGTATCAGTCTATTAGATTTTGTATTAGGTAAGGGTTGTGCACTTCCAAATGAGGTTTTCCCAAAAGTTTTTGTAGAATTTTCTTTGAAGGTGGTCCCCGTAAGGTTTACTTTAAATTCAGGGTGAAATCCAGGGTGTGTCATGACACAAAAATCTATATATATGAAGCACTTTATTTCTTTAGAGAATATTTGAATTTCTTTTTTATCAAATTGAAATTTGAGATCCATTAGTTTCCTTATTGATTTTGGAGAATGGGTATTTTAGAAATTAGAGAGGTGTAGATAGCATTTTAGTATTTCGTAAAAGCAAATTGGATGTCCATTAAGCCTAGTTTGGTACAGCGTCGTTTTTAAAAAAAATCAGCTTCTATCTGAATTTTTAGATTTTATAGTGTTTGTTAAATGAAAAAAAAAAAAAACAACTTTTTTTTTTTAAAATTACAGGTCACTAGCAGCAACTTTTAGAAGCAACCTGAATGTTACTTTTAAAAGCAGCTATCACTAAAAACACTAGAAATTATTTAATTTTATCTTGGCAGCACTTTTAAAACTAATATTTACCAAACACAAAACTGTTTTAATTTACAATTGATTATTTTCGCAGTACAAAAATAACCGCTTTTTTTAAGTCACAACAATACCAAACTACCCCTAATTAAGTAGGAAGGTCTAAGTAGAGAAGTCAAATTCTTCCAAAACGGGCTGACATGTATTAGAAAAGATACTAGTGTCAGTAGTGTGATTATTTAAAGTAAGTTTTTCTTTTGTGAATATTCAAATGATATCAAGTGTAACCGATCAAGTTAAAAATAAAGCAACAATGTACTAGATACTGGTCGAAATGTCCATGAATGACACCATTGGTTTCAGTTTAGTTTGGTGGAATCTAATATCATATGGTCCTATCTATGGCGCATTTGGGCCAAATCTAGAATAGATCAACCAACTTGGGCTGATACACCAATAACTTTAGGGTTCGAATTAGAAGTTGGGAGTATACCCATGTAGATAAGAACCGCCCGGATAGTTATTGAATACCACAATTTTTTGGTTCTTGATACAATGAAATCGAGTGGCCAACTTTGACCAAAATATCCAAACCGAAGACACCGAGTCCAACCCTAACAAATGAACAATGAGGACAATATGGGCCTAAAAAAAAGCAACATGGGCCGAAGATAAGAAAAAATAAAGTAAAGATCTTAACCACAAAAAGCGAAACCCTATGAAATAACCTACATAGCACAGAAGCATCGACAGTCCTACACTTCGCGCTTCGGAACCGGAAGCTTCATGGAAGCGCGCGGAAGCGGCCGGAAGCACGCTCCCAGAAAAAATTAGAATTGGGAGCGTGCGGGAAGCGTGAGCTTCCAATCTGGAAGAGCGAGCTTCTGACCTATAGGAAATAGAACCTCTGCAAATCAAAAACCAAATCACAAATCTCAAAATTTGTAAACACAATGGCCCCATCAAAAGCTTCTATGATGGCTCTCATGGCTGTGTTCGCTGTCGTCTTCTCTCTCGCTGTCGTTAGTCTCCAGTCTCTTCGTCGCCCCCGTCGCTCTTGGGAGGTGTAGATCAAGGGGTTGGGTTAGCTGGGCAGTACCTATTTGGGTGGAACCGGTGCTTTGGCTGTGAATTTCATTTCACAGTATTTTGATTGAATTGGGGTTGTTTCAGTGGTTTTGTTGTTTGCTGGGATAGACTTCACAGTTGGTTACAAGATTTATGCCGTTCAAAACATGATATATTCAAGGATTTGACTTGAAATATTTTTCACTGTTTTGGATCCATTTGGATGTGGGGTAAAAATGAACAATTGTCATGCCTGGGAGGCAACCGAGTCTGGGAGACTCACTTATATGACCATATATGTTTTTTTATTTGAGTTGCTAATTTGACTTGCGGGGCTAGTCCATTAGGTACGTTATTCTTCTTAAACAAGTAGACCACTTCTTTTACAAAACACATAGACATTTACTCGAAAACAAGTAGACTATACTTCAAAACGTACCCCTCTCAAGCAAGAGTGAGTTTGGGGAAATTCTCGACACTATCGAAAAGGTCTACGTACATAATGAATCAATGATCGACGTTCTTGTACACTTTCTAAACAAATTAGGTATGTTCTTCTTTATAAACAAGTAGACCTCACGTAGACCTTTACTCAGAAACAAGCAGACTATGCTTCGTAAAAACGTACACCTCTCAAACAAGAGTGAGGCTGTGGGAATTCTCGACACTATCAAGAAGGTCTACGCACATAATGAATCAATAATCGACGTTCATGCACATCTTTTAAACAAAACAGGTACGTTATTCTTCGTAAACAAGTAGACCTCTTCTCTTACAAAACACGTAGACCTTTATTCATAAATAAGCATACTATGCTTCGTAAAAACGTACCTCTCTCAAGAAAGAGTGAGTGTGTAGGAATTCTCGACACTATCGAGAAGGTATACGAACATAATGAATCAATGATCGACGTTCATGTACACTTTCTAAACAAAATAGGTACGTTCTTCTTCGTAAACAAGTAGACCTCTTCTCTTACAAAGCACGTAGACCTTTACTCAGAAACAAGCAGACTATGCTCCGTAAAAATGTACCCCTCTTAAACAAGAGTGAGTCTGTGGGAATTCTCGACACTATCGAGAAGGTCTACGCACATAATGAATCCATGATCAACGTTCATGTACACCTTTTAAACAAAATAGGTACGTTCTTCTTCGTAAACAACTTGACCTCTTCTCTTACAAAACACGTAGACCTTTACTCGGAAACAAGCAGACTATGCTTCATAAAAATGTACCTCTCTCAAGAAAGAGTGAGTATGTGGGAAGTCTCGACACTATCGAGAAGGTCTACGTACATAATGAATCAATGATCGACGTTCATGTACACTTTCTAAACAAAACCGGTACGTTCTTCTTCGTAAACAAGTTGACCTCTTCTCTTACAAAACACATAGACCTTTACTTGAAAACAAGCAGACTATGCTTCGTAAAAATGTACCTCTCTCAAGAAAGAGTAGTCTGTGGGAAGTCTCAACACTATCGAGAAGGTCTACGTACATAATGAATCAATGATCGATGTTCCCAACTCACAACTAAACTCTAACAATTTATCATATCAAATCGATAACCTTTGGAAAAGACGTAATTTATACACCTTTTCATTACTCAAAGTAGAATGATTACTTAAGAGGTCGGCGTACGGAGGCATAGTCTTAGAGATACGGACTTTTATGGCACAATATTGTCCATAAATAAGACAAGAATAACTACCTCACAAACCTAATCAACACATAACATCTTAAGCATTTAATGTTAATGGATCCGCCGCAGTCGGACCATCACTCTATAGACACTAAGTATGACCAAGTATATGAGGTAGTATTAAAAAGGAAGGAAATCGAATAACCTAATGCTCTGATACCAACTGTCAGGACTGATGGAATTCCTACAAGTATACAGGGTGGATGTAGTATAGTGAATGGAAGAAAAGGGGTTGTCGTTCCCACGAGGATTATTAGTTCAATTTAAATTATGAAATACCTAAACTAACTACACTAAAACACAAGATTACGATAACAATTTAAAGAAACAAACAAACAAGAGAATAAGTAAACAAACAATGATGAATGAATCTAAGGTGTCAGAATCAACCACTAACAATCATATTCATGCTTTGATGCAACTAACAGACTCTTTCGTTTCTCTAGATGACAATTCCCGTATCTAAGTTCAGGTAAGACACTTAGACCATAGTTTTCCTTAAGTGTATGATTCTCTCCAGGTAGAGCAGAGGTCGTATATCCTAGCATGCAGTCTATCCAGTTACGGCATAAATTTAACATGTAAGACTCATTACGTTTTAGAAAACAAGAGAATCATGCAAACCATTACGTCAGTTATGACAATAATGTAATTCACAACTCTTAACCACAAGAAGCTAATTTGAATTATATTGCAATTACGCCTCAAATTCATCTTCTAATTTACTAGATGCAAAGCCCTAAGGTGATCAATCAAAGAACTCAAACATATAACATCAATTAAAATAGTGACTAAGAATTCATCATAAAGAAACTATAAATCCATTAATCAATCATCAAAAACATAAACAATCATGCTAGGGCATCATCCTAACCCTAGAAAAGATTTAGCAAAACATAACTAAGGAAAACACAACAAAAACATAAAAAGAACGGAAAGGTGAAGGGAGGTGAAGATGGATGGATGGTCTCTGCTCCTTTAGGCGTCTACAATGTGCTTTCGAGACCTCCTCTTCATGTGAAATTCATGCTCCTTTATATAGCGAAGTTTCCTGCTCATCTTTGACTTCATATTTCCTTGTAGAACTTGGATTCAGACTCCTTTCTTAATATGGAATGGGAAAACCTTGAGATATCTCTTGTAGAATTAGGAATACATGTATTCCTTAAATCCTCATCTGCATGATTGTCCTTGAAGCTTTAGGTTGATGGTCTTGTGACACGGAACTTGAGTTATCCACAAATGTTTCCAAATCTGAGCAGATTTTCTGATCTGACCTATCTTCGCTCAAACGATCATAACTCAGTCCATAAGTATCGAAATTGAGATCCGTAAACTTCTACAGAAAGTAGACTTCCGTAGCTTTCCAATGATGTAAGGCTCATAATCTGATTCGATCCGAGTAATTCCCAGTAATTCGGAAAAGTTAGATGTTCTGCATAGGCAGATTCTGGGACTTGGGATTGCAGTGGCCTTTCAATCCTTATTTGCGCATTTTAGCTCATTTTCTTCTCTTTACAACACAAACCTACAAGAACACTAAAATAACATAAATCAATCACAAATAAGAAAACTTAATGCAAGAACAAAGATAATGAGGCATATAAATATAGGATAATATGAGCACATCAAGAACCCACCCCGAATTTCACCCTGAAATCCGAAGTAAACCATGCGGGAACCACCTCTAAAGAAAATTCTACAGAAAATTATGAAGAACCTCCCTTGAAGTTGGACAACCCTTCCTAAAAACACCTGCAACCACTTCTAAAAATTCCAACTCCAATCTTATAAACTCCTGGAGCCTTCGTGCTCCCCAAAAATCACAACACCTCCCAATTTATATTTACTAATTTAATAATAATCCCATAACCAATAATCCTAGGTTTAGAGCAACTCTAATCTTGAAGGAAAAAAACAAAAATATACAAATAAGCGAAAGCTATAAAATGGACTATGCCTCGTCTCCATGTATGTCTGATCTCAACTAAGCTAACATGCAAACTGGGCATTTAAAACCAAGGGCCCAGGGGAGAAGATTTGAAAAACGTTAGAGTGAGTGGACAAAAAGAAAGTCAAATTCTTAGAATGTCAAATTCTAAGAAAGTCAAATTCTTAGAATGTCAAATTCTAAGAAAGTCAAATTCTTAGTAAGTTAACACTCGCGTTTAGTTACGGATTTTTCTCAGAATGTCAAATTCTTCTATTAAGGTCTCGATGTCGTAATTCGTGTTGACACAAGTTCACCGGTGTCTTCGGATTTTTTTTTTTTTCGGAGCTTCGAGGTATTTTCTTTGATTTATCGAAGGTTTGGTATTATAATTAAGGACTAATTTCAGTTTACCCCTATCAACTTTAGGTCGATCATCATGTTAATCCTTTTTCTTTCAATTTCATTAAAAACACCCCTCGACTTCCAATTTTCATCAGCCGTGTCCAAACATCTGTTTTTCATCCAATTCTCCCGTCATGTGATGACTTGGATTAAGAAGAAAACCAAATTTGAAGTCGTTAGGCCCACAGAAAAATGGCAAAATAGACAAATTGCATTCAATCCCACAAAAATCACTAAAGTTAGGGGGTTGTGATGAGAACGGAGATGTGTATCGATATAGAGGAAATGGTCAGAAAGTTATTTTTTTGGGATTTGACTTTCTTCTTGATGTCATGTCATCACTTGACGGAGGAATTCGACAGAGAACGGAGGTTTTGGACACGACTGATGAAAATTGGGAGTCGATGGGTGTTTTTGATGAAATTGAAAGAAAAAGGACTAACATGATGATCGACCTAAAATTGATGGAGATAAACTGAAATTAGTTCTATAATTAATTTTCTGAAATTAAAATAACTTTTAATCCGAGCCGTCAGATCCATTAGGGTTTTGATCTGGGCCGTTGGATTAAGCTTAAAAGGGTAAAGAGGAGGTTGACCCAGTCAAATAACCCAACTCGGGTTTGACCGAGCCCAACCAAGCATCTCTCTCTCCTCCCTCGTCTTCCTCTGCCGCTGCTCTTCTCCAATGAAGCATCGGCGTCTCCGGGCACCCCTGGTAACGAGACTGCCACCAAAGTGATCCTCTCCTCCTTCTCTTCTTAGCTCAGTTCTTAATTCCGGGAGGCATCCAATCTCGACGGAGATCGGAAGAGGAGGACGACGACTGTCTTCTTCAATTTCCGGCTAGCTCAGGCGACGAGGCGGCTACTGACAAGTAAGGTTTTGTTCCTCTCCTCCTCTTCTTCAATTACATGTCCTCAGTCCTTTGAATCAAGTCCTAATTCGAAAACCCTTTCTTTTAAATTTTTTCGGGTTTCTAGAGGTCGTTCTCCGGCGAGGCTTCCAGCGACTCTTTTTCTTTCGACGTCCCTCTTCCTCTTTCCTACTGGCGTCGCAGTGAACAGACGAGGATTTTGACAAGCCCTGGAGGTGGATTGAGCTGCTGTTGCTACTTGGGTGATGAACCGAACCTAGGTTTCCGGCGAGGTCTCCTGGAACAAATAAGGCTCCCTAGATCGAGTCGGGTAGAAAGTAGAAAGAGCTACTGGTTTACGGATTATGGCAGATTGAAGGTAAGCTTGGTGTTTTCAGTTATGGTGTCAGATTGTTTTGGAGGTTGATGATTGATTTGTTGAGTCAGTCGTAGGAATCCATGAATGTAGGAATAATGACCTATTCCTTAGGTTAGTTAGCACGTATTTGAATCATTAATGTTGATCAAATCCACTATGCGTATGTTATGCTAGTGGTAGTTGGTTCTCAGCTGTTTTCTGTTAAGTCTGTAAGGCTATATATATAGCCAAGCTTTGTTTTCAATGATTGCACTTTTCAGTCCATTTGTTTTGTGTTCTTGAATAAACTTGATCCTTACATTTGGTATCAGAGCCCCTACTGGGGCTTGAGAGAGAAAGAAAAAGAGAGAAAAGAAGCTGCAGTCTTCGAAGTGATCAAACTTTGATAGAATGAGTGAGGACAAAACACTAACAAAGATCCCTCACTTCGACGGTCACTACGACCACTGGAGTGAGTTGATGGAGAACCTGCTTAGGGCAAAGGGTCTTTGGAGCTGTGTGGAGATTGGCTTCGAGGAGCCAAATGACAGGACGAGGCTAACGGAGGCTCAACTAGCTCAGCTAGAAGATGCAAGAACCAGGGATTACCAGGTCAAACATTACCTTTTCTAGGCCATTGATCGATCTATTTTCCAACAAATCTTGGATCGTCGTACAACCAAGATTGTCTGGGACTCAATGAAGCTGAAGTTTGGAGGCAATACCAAGGTGAAAAGGTCGCTTCTTAACTCTTTAAGAAGAGAGTTTGAGGTCCTGACCATGAAGAATGATGAGACAATCACTGAGTACTTTGCACGAGTGATGACAGTGGCAAACCAGATGAGGAGCAATGGAGAAACCATGGAAGACTCAAAGATTGTTGAGAAGATCCTTCGAACCCTAACCAAGAGGTTCACATATGTGGTTGTGTCCATAGAAGAAGCAAAGGATACTGACTCCATGACAATTGATGAATTGCAAAGTTCATTAGTGGTGCATGAGCAAAAGTTTCGAAGGATGAGCAGTGAGGGTGAAGATCAAATCCTGCAGATAGAAGATCAACCAGGAGGAAGAGGCAGAGGGAGAATGTCCAGAGGTAGGGGACGTGGACGAGGCAGAACAAATTTCAGCAAAGCAACTGTGGAATGCTATAAATGCCATAATCTAGGGCATTTTCAGTATGAATGCCCTACATGGAACAAGAAAGCAAATTATGCTGAGCTAGAAGAGGAGGATGAACTACTGTTGATGGCACATGTGGAGCTACACGAGACCAAACGGAGTAATGCATGGTTTGTTGACTCTAGATGCTCTAATCATATGTGTGGGAATCCTGGTATGTTTACAAATCTGGACACTGGTTTCTCACATTCTGTCAAACTGGGAAACGATACTAGAATGAAGGTTGCCAGCAAAGGAGTGGTGAAGCTGATGCTGAATGGGATAAATTATGCAATTGGTGATGTGTATTGTGTACCTGAGTTAAATAACAATCTCTTGAGCGTAGGACAACTTCAAGAAAAGGGAGTGGCAGTGTTGTTTCAAGATGGAGTCTGTAGTATGTTTCATCCTCAGAAGGGAAAAATGACAGAGTCTGTCATGAGTGCTAACAGGATGTTCATCCTGCTTACCGAATCAGCTAAAGAAGAAAAATGTCTTCAAGTCAGCACCATGGAACCATCCAAGTTGTGGCATCATCGTTTTGGACATCTCAGTTACAAAGGGCTGTGCACTCTGAAATCCAAAAACATGGTGTTAGGGGTATCACAAGTCACAGATTCAGGTGCTATCTGTGAGGCTTGCATGAAGGGCAAGCAGCATAGGACTCCAATTCCTAAAGCAAGTCGTTGGAGAGCAACTGAAAGATTACAACTAGTACATGCTGACCTCTGTGGACCAATTACACCAATTTCAAGTGGGAAGAAGAGGTACTTATTATGCTTCATAGATGATTTCTCTAGAAAGGCATGGGTTTATTTTCTGTTAGAAAAGTCAGAAACATTCTATCACTTTAAATGTTTCAAGTTACTTGTGGAGAAAGAAAGTGGTTTGCCTATTAAATGTCTTAGAACAGATAGAGGAGGAGAATTCAACTCTGCAGAGTTTGATGATTTCTGTAAACAACATGGGGTGAGAAGACAACTGACCACAGTTTACACTCCATAACAAAATGGAGTGGCCGAGCGTAAGAATCGTACTGTGATGAACATGACAAGGGCCATGTTAGCAGAAAAGAAAATCCCCAAAACCTTCTGGCCTGAAGCAGCTCGATGGGCAATTCATGTCTTGAATCGCTCACCCACACTAGCAGTAAAAGATATGACCCCAGAGGAAGCTTGGAGCACAGAGAAGCCATCAGTGGAGCACTTTCGAGTATTTGGATGTGTAGGGCATGTACACATTCCAGATGCTAAGAGGATCAAACTTGATGACTAAAGCAAGAAATGTGTGCTGCTTGGTTTCAGTGAGAAGTCAAAAGGGTACAAGATGTATGATCCAGTTGATAGAAAGGTCATCATAAGCCGTGATGTGGTTTTTGAAGAAGATCGGTTGTGGGATTGGGATGCAGGCTATGAAAGAGAACAGTTGATGGAGCTAGAGTGGGGAGACATTGATGAAGAAGAAGCACCTGAAGTGGGAAATGGAGAAGAAGAAAGAGGTGTGAATGAACCGGAAGCAACAAGAGAGGGTGGTGGTGTTGTGGCAGAATCACCAGTCAGAGAAGAGGGTTTGAGAGTAAGGGAGGGCAGAATTCGAACTGCCCCTGCATGGACAGTTGACTATGTCACAGGTGAGGGATTATCTGAAGAAGAAGAAGAAGCAAATATGGCACTGATGGTGACAGCAGATCCTGCAACTTTTGAAGAAGCTATTCAGAGTTCGAAGTGGAGACTGGCAATGGATGCAGAAATAGAGTCCATTGAGAAAAATCAGACCTGGACTTTAGTAGAGCTGTCTGCTGGTGCTAAGAAAATAGGACTAAAATGGATCTACAAAACCAAGCTAAATGAGCTAGGTGAAGTCAGCAAATACAAAGCAAGGGTTGTGGTGAAGGGATATTCTCAACAACAAGGGATTGACTTCACAGAAGTATTTGCACCTGTAGCCATAATGGATACTGTGAGAATGATCATAGCTCTAGCAGCTCAAAGAGGTTGGAAGCTTCACCAGTTGGATGTCAAGTCAGCATTTTTATATGGAAAGTTGAAAGAAGATGTTTTTGTGGAGCAACCAAAGGGGTATGAGATGAAGGGAAGTGAGCAGATGGTGTAAGAGCTACAAAAGGCTCTATATGGACTAAAACAAGCACCTAGAGCTTGGTTTAGTCGTATTGAGTCGTATTTTCTCAAGGAAGGTTTCAAGAGCAGTCCTAGTGAACAAACGCTCTTCATCAAAAAGGTAGGAGGTAAAATTCTCATTGTGAGCATTTATGTTGATGATTTAATGTTCACTAGCAATGATGATACAGTTTTGAGTGATTTCAAGTGCTCTATGAAGAAGGAGTTTGAGATGACTGATTTAGGGGAGTTGAAGTTCTTTCTCCGGATCGAGATACTGCAAAGAGATGATGGCATTTTCATATGCCAAAGGAAGTATGCAGCGGAGGTTTTAAGTCGGTTTGGGATGACAAAGAGCAATTTTGTTCAAAATCCTATTATTCCAGGACAGAAAGTCTGCAGTGATGAAGATGGCACTAAAGTAGACGCAACATTGTTCAAACAAATGGTGGGAAGTCTGATGTTCCTAACTGCTACTCGACCTGATCTTATGTTTGTTGTAAGCCTCATTAGTCGATACATGGCAAAACCTACACAACTGCATTTTGCAATAGCAAAAAGAATCTTGAGGTACTTACGAGGGACAGTGGATTTTGGTGTTTACTACAAGAAAGATGGAAAAAGGGATTTGTTGGGATTCACTGATAGTGACTATGCTGGAGATGTCGAAGACAGTAAGAGTACTTCAGGACATGTTTTTATGATGAGTGGAGGTGCAGTAGCTTGGTCATCAAGAAAGCAACCTATAGTAACCTTGTCAACTATTGAAGCCGAGTTTGTTGCAACTGTGTCTTGTGCTTGTCAAGCAGTGTGGATGAGAAAGATTCTGAGAGAAGTTAATCATGCTCAGATAGGAGGAACGGTGTTAATGTGTGATAACACCTCAGCTATAAAATTGTCCAAGAATTCAGTCTTCCATGGTCGCACTAAACACATAAGGGTTCGTTATCATTTTCTTCGAGACCTTACTAAAGAAGGTATTGTTCAGTTGGTGTTCTGTGGATCTCGTGATCAGCTTGCAGATCTGATGACTAAGCCTCTGAAGCTTGAAGCATTTCAGAAACTTCGTGAAGAACTAGGAGTGTGTGCTGCTCCTGTTTTGAACTAATTAGTTGTCATGGGAATTAGTTCAAGGGAGGGTTTGTTGAGTCAGTCGTAGGAATCCATGAATGTAGGAATAATGACCTATTCCTTAGGTTAGTTAGCACGTATTTGAATCATTCATGTTGATCAAATCCACTATGCGTATGTTATGCTAGTGGTAGCTGGTTCTCAGCTGTTTTCTGTTAAGTCTGTAAGGCTATATATATAGCCAAGCTTTGTTTTCAATGATTGCACTTTTCAGTCCATTTGTTTTGTGTTTTTGAATAAATTTGATCCTTACATGATTTAGTGTTTTGGTGTTGCTCTATGTCAATAACTTGGAGTTTTGAAGTATACAGGGAAGCTATGGCGAAATTCCGGCAAGACACAGGAATCCGGCGAGTATTTCCAGCAAGTCGTCAGAAATCTGGTAGGGATTCCGGCGAGGCAGTAGTTCCGGCAGAAGAAGATGAGGAAGTTATTGACGTTTCCTTTCTTTTTTGTATCGTTTCAGAAATAGGAAAGTTAATCAGGTTGTAATCGGAAATCTTTCTAAGTGAGTTTTGGAAACTTCTATTTATGGAAACCTTTTTTGGTGCCCTTTGTAAATTTAAAGAGTTTTCTAGATTAATGTATTCCGTGTGTTTGAGTCCCTGAAATTACATTAGTTTGATTAATTAAAAATCAAGGTTCACCAAAACGAATTATTAAGCGACACCTAAGTGTCTAACGGTTAGTAGGACGTATAGTGGAAATTGGATCGAATCGTTAAATCAAAGGTTGGATTAGAAAACGTTGAACATCGTTAGTTGGTCAATCCTGGTCAACCTAGGGAAACCCTAGTCAAACTAGGAAAGAAGACGAGACAATGGTTATTTCAAGTTCGGTCTGACCGATTTGTCCTACAGTTTATGGTCAGGCGTGAGATTGACTCAAGGACTTGGATATTTGGAGGCGACGCTCGAGGAGTGTCCTGAGTGATGGAAAGCTTAAGCTTAATATTGTGAGTGGACGTTTGTTTTAAATTAAATACATGCAGTGATTTTATATTAAAGGAATGTTTTTATTGAATATTAATTTGTGGAATTGATATCCTTTTGTGATTATTTCCGCGAAGTTATTTCGGAAATTAATATTCTTATTTTAATTGTTAACTTCGCTATTTAGAAAGTTACCGAAAATCCCATTTTCGGTGGATATATATAAAGATATTTATGAGGGTAGTATGTATATAAATGCTAGCTAGTCATACGTGCTTTTCCGCCATAATGATGTAGCGTTTGAAATTCCATTATGGTGTGACGTGAGCGTGGGACGCAAGCGTCATAGCCCTATATGAATGTAAGAATTCATATAGGGGATATGCACATATATACACCCGTCTTTTTTGTCATAATGATATAGCGTTTGAAATTTCATTATGGTGTGACTTGAGCGTAGGACGCAAGCGTTGTAGTCTTGTATGAATTTCTCTTTTTTTTTATTTATTTTCATAAGAATTCATACAAAGAGTATGACGAGTGTAAAATAAGGGATCCCTCATATATATATATATATATATATATATACAGGGCCCTTCCACTAAGGGATCCCTTATTTTGGTTTATATGAGGGATGGGGGATTACACCAACTTTTCGATTATATTTTTGAATCTCCACCGTTCAGTTTGTTGGTCCTTATATATAGATCAATTCTGCAAATTTTCAGTCAATTTGGTGATCGCTAAGGTGTCGAACAAGATTAAATCAATGAACGAACCAAATCTACCAAACATGAACCGTTCATGTTTATAATTATAAATCGTAATTTTGAATGCCTTAACGATTACCAAAATTTCTGAAAATTTGCAGAAGTGATCTACTCATATAGAAATATATAATGAACGGTGAAGATGTGATTTGGTTATCGAAAAGTTGGTGTAATCCCCCATCCCTCATATATGTCAAAAAAAAGGATCCCTTAGTGGAAGGGCCATGTATATATATATATATATATATATATATATATATATATATATATATTTTAGCTTGAGAAGCTCTATTTCATAAAGTATTGGAGACTAGCAAGGCTAGTCGCGTATTTCAATATTTCACTACGCCAATTTTGCAATCAGACGACAGGGATCAGACGACAGAAGTCGATTTTACTGTCGTCTGATAAATATATATATATATATATATATGTATATATATATATATTTTAGCTTGAGAAGCTCTATTTCATAAAGTATTGGAGACTAGCAAGGCTAGTCGCGTATTTCAATATTTCACTACGCCAATTTTGCAATCAGACGACAGGGATCAGACGACAGAAGTCGATTTTACTGTCGTCTGATAAATTTTTACGACAGACATTTAAATATCTGTCGTCTGAATGTTGAAACGTGTAGTCAGTTAAACTTAACGCGTTTATTATACGACAGTGATGATCTGGCATTTAACTGATTAAACGGATGTTTGTTGACGATTATGTGAAAACGAACATGAAAAACCGAAAATGTCCCCCGTCACTCAGAAACTGAGGTAAATCGAATCTCTCTACAAAAACCCTAGATCGATGAACTCTACCTCTCATTCGTCTTCATACCTCGATCTGAGACTCTTTCTCTGCCTCTTCCTCTCTCTTTTATCCCGGCGAACCCAAAACGTCGCACTCCCACATCTAGACGTGAAACGTGAGGGGGTTCGTGTAACGACGCCGTCGCAGTGGTTGCCGGAATATGAAGGGTGCTTGGCGGACTCGGCCCACAGCGACACCGTCGGCCAATCCCTCCTCCCAGTCCGACGTCGGCGAGATCAGAAACATATAACGGTAACCATGACCAGATTCTCTCCTCTGTGGCTCACTGCTCACAGATCCCTGACGAGTGCTCCACCTCGCGTCTGGGGTTGCCCGGAAGTGAACACAGACGTGGATGTTTGAGTTCATCAAATTGCTATTTCTTCATGGTTCATTTTACCCAGATTGACCTTCTTGATTTGAATGAGTTTAAGGTTGGTCTGTGATTACTAATAACTTACTAAGTTACTCTCCCTCCCTTTCTTGATTTGTTGAAATTAATTTCCCTGATTTTACGAAAATTGTTTTTCTCTTGAATTGGAATGGATTGGTGGATAGTTGGCTCCAACTGGGATCAGAACAGAAGAGGTAAAAGCCTGTTACTTGTGCAAATTAGTAAAGTGTGGATAAAATGTGTGTATAGTATTGTTTACTGTGATTTGTACCTTGTGATGGTATGAAATTAAGTTTTCTGTAAAAGCTGGAAGCCAAGAGAAGGTGTTCCGGTTAAAGGAGTTTTAGTAATCACTGGATCTGGAAGAAATTATATGGTTTTCCTTGTAAGCATAGTTACCTGCCAGTTAGTCTTTGTACGTTCTGAGATACTTACATCCTTATATGTGTATTTAAGTGTATACTTTATGTCTTTTTTGTTTCTGTATCAAGAAACTTGTGCGAATTGCTTGTCTTGGATGTTTTAGGTCCATAAATCATGTTTTATTTTCAAAGCTTTCTCATTTATACTTATAGTTGAAAAGACTTGCATCATTTATGATCTTGTTTTGACTGACTTTTCAAGTAGATACTAGGCTGTGTTTCAGTTTCTAGGGGTAAAGTTATTCTTTATGTTTGTGATATTTAAGCTGTAATTGTGTTTATCGTTACCTTCACATGTTGCAGAACTAGAGGCGAAAACTGGCTTCTTCTCACCACAGCTGGATGTTCAAGCTTGGAGCTCACAAGCTAATCAAGACTCTAATGTTCTGGGGGACTCTATTAGCAAAGAGTTGACTGCAAATATGGAGACAACATGTTCTGTTTCATATGATCAGAACGATGGGACGGCTGTCTCTAGGCCAACTGTTGGTAAGATTAAGGCAATAGCATGTAATGATATATATATATTTTTTGAAGAACGTATGAAATAGTTATGATATCAGATAGAGGCAATAGCATGTATGCTATCCAATAAATAGATCGATGTTGATCAATGACTGGTTTTGTATATAGATGTTGGCGTGCTCTATACTGGTATCTTGATATAGATATGTTTACATAGGGTATGGCTATAAACTAGATGACTGATTAGATGAACTCATTGGTATCTTGCTAAATGACACTGATACCTTAGCAAGAAGGGATTCCTAACAAGAAAGCATGAGAAGTTTGTCATTACATGGCCATATCTATCTTGTTTTCATGAAACTGTGGCTAAATTTTGAGACTGCATTGAATTTTGTTCTGTGCGTGTTTATGTCCAAAAACAAATGTAACATCCTGAAATTTCAGTTTTCTATTTTTAAAAGAAAAATTATTTTTTCGAGTATTTTTATTTCGATTTCTATTATTCTTTCAATTCTTTATGGCTTTTGAAAATTATTTAAATTTTTGGTTTGTCAAAATTTATCTTTCGAGCTCATAGGATTAAAGTAGATGTCGTTACGAGTTCGTAGAATTTTGCGGAGCATCATTTGGACATCAGAGCTATTTTTAATGAATTTTGGAAGTTGGTATTATCCAAAATTTTATTAAAAATAGATTTTTAAGGTGGCATGATCTGGGCAGTCAGATCATTTAGACCGTTTGATCTCAGCTGTTGGATGGTGTGTATGTCTAGAAAGAATGAATGGGATCAAGATCAGAACAGATTAGTCTCAGACCCAGACGGGGTCTCTACCGACCCGAACGCCAGCGATGGTTCGACCCGGATGGTTCTCCGTCCTCCGGCAACGGCGAGGAGCATGGCGGATTCCTCTCGTCCTTGTGATCCTCCCTGTGATCTTGGTTATGTCAGAGGAGCTCCAGGGAGATTCGAAGAGGAGAAAGATGGGCTGGGTCCGCCGGAGACTTTTCGATTCCGAACACGACGAGCAAGGCTGGTGATGGTAGCTACATCTCGGTCTCGTCGATGTCCCTGTGCCTTCAGCTTGTCCAGACGAGGTCAGGTGAGGGAGAATCGAAGGAGAAAAGCTTCTGAGTCTTTCCGGCGAAGTTGTGTTCGACTCAAGTATCAATCTTCACCTACTCGTCGAGTTCTTCCTTGCTGTGTACTTGAATTTGATTTTGGATTGTATTTTCGAGATTTTGGGTTTAGGCAGTCGGTGACCACCGAGTGTGGCCACCGTGTACGGTGGCGGTGGTGGAGGTGTTTGATTCATTTCTGGCTTCAGATTTTATGTTCTTTGTATATCTGATATTCAGTTTTGATTGAGAATCGAAGGTTAGGGATTTTGGGAATTTTGAAGGTTACTGTGTTTGGTGGTTGGTGTTAGCAGTGGTGATAGCTGATGGTTGACGATTCTGGGTGTAGTTTCTATGTTTTGGATAGATTTTAACTACTGAATTGCTGTTGAAGAAAGATGTTGGATGATTGAATTATGTTGCTGGGAATTAAGGACAGTAGTGTTGTTAGAATCATTTTGGTGTTTATACTTGTAGTTGGTTTGATAAATAGAACTAGGTACCTTGCAGAACTGTCAAAATGGAGTGGTCAATTAAATGGAAACCCCGAACTGATGGTGAAGTATTGGTATTAGCAGACAAAGTGAATTATGAAGTGCAAGAGGTTTAGTAAGTTTCTTAAGTAAAAAGAAATTAATGTATTGGACTTGAAGAAGAATGTGTGCGCAGGACACTTGAGAGGAAATGCAGATTAAGGCTTTGGGTGTCCATAGCAATTTGAAGGATGGAATGGAAGAATTGAACACTTGTTTTTGGGCATCCATAATTTCAGAATTTGACTATAAAGGTCAATGGAATCGAAGGATGGTGATTTGGGTGTTCAAAGTAAATCTGGAGTTTATATTGGTGCATATATAGTTGGGATACAACGTAATGCGATGGCATGTGATTTGGTAATTGTCAAGAAAAGGTGAGCGGAATTGGAAATAAGGCAATGTGGGTGTCCTTAACAATTCTGGCATAAATGTCGACTACTTCAAAGTAAGGGTGTACGAGGATGGAATGAGAGACACGAGCTTGCAGAAGCAAAAGGATAAGGATTTTAGAAGCATGTTGCTGAGTCACTAATTTTAATTAGCGTCGGAACTAGCGCTTGGATTCCAGGTAGGGTCTCTCTTTCTCAGGGAACCTTTATTTAAATCGATAATTAGATTATTATTGAAATCGGTGAATTGTTTGTCATTGGTTGATATAACTCTTGGTTGTTTTTGTTATCAATGAAGTATGTGTAATTTTGTGATTTATATGATCGATGTTAACGCTTTCCTTATAAGCATGTGTTCAATATTGAAATGCAAGTTTTAATGCTCAATTGTTATACATACATTATGCATTGTGAGGAAACGTGAAGAAATAGTGAGAATGGTGATTCTGGAGAGGAGAATGAGATTGATAGAATAGATTCATTTTGTGTAGTTGAGTTTCCTCATAGGTTGTCCTCGGGATCTATGATTAGCCTACATGTGCACAAATTCAGGGAATGTATGCCCTTTTGATGGCGGACATCGATAAAACGATTTTTATCGGGTTGCGGATCAGGAGACCATGAGTATAACAAGATGACTAACAAAAGAGGTACAGGTGGTGAGATATTATTGATTGTTAGATCATATATTCAAGACATCTGAGTCACCCCCGGTTGGTAAAATACACGGTATGGGACGTGTAGGCTCTCACTTGTCTTTGATGTATGGACTGATAGCCAGTAATTGAGGAAGACATTCATTAGCATACATGCATCGATAATTGTCGTTATTTATATTTAAAGTATTGTTTGTTATTTGATAACTTGATTGTGTCATATAGTCAAGTATAACTTAAGAGGTTTGGCCCTATTGAGCGTAAGCTCACCCTTATAGAATCTTGTTCAGGTGCTTAGGTGCGCACGTCTTACGAGAAGTTTAACTGTACCGTTTAGTTGGCGTGTACAAGTCATCCAGGTTTACGGAAGATTAGAAGTGAGATAGATCGCAAGGGCTCATCCTTTTGTCTTTGTAATTGTTTTTGTTATTGTAAATGTTTTATTTTCTTTATTTTTTTTACAATTTCTAGTAAAGTATTTGAAATTGTTTTAGTTTCTTTTCTTTTTCCCACTGACGCCTCGAGTTCGGCGTCAGGTGCTTGGAAACTACCGACACTGGTCCGGGGTGTGACAACAAATGTGAGTTATAATTGAAAATTTTGATTCATGTTAGCATATACTTGAAGTTTGAATCTTTTGATGGATCATTGCAGGACTTGCAATCCTTTATATACCTCCATTATTGTATATACATGAGCAAGAACATGTTCTGGTTATACAACTTTCAGAGATTTACATGATAAAATTTGCATGTCAAACTTAGTTCTGCTTGTTAGTAAACTGTTTCATTACCTACAAGAGTATATATGCCATTGTCATCCATAAAATGCAGGAGTTGCAGATTACAAAGATTTTCTAATGACTTGTGAACTTTTTCTACTGGTTTTCAGTCCATAAATATATATGCAGGTCTTGTGTCATAACAGCTCCTACATACATAATTAAGTACATGTATAATGTGCTAGTTTTGTTTTACTTACTGGGATGTTTTTTGAATAGTGAATAATTTGGATAATCTTACATGGTGGACGGGAGACATGTGCATGGTTCAGAAGATTGAATAGAAGATAGATTAATACTGTATTGTTCTGTACTTGTGATTAGTATTGTGCCTATTGAATCGTTGACTAAGTTAATGTGGACAGTAGGCAAGAGCCAACTTTGTCGATGATGAGGATGCGTGATCTGGACTAAGTTAATGTGGACAGTAGTGAAATGTGTTTGTAGTCTATGTATGCTACTGAACTCTTATGGAATTGTTTGTGGTGTGCCTATACCTACTATATGATGTTTGATAACATGTAATTGCTTCTGTGATTCTTGGACATAAAATGACTGAAATAAATTCTCCTTGGTTGAAAAAATTTATGTCTAAAGATAACATAAGTAAAAGACTGAGTTTTCTTATGAGATGAAAATCTTATGGATATGAAAACGAAGGTAATCAATCACTGTTTTAGAATCAAAATGAGTGTTTTCTTATGAGATAAGTAATGAAATACAATCAAATTATCTTGTTAAACAAGATATTAGATGGATTAATGTTGTAGTTTTCTAATGGAACTCAAACTCTTTGATGGACAGAGATTGAGCTATCCAAAGTGCAGTATATAAGGAGGTCCCTATGCACACTCTAAACTACGCCAATTCGAGTATCTCTCCATCTGAGCTTGGTAACTGAGTGCTGCATAGAAGATCCCTTATCCTTGGAGCTCTTGGTCTACATCAGCGACTGTGGTAAACAGGTTGTATATCCTCATCCTTGTTCTATGATCTTGTATCTATATATGTGTTTATGCTTAAGTGTTTTGCTCTTGTGGTTGTAGACAACATGTGGTATCAGGTGGAGAGGGAAAGAAGGATGTTACTGATCATGTGAAGAACTCCCTGTTAAATCAGCAGCAGAGTGGAAGCTCCAAGCAGATTTCAGTTGCAGATGTGCTATGTGCTGCATGCAAAGATGTTTCGTCCTGTGGTTCTCAACTGTGACCATGGTAACTTGTGCATTTGGATTTTTCAAGTTTCTATTAACTCTATCAGCTTTCAGTCCCTCTGCTCTAGAAGTTTTCAATTATTCTTATATTCCTTATTTTCATTGCACAGTATATTGTGAAAGTTGTATCGTCGACCCAGATGAACAGAAGCTTAGATGTCAAGTTTGTCCAAGTTTCCATCCAACTGGATGTCCAAAAGTTTGTTTGGATCTGCACAACTTTTTGGTCGAACAGTTTCCCAAAGAACTTGCACATAGAAGAGATGATGAACAGCTTAAGCATGTTAATCCAACTGCATGTATGTCAACTGAATGCTCAATTCCTTTTTATTATGCAGCATAATATGATACTAATTCATTCATCATTTAAACATGGTCTGTTGTGCTACCTAGTTCTACTTTGATGTAGTCTGGCATAGGAATATAGAGAAAGAAGACACTTAACGTTCCTAGGAAAGTATGCAATCTAGACTGGTAGTTGTTAGTACTTCAAAGATATAGTTTGTTGAGTAGGCTGTACTCACTTATGAGTATCATGTCAGTATGCATAGGTGTGCTACTTGAATGGTTATGGCAGCTCAACTGGACACTAAAGTATTAACTAGATAGGTACTTAACATAATGATCAGGACCATGAGAAGTTAGGATGTAATAATAACCTGAGACAGCGCACGCTACTTCGGTTTTTAGCCCTAAAATAACGACACGTTTTATTATTGCAGTGTCTACCAAGTACCAACTATGCATGGTTATTTGAAGGATAATGACTTGATTCCTATATTGCCTGGTCACAGTGTAGCGGATGATACTTCATTGCCTTTCCAAGTTTCCTTCTAACCTCTGTGTTTGTGGATTTCGGTTCTACTTCAATTGTGCATTTTCATTTAGTTTTGCTTAATATGCATTTGTTATGAAGAGGAATTAGAGTCAGGTTTAAAGTAATCTATCATGCTGTATGAAAGTCTTTCTCCAGAACCTCTATGCTTGCATAAAATCGAATCGGATCACTCTGATGATTAGATAATTGCCTGTTTGAGCCTTAGTTGGTTTTTGTTCAAACTTCACCCTCTTTCATTATTGCTATCACAATTATGCATGATAATGACATCTCAGTTTCTTTTTCAACAGATGTATCCAATAATTGGGGATAGATACCGGTGTAAAGATTGTGTGGAGAAAATTGGTTTTGACCTTTGCAGTGATTGTTATAATACCAGTTCCAAGCTTCCGGGTTGATTTAATCAGCAACATACAGCAGAAGACCAGTTTGAGCTTATTAGCAGCAACATGTTTCGTGGTCGGGAAAGGATACCGAGTGAGCCGTTAAGTGGTTCTATTTCTGTTTTTCTGGCTCACATGTCAGCAATGTCAGTGATTTCAGAGGAAAGTGATAGGAATGGAGAGCTCTCCCATGCTACCCCCACCAATAGTGAAACTGATGAGGATAACTAAGATGACTCTCAATGAAGTTCTCTCCACGTTGGCATTTGAGGCTTGTGTTTTCTTTGGCTTTGAGATACTTCCTTATGTTGAAAATGATCACTTTTCCCAGGATTATTTCATTGCAAAGGTCTGCATGGACTATTAGATTGGACAGCTTATAAGTTACGTTGATCTAGGTCTGCAAGTGTGACGTCACGCGTTTTGTTTTTTTTTTTCAAATGGAGGCCCAAACCTCATAAACAAGTCACTCATAGTCAAATTCATAAAGAATCAAGACAAGAGAAAGACAATAAACTACACAAAATAAAGCCTACAATATAAAAAGCCTAAGCAACCCAATACATCCAAACCCTAAAAAAAACTTTTTCTTCAACTCTAACTCGCAGCCGCCATGGAGGACTTGTCGTCGGAGCTTTGATGAAAGTCGAGAGCATGGATAGAGAACCAAGGTGGTCTGCCGAGGTGAGGATACGGTCGGAGCCGTCGTACATTCTTCAGTTGATCGATTACGAGAAGATCTAGTATAGAGCAACACCTACAACCAAACCAAAAAAGATCTTAGCCAAATGAACTCAAATTTGTAGAGGTGGTTGCAGAAGAAAACGAAATCCTCTATGACATAGCAAGGTAAAGTAGAAGGAGCTTTGTTCGTGGTTTGGAGATCTTGGGGAACAAGGGAAGACAAAAGCTTGCAACTCATCTTGAGCACAGATCTGTAAGTATATCTTAGAGTTTTAGATCTAAGAGATATAAATAGATTTGATCCAAAATTAGAGACAAAATGAAGAGAAAATCACCACTTAAGGTAAGAAATCACTACTAGGGATGAGGAATCACCACATAGGTGAGGGAGATCTGAGAAGAAGAAAGAAGGCTGGAAGATGAGAAAGGTTGGTATTGTAGAGAGAAGCTGCTGGAATTGGAGAGAGAAGCAGGCTGATGTGAAATTGTGAATGAAAGAATATACGGATTTCACCCGAACAGAGGTAAAAAAATAAAACAAAATGGCGGGAGGACTTGAAAAAAGAATTGAAAAGAGTTAAAAGAAAAAAGGCGTGCAGTGGCAGCAGGGTGATGATTGGCGGAGCAATCACACCGCTCACACGTCGGCCATTTGTTAAAAGCAGAGGACGCTGTCAAAATTTGGGGGTCATTGTTTTTGGAAACTTATAGGAAGAGATTCCTTGGGAGTTTGGGCAAGGGTTTGGATCAGGATCCTCTTCTTAGGTGGTAGTTGTCTTTGGTTATTCTTGCCTTTTAATATCAACCATTCTATTGTTTTTTGTTGGTGTATGCCTCGAAAATAATGATCAGTGGGTATTTAATAATTTGGGGACCATTTTTCCTCTTTTTGTCAACTTCGATACACTCCAAAAGTTAAAATGATCGCATCAGACGGTTAATTTTCATTTTGCGAATTTTAGTCATCGGAATCACAACGTGCCTACTAATGTGGTATTATTTGTTTGGTAAGTTATATGCAAGTGTACAACTTTGTGAACCAACTATACAGAGGAAGCAAAATTTTCAAAAATCTTGTAAAATAGGATGTGATCGGTTTAGTGATATACAGCTACGGTAGAAAAATCACTTTAATTCGACAACCTTTGGGTCTCTATCAAAGCGGTTAACCCTCTTTACACTTTTGTTTCACTAAGGGGAGTCATATCCTTCGATAGTAATCGTCCTTAAATTTTTACATGAGTGGTTACGTCTCATCTATTTGAGAGTTTATTGTGTTGAAGAATCGACCAAACTAGGTCATGGAGAGGTAAGTAAGACCATTTTCGTGTCATAAGTGAAGATGGATTAGGGTTGACCGCTTCGATCGATCCCTGAACGTTGTCGAATCCAGTTGAATTTTATACTATATCCATGTTTCACTATAATGATCACATCAGATGGTCAATTTTCATTTTCTGAATTTTAGTCATCAGAATCACAACGTGCCTACTAATGTAGTATAACTTGTTTGGTAGGTTATATGCAAGTATACAATTTTGTGAACCAACTATACATAGAAAACAAAATTTTCAAAAATCTCGTAAAATAGGATGTGATCGATATAGTAAAATACGGCTACGGTAGAAAAATCACTTTAATTCAGCAACGTTTAGGCCCCGATCAAAGCGGTCAACCATATTTACGTTTATGCTTCACTAAGAGGAGCCCTATCCTCGGGTGGTAAATGTCCGCAAAGTTTTACATGAGTGGTTACGTCTCATCTATGTGAGACTTTATTGTGTTGAAGAATCGACCAAACTAGATCACGGAGAGGTAGGTGAGATCGTTTTAGTGTGGTAAGTACAGATGGATTAGGGTTAACCGCTTCGATCGAGCCCCGAACATTGTCGAATCCGGTTGAATTTTATACCATAGTCATGTTTTACTATAATGATCACATCAGATGGTCAATTTTTCATTTTGTAGATTTTAGTCATCAGAATCACAACGTGCCTACTAATGTGATCTAACTTGCTTGGTAGGTTATATGCAAGTGCACAACTTTGTGAACCAACTATATAAAGGAAGCAAAATTTTCAAAAATCTCGTGAAATATGATGTGATCGGTATAGTGAAATACGACTACGGTAGAAAAATCCCTTTAATTCAGCAAAGTTTGTGTCCCGATCGAAGCAGTCAACCCTATTTATGCTTATGTTTTACTAAGGGGAGCCCTATCCTCGGGTGGTAAATGTCCCCAAATTTTTACATTGGTGGTTACGTCTCATCTATGTGAGAGTTTATTGTGTTGAAGAATCGACCAAACTAGGTCACGGAGAGGTATGTAAGATCGTTTTCGTGTGATAAGTGAAGATGGATTAGGGTTGACCGCTTCGATCGAGCCTCAAACATTGTCGAATCCAGTTGAATTTTATACCATATCCATGTTTCACTATGATGATCACATCAGACGGTCAATTTTCATTTTGTAAATTTTAGTCATCGGAATCACAACCTGCCTACTAATATGGTATAACTTGTTTGGTAGGTTATATGCAAGTATATAACTTTGTGAACCAACTATACATTTGAAGCAAAATTTTCAAAATTCTTGTGAAATAGGATGTGATCAGTATAATGAAATACGTCTATGATAGAAAAATCACTTTAATTCGGCAAATTTTGGGCCCTAATCGAAGCGGTTAACCTTATTTACGCTTATATTTCACTAAGAGGAGCCCTATCCTCGGGTGGTAAACGTCCCTAAATTTTTACATAAGTGATTATGTCTCATCTATGTGAGGGTTTATTATGTTGAAAAATTGACCAAACTAGTTCATGGAGTTGTAGGTAAGATCGTTTTCATGTGATAAGTGAAGATGAAGTAAGGTTGACCATTTCGATTGAGCCCTACAGGCAGATTATACTGCCAGCCTTTATTTTATGCCACTTGTCGAGCTGGAAGAGGATGGAGGTTCAAAAATTAATTACGTGAAGTACTGATGTGGGGGTAGTTGGAAACCCATGCCATATGTCCCCTGTAGATTAAAAGGAGGACTGCAGCACGTCAGGCGTGTTGGCCAACACGGCGCTCAAAGCACCACGCGTCAGTCATTTACTGACTCGTACCGACATTAGTGGTTGTGCATTACATTGGTTCATATCTTCTTCTTTTTTTTTGAAAAGGTTTGGAACCCAGCCTAGTTGGGAGGCTCAGCTCCATGACCGGTTCCATTTATTATATTAATATTAAAATTCTGCATCGGGAGGGACATAACATCTGAACCCCGAGCTACAATATGTAAATTGCATAAATCCTCGTAGAGAACGTCCTGAATAATAGCATGAGTCTCCTCTAACTAAACATCATCAAGAACTCCTAAACTAGCAAGGTGCGTTAATCTATATGCAACACCCTTTGCTTCCCTATAGATGTGTTGAACCCGAACAGATTGAAAAGCTTTCATATAATCTTTACAATCCCCAAGAACCCGACCCAATCTTCCTGATTCCCTATAATTGCTCTGCTCGCGACACCGTGAGTATCGATCGCCTTGTGCTCGTAAATTCCTCATCTAAGGTGGCGCCTGAAAACCCCTTTCGCCTGATCAGACCTCAGACATGTCTTCATCCTCCCTTCCTGGAACAGTAATAAGTAGGATAGAATCGCTCTCAATATCAATATCAGACCAACCTTGGCGGATACCAAGTAAAAGACCCGTCCTACACGCCTCAAACTCCATATTCAAAGCGGAGTGAGCATGCTTAAACGGTCTCGTCACAGCTGCGATTCCCACACTATTCTCGTTTCTAACTACTACTCCTACTCCTCCACAACCAGAAACGCCATTAAAAGCCCCATCTATATTAATTTTCAGCCTCCCACTTGGTGGACACTCCCACTTCGTCAACCCTCTCTTCCTCTTCATCTCAACCCGCTCATGTGCTCTCTTATACTCATCCAAAAAATGAACAACCCATTGATAAACAAAATAAGAATTAAAAGGAGTATGGTTCCAGAGTACCTTATTTCGTTCTATCCACACAGCCCACAAGTTTGAGAAGAACAGAGCTTGTTGATCTTTGTCCAACACATCCATAGCTAACCAAACCCACTCGGATAAGCACACAGTAGAGACCGAAGGGATGACATCCTTCAGATAACCTATGCGCCAAAACTCTTTAATAATTGAACACTCTTTGAACAAATGGACACTCGTCTCCGCATCTGAGCCCCATTGTCTATGTCCCCCAAAACGGCGTACCTAAACAAGTCCCAGAGGCTTCCCTTCTCTGGTACGAAGAGCATGTAGCTGAACTGTTCATCACCATCTTCTTCTTCTTCAAGTCCTCCATCGATGTAGTTCTCTTGGGACTTAGAAGCCATTGAAGTGTACACTTGGAGCTAGAGAGAGAAATGAACGAACCAGGTGCTATAATAGAAAGCTAAGATAACTGTTACGTACGTGTGCATATATAGGCTGCTGCACAAAGCCATTGTTGCCTGCTAAGGACAAAGACACCGCAAGGGTCAGGCAGTAGTACTCTACCGACATCTGCCTTCCTTAATTGTTAACGTTATATTCATAAATTCTGTATCATAGTCTCTTGGTACTTGTAACGATAGTATTCGAGATCTCAGCAAGAACAGGTAGGTCCGTAGGTGTGTAGCTGATTTGTAACGTAGACATTCATCCACACGGCGTGATGAGATGGATCGGAGACCCTCATCCACGTCCACTTGTCATCTTCAATGATGACCTGTCAAGTCCTCCCTTTCGATGTTCGATCTTGCAGTCGGTTGTTAACCAAATAAATTATGCTTAACCATGTAAATTTGAATGGTAGAAAAATTGAGATATACAAAGTACAAAGGAAATAATAAGTTTTTATATTTGACATTTGATAATCTACTACCCCAATTTTTAGAAAGAATTCGTTATTTGATCCTCCTTGGGGCATCAAATCTCTTACTATATATATATATATATATATATATATATATATATATATATATACATTTTTCACATGATCAAAGAGTTCGAAGTAATTTTCTTCATGCATGATCTTTTGTGAAGCCAACTTTGATGCGGATTATACGAATTCCTCGAGTCATTGATCATTTGAATAAGAACTTCATTGCTGATAAAATATACTGATATATTGATCTCTTACTATATATATTCGATGAGAAAATTCCTACTAGCCCTAAATTTAGACATTTTTTTCCCACTAACAAAAAAAAATTCTAAAATTTTCATCAACCCAATAGACTCTTAGAGACTATTCCTACTAACAAAATTTTTGACTTTTTATGTTTTTTTCGTGACCAAATTGCCCTTGTATATCCCTTTTTCCTCTCTCTCTCTCTCTCTCTCTCTCTCTCTCTCTCTCTCTCCTCCGTACCAGAAAAACGAACCAGAAGCTCACCATTGCCTTCTTCCACCGCCGCTCTGCTCCGTCAAACCCTCGTCGGGAGGACTTCCAGTCCAACCTCAAAACCCTCGCCGCCATCGGAATCTGCATCTCAGATCCGTCTTCCGCGCCTAACCCGTCGTCCTCTTCGAACATTGCTTCATGCTCCGCTACAGAGTTCGGCTTCAAAACCACTAGCGGCCTCGTCTTGCCTTGCGAGGTTTCATTTTTCAAGGAGATCTTGAGGTTTATGGAGAAGGACGAGGGGAGGTTCGGCAAGTTGTCGCTGGATGAGTTCTTGAAGATGGTGACTAACGCGGTGGGATTCGATTCCGCAAGGCGGCGGCTTCCGACGCAGCCGCATCGTTCTCTCCTCTATAGGAAGCTAGGGTTTGACAGATTCTTCTCTCAGGTTTTTTTAGGGTTCTGATTGAATTGAATTGTATCGATCAAATACCTTTTGTGTTTTTTAGGGAAAATGTGTTTTAGATCAGCTAAGTGACTTAAGGGTTTGTTTGGTACGAGCCATTTGGGAGATTAGGGATTTGAGAGATTTGAAATTTTTAGGGTTTTCAAAGAGATTGAGGATTTTGAAATTGGTAGTGTGAATTGTGAGGTGGACAGCGGTGGTAGGACGATGGTGAGGGATTTGGCGGTGGAGAAGCTTTGGTTGTTGTTGTTGATGAGGGGTTTGGCGATGGAGAAAACGCAGGTCGTCTGCTCCTACTGCCCCTAGTAGACCCTCCTACTGCCCCCACTAGACCCTCCTACTGACCCCAGTAGACCCCCCTACTGCCTCCTACTGACCCTAGTAGAACCTCCTACTGCCCTCAGTAGAACCTCCTACTGCCCCCAGTAGACCCCCTTACTACCCCCACTAGACCCTCCTACTGACCCCAGTAGACCCCCCTACTGCCCCCAGTAGAACCTCCTACTGCCCCCACTAGACCCTCCTACTGCCCCCAGTAGACCCCCCTACTGCCCTCAGTAGAACCTCCTACTGCCCCCACTAGACCTTCCTACTGCCCCCAGTAGACCCCCGGACAGACCCTATGCTTATTACCTCCAAAAGACCCCCTACTTCCCCCCAATATACCCCCTGACAGACCCCCTACTGCCCCCAATAGACCCCTACTGTCCTCAATAGATGCCTTAGCTTTCGTCGGAGTCCGGTCAACGGTCGTCGGAGTCCGGTCAACTGTCGTCGGAGCCTGGTCAACAGTCGTCGGAGTCCGATCAACGACCCTCGGAGCCCGGTCAACGTCATTGGTCGTGGGAATCCGGTCATAAAAACTTTATTTTATAATAGACTCTTATAATGGTCTATTGTAGTTGATTTAATTCATTAAGGGTATAATTGTCTTTCTATTGTTTAAGTTGGTTCTTGGGAATTTTAAAATCTGATTTTGTTAGTGAACATAAAATTTTTAAAATTAAAACTAATGGGCATTGTCCTATATTCGATTTATGTAGTAACATCATCTACTGATCTGCTTGCTCATACCGTCATTAGGTGTTGACACAGCCAATAGTACGTAGTCTACGTACATAAAGTTTTGAAAGTTAAAACCATATATTCAGATATCATTGCTGCAATAAACCATTAACGATGTAAACATAATGGACATTATTCCCATTCAAAAAAAAATGAACATTACTTCTGGTACAAGTTATTTGCATTTCACCTCTCACTTTTCAAACAAATCCTTGATTCCATCGGACAAGCTCTCTCCTTCTCTTTTTCCCTTCTAACTTAAACGGTATATTTCCGTTTTATTTACACACCGTACTTCGGATCATCTTCATCTAAAATAATATGGTCAAGTATACTACCATCACTCTACGTTCTGATCACACTAGACACATACATCAAAAAGTTCAGGCAGAGTGTATATGCATGCTCTGCTGCCTCGATAGTTCATACATTTAATCTACTAATAACTTTCGACAATTCGTTCCTTTCCAAGCCTCACCGAGTTCACATAATTTGTAGGGGAATGTGCAGAGAATCCAGGAAGAACAAGTCCTACGATCCTTAGAAGAACGGAAAACCACCCTTCTTTGTACTCTGGTCCATATGTGTACCCCATTATAAAACTTCTTAGTAGCTCCCAAGCAGCAGTCAGATACGATGGTATCAGAAATCCAAGGCCAAGGAAATTTATATTCGGCTCCTCCTTAGTTACCTTCAAATATACACATGTCAAGGAAGACAATGAGTCGATACTAGAAGATGATGAAACATGAAAAAGTTGAACAGATGTTAACATGATTCAAACCCATAATGGGAGATGCATCCCTCAAGAACTCGCAACAATTAGTACTATCCCCTGGAGAAAATATACTATTATACTTAGGAGCGCCAATTTACAGTGACAAAGATTGACAAAGATATACTGTGTCAATTTAAGCACTAATGTTTGATGTATGTTATATAAGAAACGGGTTACTGCAAGCAAAAATTAGATAAATCCAAGTGTACAGAGAATGACTTGAATACGTACATGTTCTTTGTATAGGCTGTCGTAGTAAAGGCAGACCCCGAAATGTTTAAACAAGAAGGTTCTGTTATCGTAAGGCAACCTGGGGACAAGATCATTGGAGTAGACAACCCTGAAGTACTTTCGGACCGGATTATTCAGATGAGCGTCCATGTACCTCCCAAGCTGCCTATTCCCTATCCTTGGCTGTCCAAATGTGTATACACCTAACAACCTATCCATCAACTCCATCTCCTCATGCAACACCAGCACACAAGGGAACAAGATCGCGAGCGCCCCACCTAGACTATGTCCTGTAACAATGAATTTGGCATTTTTGTGCTCCTCTAGTAAGCTCTTGAGCTTTTCTCTTACAACGTAGTATGCACTCTTCTTTACCATATCTGGTGGAACGATCTTGAAGCCATTGGAGGATAGTGCTGTTATACCATCTGAAGGCCTTTCGCTACCCTCAACATCTTGTTGAGGGGTGAACTTGTGTTTCTCTTGAAGTTGATTGTATACAACAATTTCATTGTAGAAGGTTGCAGCATCAGTTCTATTGCCCAAGCCTATGGCTTCCAAGAATCCCATGTGTACTTTACCCAATTGTGGAATTTCATACCAAGAGTAGTCAAAATCAGTACTCCAATCATCGGCATCAAAAGGTTCTGTCCCCCGGAAACTTATCATTATAAAATTTGCATCTTTAGGTTTGTCACAAAGTATGAACACTTGAGTGGACATCTGCTTTTGGAAATCTATCAAATCATCAATGAAGGAGAAGAAAGATAAACGTTACCTGCAAACCTAAAACCTCAAAATTTTGATAACCAAACTCAGATTCAAGATATAACTCTTACCATTCCAGCAGTCATAAAAGTCCACAAAATGCATCTGTTTTCAACGACAAAATCGAACTAGTTAGTATATATGTATGATGAATGAGTAACTGAAAGTTCAATCTCAGATAGATATCAGAACAGTTGTTAGAATAGCTTGCCTTCCAATGGTCAGTGACAATCTCTCTAATGACCTTGGCATTCTCATATGCTAACTTGGAAGCCATGATGCAGAGGTCCATAAGAGCCCTGTTCCCTAGTTCTGCCCATATACTTGTTTCATCAGAATTCACAGAAGCAACAATGTCTTCTGCTAATCTTTCACCCTTCTTGTACAGATTTATCCTCCCATCTAAATGACCAATTGTACTTATGAAAGTCTCGGTCCCCCTCTGCGGCACCATCACCGTCCCTGCTTCCCCAATTTTCATTACAATAACAAATCTGTCATCACACTCATAACCAAGGAAAAGTCCACAATGCATTAACATGTCAACACATTACTGATCTACTTCGATATACATTAGACTCTTAGATGTAACATGTTACTAATTCCAGGATAGGCCTATAAAATTTAAGTCAGAAATAATTCCATAACCATGGTCATTCTCCAAGTCTCCAACTATAGCAAGCAAAGCGACAGATGCCAAAACAACTTACATGCACAACAAACACCGACTAGTATGCACAATACAAAAAGCACCCAAAAGCACACTAAATAACAAAACAATGAAGTAAATCCCAGAAATTGACAGATATGAATTTTTACTTACCATGAATAACATTGGAGAGTAAGCCAAAAAGGTTTCCATTGAGAGAGAGGAGGTTGAGGATGAAGTCGACAACGTAGCCAGTCAACTCCATAGGCTTCCCAAAAAGAGCTATGATCTTCCGAACAATGATGGAAACCACTATCACCCATCTCTGCGCCACCGCAACGCTGCCCAACACTTGCTCGTCGGAGCCCTCCAGAAATCGAACCCCACTCCCTATGTCTCCCACCACTGTGTACTTGACCAGGTCCCGGAGGCCTCCCTTCTCCGGCTGAACGATCAGGTACCTGAACTGATCATCACCGTCGATGTCATCACCGTTTTGATGGTCGAGTGATCCGTTACTGCTTTGGTTCTCTTGGAACTTGGTAGCCATTGAATATTGGTTTCTCTGGGGTTTGGATTAGTGGAACTTGATCGAGTATTTATTATAAGTTGATTCGGAGGTGAAGAGGAAAACAAAGGTATGGGGGTGCAACGTGGGGGGAAAAGGAAGCTGCAAGGTGCGAGGTTCCTGAGCAACTGGCAGAGCTTTGTTTGTGGTAGGGTTTTGGACTTGCATGTAGTTAAAAACTCCTGACAAATGTCGTATTCTTCATCAGGACGGATGGAGAAAACTACTTGCATGCGTCAAACTCAAACTGATGCCTATCGTAAGTATGAAAAAAGAACCGATGCCTTCATGCCTCTAGCTGTCTGAATCTCTGCGCGTTTCAACATTTTGGGTTTTCAAGTATAGTATGGCATGGTGCCCTAATGAAGTTTATGGCTTTGATTACGTTTTACACCACACACACACGTGTGTATATATATATATATATATATGGCCCTCAGCTTAAAGTGCGGACGTCCCTCCGTTCTCCACCGGACGGCTCCGACGACGGCGCGCCTCCACCCGAGGAGACTCCAACAGCGTCCCCGATCACTTTCCCTCCCTAGCGAGTCCACCGAATTCCAGTTTTCAGGTCATCGATCTCGCCTGAAAACTGGAATTCGGCGGACTCGCAGGAGAGAAAAAGTGATCGGAAACGCTGCTGGAGTCCGCAAGGGTGGAGGCGCGCCGTCGTCGGAGCCCTCCGGTGGAGAACGGAGAACGTCCACACTTTAAGCTGAGTGCGGACGTCCGCACCAGAACGGGCTTGTATAAATATATGTAAATTTCTTATCCAAAATCTCCTGATTCATGTTGCTATGCTTTCAGGTTCATGTTAAAAATGGTGGGTGTGTACAATACCAGCTCAATACTAGAAATATGGATTGGCTAGAGCATCTGAGCATGTGCGGAAGTATACTGAAACCTACGTCATATATATCAGGATAAGATAGATATAAAAATAGCAAAGTTTCACGTAGGTACAAGGTTTGCTTTGTTTATTTGGTTGGTTTTGGCATGACATGATGTTGTTCATGTAATCGTGTACCCTGGCATGATAGGGATAAGTCTAGAACACAGTTATACCATCATAGGACTATACAGTGTCAGTTATATCATCATCAAACACAATTATACTCAACTCGCCTTTCTTAATGAAAAGTTGAAAAGCACTTCGAGTTCCTTTCAACTTCCTTTAATTGATTTGTTTTAGGATTTGTAGAAAGCTAGAAGCCTAGAAGTAAATCAACGGTAATTGAACTCCACGACCCAATAACATAACTCGAAACTGGCACAAAATAAAACGAGTTGAATCCGCACGAAATAAAATGGAATGTACCCGCACGATTAAAAAGTGGGTAAGCGGCGACTCAATTCGCTGTAACAAATTTAATAAATAAGTCAACCGCGGGTCAACTAATAGCATGAAATGAACACACATAACATTTTTTTTTTTAGGTAAGCAGTATAAGAGCTAACTCCTCGTTCTTACCCGAAAATTTATTAAATAACATGTTTATTACAAGAGTCGAGCTATAGTTTATGTATATAAGGGTTGTGTAAGTCGTTTCGTACTCTAAACTGCGGTTAGAGTTAACAACACGACCCTACATATTAAAAAAGGTTTTATTCATACGTCCAAAATGGACATTTAGATTACTTACTAAAAGAGGATTCTATTCATAGATGAATCATGTACAACTTATACAATCTGCATAGATTTTTCTCATCATCAAAATCAAGAGATGTTATTGGCCCACGTATACCGTCATGACGTCATCTACTAGAAAAGACACTAGTGGCTTGTGCATGGACTCAGATCCTCTCCTTACAATCTTTGTATTCTTATAGTTAACGCATTTAAGCTCAGAGTCCATATTCCAAAGCAATCTTTTTTTTAGACACAATTATTCTCTATTGAGATTGAATTAATAAGAAGCCTTGCTAGCTGCACCGAACACATCATTTATGCATTCTTTCATTCATAACATCACTAAGCCGTATGAGTTCAATCACAAACTTTGTCTTCATCCTAGACTCAAAAGTTGATATTTTGTTCTTTAATTTGTCCAACTCAACATTATCTTGTTTATATTTTTATTTTTTTTACATGTTGTGCTTCAGATTGATGCTTGACATTTTCATTACACCATGATAATCGACATGCTTGAAAATGTTTATATTACTATATATTTGCAATACTCCTATATATATCCACTAAATTTTGTTAAACGAATCAAAAATATGATCTAAAGTTTAGGAAACCCGGAATGTTTAACAACTACCACAAGTTTTTTGGTTCAATCATTTGATGCAAGTCTAACACCAAGAAATTTCAACTCATCTTGATAAGAACTATTTCTCGTGGTGATGATGAAGATGATTGATGTGTCACAACCACATCAGATGATGATGAAACTATGTGATATGTTAGACTTACTACAACATCATTGCCACAAAAGGCGCGACGTATGTTTTTTTTAGTTACTTATCAGTGTGTTCTAATTTACTGCAACATTATTATCACAAAAAGATGCGATAAATGTTTTAGTTACTCATCAAAGTGTTCTAATTTAAGTTCAAAATTATGAATAAAGCAATTTTAATTGTTGACACATATTAGTTACTTTTAAATACGAGCATTATAGACAGACAAAATCTGGATATAGTGAAATGACAAAATATAAACAAATAACATGACACAATATATATATACAGTCTTTCTCAGGTGCGGAGGTCCTTTGGTGCGGATTTCCATTTTTGCACCACTTTTTGATCGAATTTCCTCATCTCCACCGTGTAGTATCTAGATAATATTGTGTAGATCATCTCTGCAAAATTTCAGCCAATTTGGTAATCGTTAAGGCCCTCAAACTCGAAAAACAAATTGACGGACTGAATTTTGTGAAACATGAACCGTTCATGAGCAAATCGACATTGACATAGATTACTTCCAGAAGGGGGCAGCCGAAGGATTCAAACGAGATGATGCCTACGAAGCCGAAGTTGCCTTGAGATTCACCAAGAAGAAAAGTCTGCTATACCGCAAGGGCAATGTAAGTGAATTGATGCAGCAACTTATATTTTTTATGGTAACAAAGTTAGCTAAAAAAATGATTATACCATATCCAATGTTATCAACATTATTGATTGTTCTTTTTTTCCCGGAAATAGCAAAGTTTCTTTCGGCTGAGTTTGAACAACAAATGTCTTGCTAAACTATAAAGTTACTAAATTATACCTAACATAAGATCTATCCGAGTAATTATTAATGAATGAAATCACACGTAGCAAAGGGTCACGCTCCAGAATCTCACTCTATCAAATATCTACAAGTCTCCTACAATCATCCTCCAACAGTCACTCATCTTCATATATAAACCTTGTTTTCTTCTTTTTCCATCTAGGCCGAGAAACCCTAACTTCCAATACAATGGGAAGATGATGTGAAGTACATGGGTCAAGGTATTAAGGCACAGGAGAAAAGGAACAAATAAAGCCACGCCTCCGTCCCCATAATGATCCAACCACACCTTTATTTCTTCTCCCCCACGATTCCTTGTCCATGTAAACTTTGGATATGTAAAGAAAAAAGGTCCACCGTAAAACCCTTTTACTGACGATTATTTCTAGCCAACCCACCCACCTTCTCATGCCTCTTTTTTTTTTTTTTTTTTGGGTAAGCGAGACTAGGACTAACTCATCGTCCTAACCCAAAAATTTATTGAAATATTAATGAAATACACATGAGCTTAAAGATACATAATACAAGAGTACAAAAAAAAACCCTAAATAAGCACCAACGAAAACAGAAACAAAAGAGGAACATAATAAAACTATCTGAACCTATAAGCCCTCCTTCTCATGTCTAAACATGATCTCGTTAAAATTGCCACCGAGGACCCAAGGAAGATTCGTCCTACCCAATAAACTCTTTAGTAACTCCCAAGTTTTATGTCAATTTTCAACCTTTGAAAAACAATACACTCCCGTGAACCTCCACCATTTAGGATCATTTCTCTCCCCAATGAGCACATTAATGTTATTACTAGAATAAGAATTCAAGGCCATTGTCACCCTCTCCTTCCAAAACAAAGCTAAACCTCTAGATTTACTAACACCCTTACCCCTTTTTTTTACAACAAATTTGCAAGAAAACAAGAAAACATTCTTCCAACCGATACCTCTCTTCAGTTTAGTCATTTCGTCAACCGTACACCTTGTATCTCGTGATGGTTTAGGGTTAACAACCTTTTAAGAGTTCTTGATCCCTTGACAGTTCCAACACAAAAGATTTATGGCTCGTGATGGGTCGATGCCGGACCTATCACGGAGGACCGTTTTAAAGTACGCCCTGGACTCAAATTATTGACTTTATCACAACACCCACACTCTTCTTTTTTACTACAACCAATTTCGATCTACTCATTCTTCTACTTAGACCCACCATTTTCATTCACATGCCTATTAGGAGTAGAAACCAAGGCGGCCTCAACCCGACTCTTCCTCGATGAATAAGCTTTCTCCAATTTGGACTCACGAGAGAACATTTCAGAAACTTCCCCATGAAACTTAAGATTCTGAGTATTTTTCAATAAAGATGGGCCCTCACGTACCATATTTATCAAACCAGGCTGCGAACAAACCCCATCATAGGGAACTTCGGCGCTATTAGTTTCCAACCCAATTTCGCTTGTGTAAATAAATCAAATCGTCCCTGACCCCTAGTCTCCAACCGCTTATCCTCTGATTTCCTCTCTTCGAACCAATATGCGAGAGTAACCCAAAAAATAAACATAAGTGGGGAAGCATTTCGTATTCCACAACATAATGTTTCTCAATCAGCCACCTTGTCGGCTTGAAGTCCACCTCGCTCACCAAAAGAGCCTCCACATTAATCCCGACTCTGAAGCACATGTAACTACCCAAATATACATTGTTTCTATCCACCTTCGATATAATGTAATGACCAATCGTCATCCCAATCCCTTGCCTAGATGATTCCTTCAAGTATTTTGGTGGCAGGCCCCTCACACGTCGAGAAATACTGGGTTGCCAATGAAAACTCTAATGGATCCTCCATGCCATCGGTCACCACAAGAGAAAAAAGCGAGTTATCAAAGGTCCACGGACAACCGTGAACCACTCCCTTCAAATCTGCTTCATATTTGAAGGAAATAAGAACTTATCAGAACCCTCCAGCCTTAAAAAAGAAATTGAGATCGGTTCGTAGACCCCTATCTTGGAGACCATATCCCTTTCGTTGTCCCCACAAGAGAATCTTTAAGATTTGGACGTCAGGAGCAGCCCCGGCCACCATGTAGAAACAGTGTGTTCTTCCTCTAATTCACTCTCCGGTAAGAGAACCTCCACCACATTTGCCTCTAAGGCTAACTTGTGTGCGAACTTTTCAGTAAACCCCTCCATACAACATACAATAGTAAGCAAAGAGATGATCTCCACCCTGCTTAGAAGATAGAAAACACCTTATACATCCAGATCTGATATCTATAGAAGAATACTAGACAACACCGTCGCGCTTCCGACCAGAGCGCAAAACTCTAAACCTCACGAGTTACTCAAGAGAGAAGAGACCGAGTACTATAACCAATTTTTTGGTTTTCATTTTTTGTTCTTTTACTGAATTCTCTCATTATTCTATTTTTCCTTTACCGAGAGTATTTTTGGGTTTCAAGTTTCAACACTATTTCTATATCTTTCTTCTCAAAAGTTTCAACACTAGTTGCATACTCGATACAACTTTCATGGCATCCGCTGCGCTGCTCATCGAAGCCAACCCTTTGATGATATTGAAGCAAAATACCATATCAAGCACTTTTCGTCCTCTTCCATTCAAACCAATCACAATAAGCACAGCGACCTTTATCAATCATCGTTGTTTTTATGCTCCTAGATCTAAGAACGCTAAACTTCAATGTTTCTTGCCCGCCGACTCTAAATCAGGCTATTCCTCTCAGTCTCAATTCCTCCATGTTGTTATAGATAACTTGCCAGCACCAGCAAACCCTAGTTTCATAGTCGTCCTCGATAAGTTATGGAAAAAGTTTCACAAGACATTGAGAAAACCAGCAATGGCTGCCATGCTAGCGTTATGTTTATTAGTCATGTACAACCCCAACTCAGCAGCGTTGGCTGCTCCAGTGGGTCGGGTCGGACATGGCGGATGCAAGTGTAGCCTAGACTAGATTTTGTGGTTTAGCTTGATTATATAGGTTTAGTTTATAAACAAGCAAGGCAAAATGGTTATAAATGGGCAAACCCATATGAATTTGAGGAAGAAGATGCAAATTCCAGGCATCTTTTTTTCTTAATACAAATTAAAACGATGTCGTTCCGACGTTTTTTCATGAAAAAAATATATAAAAAAAATTAGACGGTGTGAGGGTGTTTTTGTGCTTGTAGGGTTTGGAACAGCAGGCCCTCAATGCTTAAGCGAAACCAGACCCAAAGTCGATCGAGGATGGGATCCAAGAACGACTATGTTGTGATGAGCTTGATAATGACAGCAGTAGTCTGCTTCTCAACTGTAACAGCAGCAGTTTGTTTGACGTAACAGCAGCGGCTTGTTTGACGTATCAGCAGCCGTTACAGCAGTAACAACAACGATTCCACAGTAACGGCAACGATTCTAAAAAAGAAACGACTTACAGATGGATATGGTGGGGGAGCTGGGAGCTTGTGAGTTTAGTGAGAGAGCTTGATTCTGGGTCATGGAGGGTTTATGGAATGAGAACTGACTGAAAGTAAGGGGAGCTAGGGTTCTAGAGATGAAGCATGATCTCTGGAGGTTTTATGGGTTGTCGATGATTGTTTCTAGCAGCAGTGAGCTGCCCTTTTTATAGGCAAGATGAGGGAGGAGAGTTGTTGCTGGAAAACGAAGGGTCTGAGAGAAACCTCTCAGTTTTGGACAGGTGGTTTTCAAGCTTTGGTGGGTGGTTTCCCCCATGGAAGCAAATTGGTGAAGGGGAGACAAAAGGGTGACGATGGTAGGTCTAGGCCGTAGCCTGCTGCCGTGATACTATAGAGATTTGGGGACAGACGAGATTTATTGGGAGTGCCAAAAATCCTGAATATAGATTTACAGCAGCAAAAGTTGGAGACGTGTATTAGGTTTCTGGGACCAGTTTAACTACATGGGCTTTGGGTAGGAAAATAATAAGTCTAATGGGTTAAAGATTTTGCTGGGCTTGGTTTTAATTTCTCTCACTAACCCATATTAAGACTTTGTCCATCATGCATGAGCTTTGGTCCCAAGTCCAAAGTTATTGATGAACATCATCTTGACGATGGGCCTCACAGGATCCGTTACCTTCCACACCACATCCCCTCTGTAAGCCCCAAAGGACGTAGCTTGGGTCTACGTGTTATGTTTGCATGGCGGGACCTGAATTTGTTGCTTTTCAAGGAGGTCTCTTCGACTATATTGGGCTTGGATGAAGGCCCAATAAAGCTATGGACATATGTCAACTTAGAGAAACTAGCTCGTGGAATTTTGGGTATCAACAGACGGCAAACGCATAGTCCAAATAGGACGGGTTCAATTATTATTTTATAAACGTTATTTTTCATCTAAATTTTTCTTTGTACGTTACTATTTAGCTTGAGACTTGCCTTGGCTAATGATAGTTCATGGATCCGCCACTAGGGACGGTGCTAGCTTGCCTCCCATGATGTCTTCCTCGAATTTGAAAAATTCTTCTAATTCGACCAACGTCTACGATGATTCTAACAGGGACACTGTAGATTTGATGTTCGCTATTTACTTTATAGGGGGAATATTGTTTTGTTTTGCTCCTGTCCCATGTTTCTCAAGCCTGCCGGGTTTTCGGGCCTGTTTTCTTGGGGATTTTCTTGCCCCCTTCAGGTCATCAAAATATGTCGCAAGCTCCAGCTCCAGCTTCAGGTTTATGAGAATGTATATTCAAACACACACACACACACACAATATTGTCGTCTGCTGCTATTAGATTAAAAAAAAAGAATAGGGTATTCTCATCTCTTGTACAAACCAAAAAGAAAGCTGGTAAATAAAATATACAGGTAGTCCATATAATTTGGAGCATCCAAACAGCTGTGAACAGGGGCGGAGCCATTATTAGGCGCAAAGGGGTCCGAACCCCCCTTTAGAATTTGGAAAATTTGAAGTTTAGTGTGTAATTTAGTTAATTATCATTGAAAATTGGTTAAATTTTATCATTAAACCCCCCAATAATTTCTCATAATCAATCAATTTAAATGACAAATCAATTATATTAAGAAATGTATCTATAGATTGATTGGTCTTTATGTCTTGACAATCGAAATAGGTAAGAAAGTTAATAGGAAATTAAATTACTACTAACAAAATTTACCAAAACAAAATTTATGAAGTAATAAATGAATAAATTACTACTTTCTTCCCTTGTATATATTTAATTTTTTTACGAGTTAAGAGATGTATATAACAAAATTTTGCTTCATATGAAGATTTTCTACAAAAGTTTGCTTTATTTGAAGATCTTCATTTGATCATCTTATACAAGAAAAAAAATACATATATATATATATATATATATATATATATATGTGTGTGTGTGTATGTATATATACATAGGGCCCTTCCACTAAGGGATCTCTTTTTTTGACATATATGAGGGATGTAGGATTACACCAACTTTTCGATCACAAAATCACATCTCCACCGTTCAATATGTAGTTCTATATGAGTAGATCAGTTCTGCAAATTTTCAGAAATTTTGGTGATCGTTAAGGCATTCAAAACTACGATTTATAATTAAAAGCATGAACGGTTCAGGTTTGGCAGATTTGGTTCGTTCATTGATTTAATCTTGTTCGACACCTTAACGATTACCAAATTGGCTGAAATTTTGCAGAGATGATCTACACAATATTATCTAGATACTAGACGGAGGAAATTCGATCGAAAAGTGGTGCAAAAATGAAAATCCGCACAAAAACCATTGGTGCGGATGTCCGCAGCTGAGAAAAATCATATATATATATATATATATATATATATATATATATATATATATATATATATATCAATGCTTCATTGTAGGTGGTTATACCGAAATTCGGTAGAGCGAATGCGCAGCATTGCTTTGATCAGCTTGTTCTCAGAGAGTTCGTTAGACATGATGAAGGGGCCATTGTCATTGAAAAGAACCTAAAAACTCGAAGCCCAACAAGCCAGACATTAACTAATGAATCGCACGATGACAATGTAGTGGTAAGCACTTTGAACTTAAGATCGATCTTGGCTGAAATGTCATTGCGGCAATTTCTATTTTTTAGATAGGAAAATTTTGGAGTATCTAGAACGTTCATGTCAAAATGAACTTCATAATTACACCAATAATATAACCCTAAACACCGTCCTATAACTTGTTCGAGTCCAGCAAGAGTTGTAGCCTCATCAAGTCAGAAGGGATCGAGCATCCTCTCAAGATCCTCTTAATTTCTTCAAGACTTCAACCTTAACAATCTTTTTTTCATTTCCTCTCTCCTTAATCCTTACTGTATTATAGGGATTTTGATGTTCTTCCCTTCCATTGCGTATATATATGGACCTTGGAAATCGCCCCAGTATATATATATGTAGTATGTAGAAGCTGACAATAACCCAAGTTATTGCAAAGAAATTGACAATACCAGTAACCCAGTCGGTCGAATGGAGCTGAGTCAAGTAAAGCGACACCGACCACCGACAGGAGTGATTGGAGGAGGAGGCCAACATCACATTTCATATGTCATGTGAGTGTGAGTGAGTGGTGTCTCCATGCAAAGGCCTGGACTTTCTGCTGTTGATTACGTAAAACCCACACAAAGACGTATATATTCTCCAACTCCCCCATTTCTTTCTCGTTGATTAATTAGAACCCTATAACTTTAGTCGATCCTCACACATTACTATGATCGATGAATCAGATTAGTGGGTTATTAATGAAAGGGATAGTGACTAATTACCGAGTTAAGTTAATACCAGAATGTGTCAAACAGAAGCAGACAGCTGCAGGCAAAGAATCAACACATGCTCCACCAGTAACACACACCACCAGTAACACACACAACTCTCCTCCTTCGTCATTCTTTATGCTTGTCTTTATTTCCTATAATTATGTATGAAATGCTTGCCACGATTTTGAGTAGTAATTTAGTACTCGTAGATTCTGATTAAGATATTGCAAACCCTAGCTAGCTACCCTCTCGCAATTAGCTATATAGGGTTTATGACGTACGTACGAAAGCCTTTCCTTGGAGAAATTAATGTCTAATTGACTAATTCACATAATGAGACATATAAGGTTGACATACAATGTTGTAAAATACATGGAAGGTTGTCTGTCTCTCTCGATTGTCAATAACAATATTTAGAAAATATATATATATATATATATATATATATATTTTAACATAGTTAAGAAATACATTGTGATTCATGAGTGTTATGATATAAGTTTGAACAAGGATTATTCACGACAGTTGTACGAAAACAATAGTTCATGTATCACGTATTTTGTTGAGTTTAAGAGTTCATGTATCATTTTCATAGTCCCTCGTTTTTCATCTAGACACTTTTGGTGCAAAAGACTCTTCAAATAAATGTTACGAGTATATATCAAGAAATTAAATATGACATAAAAGTTAAAATGACTAGTCACTTACTAGTCTGTTGGAGCTGATAAAATTGATAAAAATAAAAATAAAAATAAAATAAAATAAAAACTAAACTCACTCTTTAAAACGGTTAAAGAACCAATATAGAAAGTCTGCTAAAAATTCTTTTATGACGTTGTTATATAATTTTTATTGGTAAAGCGATATTTGTCCTTCTTGCTTGTTTCTTGAAGGAACAAATAATGCTTATTGTAGTCGGTAGTCAGTAAACTACCTTCTCCGCACATAGACCAGTCATGAAACTTGTAGACCGACGTCCGGGCTACCTCGCCGTGGTGACAGATCATCGGTACCACATCGGGAAGGTGCTCCTCCAAGCTCCACAAGAAGGCACCATGATAAGATAAATGCATAGTTAGTCCCACATCGGAAATGTGTAATAAGAGGAAACCTTCCTTATCTATAAAAGGAAGGCTCCCCCTGTGTATATAGCTCTCTCTCGGACTTCCCCATCTCCCCCTCCCGGGCGGGATGCACGGATGCTCCGAGGCATGTTGGCCAATTGGCTATGATAGTGAATTCGTAAGTGGACGTAGCCATGTCCTCCGAGGCATGGTGAACCACTATATGTCTGTGTTGTCTACTGATTATGTTCTACAATTCTTCTACATAGCCTACGGGTTCTTGTAGAAACAATTGGCCTGTGTATATAGCTCTCTCTCGGACTTCCCCATCTCCCCCTCCCGGGCGGGATGCATGGATGCTCCGAGGCATGTTGGCCAATTGGCCATGATAGTGAATTCGTAAGTGGACGTAGCCATGTCCTCCGAGGCATGGTGAACCACTATATGTCCGTGTTGTCTACTGATTATGTTCTACAATGTTTCTACATAGCCTACATAGCCTACGGGTTCTTGTAGAAACGCTTATATTAATTAAGGGGAAGAGTAGAATTGAAACCTAGTGAAAAGTAGACACTAATAATAAACACATCGTAGTGAGAAAAGAGTCAAAAGACATCTCAGTAAGAAATTCAAAGGAGGTCAAGCAGTAATATGATCATATTGAAAAGAATTATGATCTATCGATATCCTTGATTTTTTTAAGTAGCACACTACATCAATTGACACCCTTAAGTTACAAAGGCATCTTGAAAATAGTTTTGATCACTTCTTTCCACACAATTTTACTATGTCCTCGTTTTGGTTCCTTAAGGTTACTTTAAGATTACATATGAAAATGGTATATGTTTTTCCTATATCTGGATCCACTATGATTTGCGCCTGTCTTTATAGTTTATACAGTTAGATACAAAATCATGAACATCATAAAACGAAAGCAATCAAGATGAAGGAAGTGAATTATAGCTATGCGATTCTATAATTATATCACAATCATATACATATATATGTTGCAAATGAATACCAATTAACTCTTTTCAGGAAACTAACCTAGCCGCTCTGCTAGGGTTTCGTCTTCTTTGTCGAAAAACAAACTCCATGGTCGCTGCTATTGAATCCTTAGGATTGGCTTTTCAAGCCGCTTCGTCTAGACTACTGCTCTCTAACTCTTCTCGCACCAAGATCAGTGTTGAGAGAGGCGGAGCTGTTCAGGAAGACCATGCATATCTGGTGGGACGCCTTCTGGGCCCAAAAGCAAAATTTCCAGGATTTAAAGGGACGATCCCGACGATCTGGAGAATGAAGAGTGGCCTCTCGGTGTCGGATGCAGGCGACCAGTTTGTCTTCCAATTCGAGCGCGTTGCAGAACGAAACCGAGTCTTGCATGGAGGACCATGGCACTACAGAAACACCATATTGGTGTTAGGGTTGTATGATGAGAGGAGAGATCCGGTTGCCGTCCCTCTGAATACATTAGAGACATGGGTGGCGGTAGAGGGCCTTGTTCATAATTTAAGGAACCCTAAAGCCTTAAATATGGTGGGATCTGGGTTAAGTCGAGTTATTCGATTTGATCAGACCACGCTGAAGAGAAAGGAAAAGGTTCAAAGGATCAGACTGGAGTTTGATGTGCGAAGGCGCATCCGAGTTTGGCAGAAAATTGAGTTCAAGATGGATGGAATAGTGGCAGAGGTGGATCTCACCTATGATAAGGTGAAGGGTTTTTGTCGATTGCGTGGATTGTTCATTCATGATGCAATAGGGTGTGATCATCTGATTCAGAAGGAGAGGGAGGTGCTGAAAGCTCCGTCGGAGGAAGCGATGAGTCATTTGTCACTATTCTCGAAGTCAATCGGACATGCTGCGCCGAAAGCAAAGGTGGCTAGGGTTTTTTCGCCTACCAATTCACACTCACAATGTTTTGGTACATCTGGGGGTAGTGAGAGTTCAGTTCTCTCCCCTATAAAAAAGGCTAGAGCTCTGGAAGTGTCATCTGATGCTACAACAACCAAAGTTCTTGTTGCCGCTGTTATACAGAATACAGTGGCCGAAAAGGTTTTGATAAGAGCTGAGAAGACTGGGTCGACGGCTAGAAAGGAAGTGGTGGCGATTGGTACGACCTTAGAGGTGATACCGATGTTGCTGGACAAGGAAGTGCCGAACAAGATCATTGGTAAGAAGCGTAGTGGCGTGGAATGCGAGAGGACTGGGAAAGGAACCTAAAGTTCCCCGAACCATCCTTGGATATTGTGAATGTTGGGATTGCTTTGGCTCATGACAAGGGGAAGCTGATTATTTCTCCCCAGAAAAAGAAGAAGCTGAGACGTCCGTTTGGAAGCAAAATCGTTCCAAGGAGGAGCTGGAGCTGGAGCTGGCAGCGGCGGCTCAACCGAAAAAGTGGAAGAGCCACAAGAAAACTAACTCCTCTTGTAATAAGGGGAGCAAAGAAGCACCTAATTCTGATGAGGGTGTGATCAAAAATCCTGCTGAGGTGAGTGACAAGGCAGATTTTGAGATGGTCACTTTCGAAGGCTCTACTTCGACTAGTGAGTTAAGGAATGAGACTGATGGCTCTGAGGCTCCGGTGGTGAGAGTGACTGAGAGTGTTCTGCCTCAAAATGCTGAAGGGAGTGCGTGTGGCACTCCCAATTCGGAAAAGATTTAATCTTTGTTTAGGTCCAGGTAACTAGTTTTTTCGTGGAACCTTGATTTTTTTTCTTCGAAACCTAGTGTACATATAAAATAAAAGTGTTTAACCGAACAAGGTGGGTGTACTTAGGATTTCATAGCTTATGTTTTATCTAGTATAGGATTTGCAATTATGCAAGACGATGTTTTCTGATGACCTTTGGGTACGTCGTCTTTGTACTGCTTGCTCTAATTTAAATAGAATGACATTTTGATATATATATATATATATATATATATATATATATATATATATATGTTGCAAATGAAAGATTATCATACGTCTATGTTAGGTCGGGTTTGGTTAATCATTACCAAACCAAATCTTTGGATATTTAGAAATCAGTTTTTTGCAATCATGCCAGAAGACCGAATCATATGTTGTCATCATGTTTTACCCATAAAACGATCATTGAAGGAAAAAGAAGAGATTCTCGAGATAATGACTTTACTCATAATCATATATATGTTGTTTGTTTCATTTCACCTCACCTAAATCCACATATAATTGGACCACGTTGTGTTGTGAAGAGAAAAAATTGAGAGACGAAGTAGAGTTTATATTTGATCTCTACTTGCTACTTTTCTCGTAAAGCTAGATGCAATTTAAATGTAATTGGTTATTTGGGGGAATCCGGCTGGGTTCCAAACCCTATTATATATTAAAAAAAAAAAGAAAAAAAAAAGCTAGATGCAATTTCCTCACTCCAAATATAGTTAATTAACAAATATAAATCCTCATAAAAAAGAACAATTTTAGTAAAGAAGCAGACTTAGGTAATTTAGAGAATCTTGTTTGAAACTCAAAATTGATATCATGCAACAAATAATATCAACGTGTCATCTAATTAATCGGAGCTAGACCTGTAAATGGACCGGATCTAGAGGATTTGGAGCGGATCGACCTAGATCCGGATCCGGATCCTTAATAGAAATTTTGGATCCGGATCCGACCCGTTACCCGTCGGATTATTGATAGCTCGATCCAAATCCGGATCCGGCGGGTAAACGGATATCCGACCCGTTAATTTGATCCGTTTATAATAATTAATATTTTCAAATTTTAAATAATAATTTCTTAATTTTATCATAAATTTTCATAAAACACTAATGAAATATAACAAAATAAAAGTTTACATCAAAAGTTGAATTATATGGCCAAAATACTTCTTAACAATAAACTAATATAATCAAAATACTAGATCTCCAATGTTTTTAGCAAAGAACATAAAAAGAATATAGGCATCAATAAACTTCATCTTCATTAAATCATACTTTAGATGCAATTTAGACATTAATGTTATCAAAATAATTATTATATTATTAAATATTTATCATTAATATTATATTTATAAAAATATTATTTAATTATTTTAAAACGGATCCGGGTCTTTAACGGATCGAATCAACCTTGATCCGTATCCGATCCGTTTAATAAACGCGTTAACGGATCCGGGTCCTTAATGGATCAACGGGTCAAATTTTCGATCCAAACCTGTTTCAAAACCACGGATCCGGAGCGGGTCTGGATCAAGATCCGGTCCATTTACAGGTCTAATCGGAGCGGATTCTACGCACCAAGGTGCGCTTTCACCATTAATGTGCAAGTCCTTAAATTGTCATTAAATTGTTGTATGCGAAGATCGAATGAAAACTACAGACTTGAAATTTCTTCATTTCATTTTCATTTTTAATCTAATCAAATTAAGCGCCCATAATAAGAGCACTTCTTATTCGACCTCAGGTCCTCACCTCCTGTGTTGAAAACACTTAAGACTATTTTTTTGGGTTTCATTTTTATTAACGATATTAGAATCTATGCATGATAATGTGACGTGGATGACCGGATCAAAATATTGCATATTAGTTGCTCGGTTCACTTGCACCTTAGTGCGTCACTTGTACCTTGGTGCGTAAAAGAATTTTCGATGTATCATAATATTTCGTTGTGGCAAAAACATATTTTTTAATTAAGGCGTGACGAATAATCATCGTTTTTGGTTAAATTTGTCATTTCCAATATGGTATCACATTAGATAAATTTTCAATATGCTTCGATTAGGAGAAATTTTTCTAATTAAGCAAAAATGCACATATGCATTTTATATAATATTACATTGTTGGTGTGAAAAACATACTTCTCTAATTAAGATATAACGAGTAATTATCATTCATTTAGCAGCTACTTTCACATGTAATCATCATCGCCATAATCAAGTAATCAACTACAAAAATCACATGTCATTAGCCAATTACAGGCTAACCTTGAGCTAATTACACATATGCATGTCCCTTGGATAATAACAACTCATAACGAATGATAGAATCGTAGATTAGATTCAAAGCACAAAGAAGAGAAATAAAAAGTGAAGTAAAAGAGAGGTGATGAGAGTAAAAAACATAAGCACGGGTGTGACGTTGACTAATTCACTCACACAGTTCAATCCAACATTGGCGAACTTGCCACCGTTTCCTCCTTTGATTGCGACACCTACGTTCAAATCCAAGACCAAATCCACCAGTAAAATACTTGTTTTAACTCCCAAAATGACACAACAAACTCACAGACACACACAGATTTCTGAAACATAACTAAAAGAAAAGATCTCTTCTTTACGTAAATCCCGTGATTCTGAAGCTGAGAAAGTTAACCATTTTTGGTAACAAATTCCAGAGTAAATCTCTCCATGGATTTTCCTATTTGCTTTAATGGTGTTTAAAGCCAAAGCTAACGGGGTACCAACAAACACACCCATGATCACTCATTGATACAAAACTCCAAAGCGTGTGAAGCTGTTGAAACGTTAAAAGCTATAGCCTTCCTGTTTAGTATTTTGAGGATTTCAGGAAAAGATTGAAAATTTAGTCCCAGAAATATTATTATGTATATAGAGATGAGTTGTGTATGTATTGATTGATGTACACATACACACCAACCAAGTACCTCTACCTAGAAAGCTAGAAAGAGAAGAGAGACGAGGAAATAAGGAGAGAGATATAAAAACAATAACTTTTTTTCTGTGGCTTTGGATTCTTCTGGCAAATCGTGCCTGCCAGCTTTACTTGGGCATGGTGGCTACTTAGGATTAAAATATAATCTAATCTGTTTGGGACAAAACCAATTTCCACCAAAAAGGCCCAAGCTTTGATTAGCTTATTGAGTTGTTTGGGTAGAGTTGAGAAGAGGTAGAGAGTGAGGTTTGAGAGAAAGAGAGATGGTGGGGAGCTGGAAGTGGGTTTTGGTTGTGGTGAGCTTGTGCATTTGGGGATGGAGTCCCATTTCAATTAATGCTGATACAGATCCATCAGATGGTTAGTGCTTTACCCAACTCCCTCTAGTCTCTATTTGTTGTTGTTTGTTTGGATTAAGATGAGTTTTCTGTGCTTCTGATCTATGGCTCATCTGCATTTTTTTTTTTAGTGTTTTTTTATGGGTTGGTTTGGTTTTTCTCATTGGTGTGCGCATTGCGGATTTTGCCTTCTTTAGTGTTGTTGAAGTGGGTTTTGAGCTGCTTCTGGGGAGCAGATTTGTGTTCATATTGTTGGTTTGAGTTGTGCATCTGGTTTGTTATTAAAGTTGCTAACTTGACATATTTTATTTTTTATTTGTAAATAAAATTCTGGGTTTTGATGAGATTGCTCTTAAGCAGTCATGTAATTCACGCTTCAGGAAAAAGAGTCAATTGATTCTTCTGCTTAAGCAAAGCCATAATTAACTGCCCCTTTATGAATATCATTGGTACTTCATCGAAAAGCCATTGCAATTGCTACTTTTTGATCATTAAAAATTCGTGCTTTGGTTCAATTTGGGAACTGAAACTACCAAGTGATTTCAAAAGGATGAGATGTGAAAACTGAAAAGCATGATTCTAAGTCCAGGGTTTAATGTCTCTGTATGTCTGGCTAACATATTCTGCATGATTTAGAAGTGATTGTACAATGGTGTGTGACAAAAGTTGTCATGATAAACTACTTATTGCAACATGAATATGAGATTAAAGTCTGCTTCTTTTAAAGGAGAAGTTTCCTTGTGAATCAACATACAGCTCTTCAGCATTTATGTTTGTTTACATTTGGAAATGCAGTAGCTTTAGTGTAGTCTTCGTATATACTCGTCTAGAGAGGATGCCATACAACCTGCTAATGACAAGAACTTTTGCGACCCAGTAGTTCCTTGACATGAAAAAAGAAGAATTTTATCACGCGATTCTGTAGGTCTACAGTGCTAAGTTAATGAATAACATGTTTACGTTTGAGAAAGATTGACACGATAATTTGTAACATGTTTGTGTTGACCTAATAGATTAAAACTGTACTTGCATCTCAACCAAAAACGAGCTCCGGACACCATTCCAAATTGCCAATTTTGATTGAAATCTCTCAGACGCTATCAATGGGTTGGCATGCTCATATCATTGACTTTGACCAGTTCAATCTCGTTAGCATTTTAGCTGCTATGTTTCTTTGTTAGCTAGCTCCAGATGCTTAGGAGATTTGATAAAGTTCATCTTATCTGATTTGCTACATATTCAATCTGCATCCTGAGGCAACTGGTTTTATTCAAGTTTCATTCTTCATTGCTTCTACTGATTGCTTCTGTTGCATGTAATCTGTACAGTTTCTGCTCTGGCGGTGATGTATAGTAGCTTAAATTCCCCATCTCAGCTAACCCAATGGAGTGCAAGTAGTGGCGATCCATGTGGCCAGTCTTGGAAAGGTGTTAAATGTACACGCTCACGAGTAACAGAGATGTAAATATCTACTTAATCGTTTGCATGAATAATCTTTTGTCTCCTTTGAATGAGGGAGTGCTGATTTCTGATACCAATTCCGTCATTTCTTTTTATTATCAGTGATTTATCAGGTCTTGGACTTTCTGGATCATTTGGGTATAACCTTCAAAGCTTGACCGCATTAACCAACCTGTAAGATCAATTTTCACATATATGTAGTTGATCAATTCTTACTGTGTAATTTTGATCTCTTCATCTGAGCACTTGACAAATTTTTGCAGAGACATGAGCAATAATAATCTTGCAGGCGGTATACCTTATGATCTTCCTCCAAACCTGACGCGATTGTATGTTTCCTCAACCCAATAGTCTTTTGTACTTTATTTTTTGCTATTGATTTTATATATTTTTTAAGTAGTTTTTTACAAAAGTTTTTCTTTTGTATGCAGAAACCTTGGCGGTAATCAATTCACACAAGGCATCCCTTATTCTGTCTCTATGATGACTTCTCTTAAATACTTGTAAGAATATGGTTATTTACTTGTATATAATTTCTCTTTCACAACTTATCAGAAAAGCTTAAGCTCAACCATTTTCATTTTCTTTTGGGACTGCAGAAACATCAGTCACAATCAGCTTCAGAATACACTGGATGATGTGTTTGGAAAGCTCTCTTCCCTTACCACACTGTGAGATCTCCTTCCACCCTTGATCTGAATAAGCTGTAGCTGATATTGCTATTAATTTCCTTCAAGTGTGCAAAGTAGTCATTATCCTTGCCTCAAAAAGGGATACAAAGAAAAGAAAAGATATAATCTTATTAGTGATTCCATATTCTAAAAGAAAAAATCAATACTTTTAGAGATTGCAAAGTAGTCATTACCTTTTTCTCAAAAATAGATAAATATGAAAGAAAATATATGATACTATTAGTGATTCCATATTCTAAAAGAAAACAAATTAATACTTTATTTGAAATTCTAGTTTTAGCTTTATTTGAATTATGTTTTGCTAGAATCTATCTGCAGATGTCAATCATCGCCTTAGATGCTGGGTGCCATAATGCTCATAAAATAAATTAATACTCGAAATAGTGATGATGTCTTATATTCTTTGCTTCAGGGATCTCTCTTTCAATACTATGCCAGGTAGCCTCCCCGAGAGTTTTAGCTCCCTTTCAAGTCTAAAGACATTGTAAGTAATGAAAATTTTTCCTTGTGGTATTATTTTCTAGTTTATAGACTCTGACTCTTTCCTGGAATAATTTTTTCATCCAGGGATTTGCAGAACAACCAGTTAACAGGAACTATTGATGTCCTAGCCAATCTCCCCCTTGAAAATCTGTGAGACATACATCCTACTTAGCAGGATTTTCATTGTGTCCTCCTGCCTTTTCCCCAAAAGTATCCTGTCTTTACAGTCTTTTTTTTTTTTTTTCTCCTGTTTCTTAGGAATATCGAGAATAATCATTTCACTGGCTGGGTTCCAGAACCGTTGAAAAACATTAACCTGAAGTAAGCATTTTATTCGTAGCTACTGTTGCTTCGATTCTTCGGAGAATTTGTTCACAAATATTATCCTACAAAATCTCATGACAGGAAGGACGGAAACACATGGAACTCTGGTCCTGCACCCCCACCGCCACCTGGTACCCCTCCAGCCATGAACAACGGAAATCGCACACCTGGCAGCAATGGTACACCATCGAAAAATGGTGCCAGTGAAGGTGGTAAAAAATCTGGAATAGGGGCTGGTGGTATAGCAGGAATAGTGATATCTATTTTTGTTGTTACGGGGATTATAGCATTCTTTCTCATAAAGAGAAGATCAAAGAAGTCATCTTCCGATATAGAAAAGATTGATATTCAGCCCTTTGCGCCCCTTCCTTCAAATGAAGTAAAAGGTACCCATATTGTTTCCTGACATTGGAATTTGCATCATCAGAAATTACCTAAATTTCAATTGGTTTGCTGCTCTTCATGTACCTTAGAATCTTAGATATCTCTATGATCAAATACTAGTTTAACTTACCTTTGTGAGACTTGGCTTTCATTATTTTAATTGTTTTGGTGCTGTGGATTCAGCTTATTGAAACTGTTTTTTATTGAATTTGATTGTGAAAATTTTCCATTGGCTTTACATAATCTATTTTTCAAGTACCCTTGACGAGACCAACTTTTAATCGCTTTGATGATACTGATGTCAAAATGGTGTTAAAAGTTAGAAACACTCAATTATGTCTTCTCAGATTTCATTATTAAATAATTTTTCACATATATTTACTGCTTTCTCTATGGCTCTCTGATGCAGAAATGAAGTCTGTACAACCCTCTGCCACAGTGGATTTGAAGACCTTTGATGCACCTGCCACAATAAATCTTAGACCCCCACCTGTTGATCGTCATAAGTCATTTGATGATGATGAATTCTCAAAGAAGCCCATTGTTGTTAAGAAAACCGTCGCAGCTCCTATAAATGTGATCTCCTATTCAATAGCAGATCTGCAGATGGCTACTGGAAGCTTTAGTGTTGATAACCTGCTTGGTGAAGGGTCTTTTGGACGTGTTTACCGGGCTCAATTTGATGATGGGAAGGTATACTTCTTATTAATAGATTTATCTCCTGCCATATGAGGCTGCAGAAGTACACTTCATCTTTAGTTCTATGTTTCATGAGTCGTGACTCCTGTCCCTTGAAATTGGTATGCTGCGGTAACAAGTTTACAACACAGATGTGCTTTCTCATTTTTCTTAATTTTCTGTTTGGTGATGATTGAGTTGCTTGCTGATCAGTAAGCTAAGTTCCAACTGGATAAGAGTAGGAGGCAGTTAGTTTTTTAATATTTCTTTTTTCACTCAATGTAGGGTGAAAAAAAAAATCTTTCCATCTCTCTCGTGTACCTTGTCAATGAATGCTCTCAAGAGCTAATATCGATCAAATATTACATGCCTATATGGTTGGTTACGTATTTAGTTTTATTGTTTTTTAGATTGTTCTAGTCATAAATGACATTAGTTTTATTAAACTATATTGCAGGTTCTTGCCGTTAAGAAAATAGATTCATCTGTCCTTCCAAGTGAATCTTCTGAGGATTTCACGGAGATCGTTTCAAACATCTCCCATTTGCATCACGCAAATGTAACGGAGCTGGTGGGTTACTGTTCGGAGCATGGACAGCACCTGCTAGTCTATGAGTTCCATAAAAATGGTTCGTTGCATGATTTCTTGCATCTTTCAGATGAATACACCAAGCCATTGACATGGAATTCCCGGGTTAAGATTGCTTTGGGGACTGCACGAGCACTAGAGTAAGATTTGTTTTCTCATGAATTGAGTTGGTTGATAAATGGGAGAAATTGGAACCTTCGGCATGAAACTTTATATTTTCCTTTATTAATTTCTATACTGCTTAAACATGAAGTCGTATAATTTGGATTAAGACCCTCTTGTTTCTGTAAAAAACTCTAGCCTATGATATACGAAATATCATTGGGGCCTTAATCTTTACATAAAATGTTTTGCAAATGTTCTATTTAGTACCCACTCTGGTATTTTTAGGTACTTGCATGAAGTTTGCTCACCATCAATTATCCACAAAAACATAAAGTCAAGCAACATATTGCTGGATGTGGAGCTCAACCCTCATCTTTCAGACTCCGGCCTTGCAAGCTCTATCCCCAATGCTGATCAGGTAATTGAGTTCTTTTCTTTTCTTTACTTGTATATGATACAAGCGCTATCTCCTTTTGCTGCTGGAGACATTGTATATTATTATCGTTAGTAATTATCAGCATCTGGCAACACCAAGCCAACTCAGATCCACCAGTGTCAGAAATCAGGGGTTGTATAGTTGAACTAGAATGATCTAAAGTACTATATTTGTCTGATTTCGTGATTTTGCAGATAAGTTGGTTTTCCTATGTTTTT